>LT669791.1:45059200-45262989 GCA_900128785.1 Arabis alpina
TTGCATAGATTGAGGAGGACCTGAGGGAGCATGCTGCGGTAGTTATCCCAGCTGTTCAGCCTAGGAGGCCTCAGCAGCAGGTGAGTCCTAGCAAAGGCGGCAAGCCTGCGTAGGGACAGAAGAGGAATGGGAAGACACTTCGAGATAGGATCAGAGTGGCCGAGGGTGCTATGGTTGTGGGAGTTTGGACCACAAGAAGGCAAGTTGCCCTAAGCAGAGCGAGACTCGAGCGGCTCGGATCTGCTATCCGTGTGGAGAGTCAGGGCACTTCAGGTTCAACTGTCCTAAGTTGCAGCAGATGGCAGTGGCAGTTGTGCAGCCAGTGACTCAGTATGGGGCAGTGCAGCTTGTGGATCAGATTGCGGCGATGCAGCGTCCGCCGGCTATTACTATGCCTGGTGAGCCGAGCATGAGGCCGATCACAGGTAAACTCTTTAATTCAGACTTGGTAAATTTGGTAGTGTTGAATTTTGTGTTTGTTTTGGATTGTTTACTTTTTGATGGAAAAATTAGGTTTCTTAGCACATGAGATTTGTGTAGGGACCTTGTTTGTGGGCTGTGTGAGTCCCACATGTTGTTTGATTCTGGAGCATCGAATTGCTTCATTACTCCGGATCATGCGAGAGAAGTGGTATCCGGAGTGACGCTGGTGAGCGGACTGGACCGGTTATGGTTGCTGGAGGAGAATTTCTAGCTACGCATGGCGGGCGAAGGAGGTGGATATTCTGGTAGCAGGAGAGTTGATGCCGGCTGACTTAGTGATTAGTCCGGTGGAACTGTACGATGTTATCCTTGGTATGGATTGGTTGAATCGGTACAGAGTCCATCTGGATTGTCACCGGGGTCGAGTGGTATTCGAACGTGAAGGTGGCAGGTTGGTTTACCAAGGAGTGAGACCGACTTCAGGTAGTCTTGTGATCTCCTTGTTCAAGCTGAGGCAATGATTGAGAGGGGTTGCGAGGCTTACTTGGCCACGATAGTAATGCCGGAGGCGGTCGGTGGGGTTGCTGTGAGAGATATTCGGGTCGCTCGGGATTTTGAGGATGTCTTTCAGTCGTTGCAGGGATTGCCGCCATCTCGGTCGGATCCTTTCACGATTGAGTTAGAACCCGGAATGACGCCGTTGTCTAAGGCGCCTTACCGAATGGCTCCAGCAGAGTTAGCGGAATTGAAGAAGCAGTTGGAGGACTTATTGGAGAAGGGGTTTATTCGCCCAAGTACTTCACCGTGGGGAGCACCGGTGTTGTTTGTGAAGAAGAAAGATGGTAGTTTCCGGTTGTGCATCGATTATCGAGGTCTTAACCGAGTCACTGTGAAGAACAAGTATCCTCTTCCGAGAATTGATGAGTTGTTAGATCAGTTGAGAGGGGCTACTTGGTTTTCCAGGATTGACTTGGCATCCGGTTACCACCAGATTCCGATCGACGAAGAAGATGTTCGGAAGACGGCTTTCAGGACTCGGTATGGGCATTTTGAGTTTGTAGTGATGCCATTCGGTTTAACGAATGCACCTGCGGCGTTTATGAGGTTGATGAACGGAGTTTTCCAGGAGTATCTGGATGAGTTCGTAATCATTTTCATCGATGATATTTTGGTGTATTCGAAGAGTCTGGAGGAACATGAGGTTCATTTGAGGAAAGTTCTGGAGAAGTTGCGGGAACAGAAGCTGTTTGCGAAGTTGAGTAAGTGCAGTTTCTGGCAGAGAGAGATGGGATTTTTAGGTCACATCGTTTCTGCAGAAGGGGTTTCTGTGGATCCGGCGAAGATTCAGTCTATCCGAGATTGGCCTAGACCGAGGAATGCAACTGAGATCAGGAGTTTTCTTGGGTTGGCAGGCTATTATCGGAGATTCGTCAAAGGTTTTGCGAGTATGGCTCAGTCTATGACGAAGATGACGGGAAAGGATGTTCCTTTTGTGTGGTCGGCTGAGTGCGAGTTGAGTTTCGCGAAGCTGAAGACGATGTTGACTAGTACACCAGTACTGGCGTTACCTGAACCGGGTGAGCCTTATGTGGTGTACACAGATGCTTCGGGAGTTGGTTTGGGTTGTGTGTTGATGCAGCAGGGTAAGGTGATTGCTTATGCTTCAAGGCAGTTGAGGAAGCATGAGGGCAATTATCCTGTTCATGATTTAGAGTTGGCTGCAGTGATCTTCGCGTTGAAAATCTGGAGGTCTTACTTGTATGGTGGCAGAGTTTAGGTGTTCACTGATCATCATAATCTGAAGTACATTTTTACTCAGCAGAATTTAAATGTGCGACAGAGGCGATGGTCGGAATTGTTGGCTGATTACGACCTGGACATTGTTTACCATCCTGGTAAGGCTAACACCGTAGCAGATGCTCTTAGTCGGAGAAGGTATGATTCATCTCAGGAGCGGGATGTGGAGAATCTGGTGAGTGTGCTTAGTACTTTGAGGTTATGTGTTACTTCAGAGGAACCTTTGGGGTTAGCGGCGGCAGATCAGGCGGATCTTTTGAGCAGGATCCGAGTAGCTCAGGAGCAGGATCCGGTGTTGTTAGATCTCTCCAAGGCTACTGGTTCCGAGTATCAGGTTTCTGCTAACGGGACTATCTTAGTGCATGGACGAGTCTGTGTTCCTAAGGATGAGGACTTGAGGCAGGAAATTCTGAGAGAAGCTCATGCGAGTAAGTTTTCGATTCATCCGGGAGCGACTAAGATGTATCGGGATCTGAAGCGGTATTATCATTGGGTCGGGATGAAGAGAGATGTGGCAGATTGGGTTGCAGCTTGCAATGTGTGCCAGTTGGTGAAGGCTGAGCACCAAGTCCCTAGTGGCTTATTGCAGAGTTTACCTATTCCAGAGTGGAAGTGGGACATGATCACTATGGATTTCGTGGTAGGGTTGCCGGTTTCTCGGACCTATGACGCGATTTGGGTGATTGTGGATCGTCTGACTAAGTCAACACATTTTCTGGCCATTAAGAAGACAGACGGAGCTGAGGTCTTGGCTAAGAAGTATGTGAAGGATATTGTGAGGTTGCATGGAGTGCCAGCGAGTATTGTGTCGGATCGAGATCCGAGGTTTGCTTCAGTGTTCTGGAGAGCTTTTCAGGCTGAGATGGGCACTAAGGTGCACATGAGTACAGCTAATCATCCGCAGACGGATGGGCAGTCCGAAAGGACGATTCAGACACTGGAAGATCTGTTGAGGATGTGCGTGCTAGATTGGGGTGGTCATTGGGCGGATCACTTGAGTTTGGTGGAGTTCGCATATAACAACAGTTTTCAGGCGAGTATCGGAATGGCTCCTTTTGAGGCGTTGTATGGGAGGCCATGTCGTACTCCGCTATGTTTTACCCAAGTGGGGGAGAGGAGCATCTTTGGGGCTGATTTTATTCAGGAGACGACGGAGAAGATCCGTGTTGTGAAACTGAACATGAAAGAGGCTCAGGATCGGCAGAAGAGTTATGCCGATAGGAGAAGGAAAGAGTTGGAGTTTGCAGTCGGAGATCGAGTGTATCTCAAGATGGCGATGATGCGGGGTCTGAACAGGTCCATATCCGAGGATAAGCTGAGTACGAGGTACATGGGTCCGTTCCGGGTTGTGGAACGTGTGGGACCAGTTGCTTATCGGTTGGAGCTGCCTCCGATTATGGAGAAATTCCATGATGTGTTTCACGTTTCGAAACTCAGGAGATGCTTGCATGCTTCTGAGGAGGTAGCAGTGACGATTCCTGCAGATCTTCAGCCAAATCTGACTGTTGGGATGAGGCCGGTTAGGATTCTTGAGAGAAGTATCAAGGTTCTGCGCCGGAAGAGAGTGCCGTTGTTGAGAGTCTTGTGGGACTGTGACGGTATTCAGGAGGAGACTTGGGAACCAGAGGCAAAGATGAAAACGAAGTTCAAGAAGTGGTTCGAGAAGCAAGCAGAAGAGTGAATTCGTTTTTCTTTGTGGGTTTCAGTCTCGGTTTCTGTGTTGTGATCACCGTGTGTGGTGAGGTTTTTGGTTGTGGATTTTTGTATTTTCATTAAGTTGTAATGATTATGACATTTTTCCAGTGAATAAGAAAGTGTTTTTCTTATGTGTTTGACTTTGAGAGTCATGTGTTTGTGGTTAGAGAACCCCGAAATGGAAGTTTTATTGCGGATCGAACTTGCCAGTTTTGGTGGGGACTCTAGCGGTTTGTGTGTGTGTGTGAGAGAGAGAGTCTCGGAATAGAAGTTTTACGGTGGTTAGAACTGTCTAGTTCCGGGAGAGATTCTGCAGGGACATCCGAGGTGAGGGATGGTCCGGGTGATCTGTGATGATCACGATTGTGATGGTATTCCGGGAGGGGAATATCATGTGAGACCTTAGGAGGTAGTTCCGGTCAGAGGTGCATTATAGACGTTAGGAATTGATTGCATAGCTCAAAGTTAGACCTCGGTCTTTCTTGGAGATTAGTCTCCGGCAGATCTTGAGAGATGCGTCTCTCCGGGGGACAGTGGGTTCCCCGCATACCGATCGTTCGTCAGGACTGCGCGGACTGAGATCGTGAGGGTATGGGGATAGTTTGGGAGGTTGCGACCTCTGGCAGATCTCTGCATACCGAGAGCTTGATAGACTGTGTGTCTTGATGGATTGAGGTGTGTGGAGATGATTGAGTATCGAACACCGTCAGGACTGCGCGGACTGAGGTGGGTTGATACTAGACACCTAGAGCTGAGGGGTGACGATCCCAAAGCTAGATGGTGGTTATGAGCTATGGGCAATCAATGTCTGAGACGGGTCTATGTGCATAGGACGGTTGTGAACCTCGGGAAGGTCTGGGAGATGTAGTCTCCGGTGTTGCTGGCGGGTTAGGCCAGGGTAGATTGGTGGGTAGTGTTAGAGGATTCGAGGACGAATCCAGTTTTAGTGGGGGAGAATTGTGACGCCCGTAAACCATTTTTTGGTAAAATGGAGGGGCTGTCGATCGACAGACCACAAGTGCGAGTCGTGCGTCACGCGGTAAGTTTTTAATTTAATTTAATTTTATAATTTTATTAAGCTTATAAATTTAAAAGCTTACAAAAAAATTATTTGTAAATTATTTTTATTTTAATTTTAGTTTTAATTTTATTAAGTTTATAAACTTAATAAACAAATAGTTTAAATTATTTTTTTGTGATAATCATAAATTAAATTAAAACAAAAGTAATAAACTAAATTATTTAAACAATTTAAGTAATATACATCATAAGATAAACAATTTCACGTCAATTTCAAAGCTTTCTCTTCAAAGCTTTCTCGTCCTATTTCAAATTGAAGGAATACCCAGATTCCTACTCAAGCCTACACATCAAAACAAAAACTCACAACAAAAATCAAACACCCAAAACAAAAACTAGCAAAAAACTATACTCTAAACGCGAAATTTCGCATTAAAACACGATGAGACATGTATGAATCAAAGGAACAAGTACAAGGTCAAGATTTATATCAAAACCCAGAAATCATCATAAGTCAAAACTCATCATAATTAGATTCTTTTAAGGTATACGAACAAACCTAGATATAAAAAAGACGAATTTATGGAAGAAAACGAAGAAAAACTCACCGGAGAAAGTATTTTTATGAGAGATCGGAGAAGATGAGAATGGAGAAGACGGAGAAGGGTCAATGGCATTTTTTTGTAATTAACAAATAAGTATAAGGTTAATTTTGTCTTTTACTGTTTGAATCGCAGGTGCCGCTGAATTTCATTTGCAGCAAAAAAACGGAGACGCGAAACGCAACGTCACGCCGCTGCGGTTGGATGCAGGTACCTGCGGCTCGCAAACGAACACGGCGTAGCCGCATACCGCAGCCGCAGGTACTTGCGGCTCGCAAACGAACAGTCCTTGAATCTTCATTAATATGGATTCTTTTATGGACTTAGTGTGACCAGGGCCGAATGTAGTTAAAGAGTGGGAGAGACATTTGCCCACCATGATTTTTTGAAAATTAATGTATTTGTTTAAAAAAATTTCATGATGCTCCTTGTGACGCCCGTAAACCATTTTTTGGTAAAATGGAGGGGCTGTCGATCGAAACACTTGTGGTCTGTCGATCGACAGGGCTCTTAAGGGCTGTCGATCGACACACCTAGTGGTTGTCGATCGACAGGTGCTCGAATTGGCTGGTTTACTGGTTCGATTTAAGTCGTTCAATTGGACCGGGCCGGTTTGGGTAAACCCTAGGGCTTCGTATGTAAGAGTTTTTGGCCGCATTTGAGCGAACCAAAGTCCCAAAATCAGAAACAAAGAGTTTTGAGAGGAGTTTCTCTTGTTCCTGATAGTTTGTGGATTAGGGTTTCGTTCTTGATCGATTTGAAGAGGAATTTCGTGGTGATTGTAGCTGAATCTGTTTCTAGCCTCATTATCCAGCAAATTCTATCCGAAAATCTAAGGTGAGTGCGTGACCATGGCTTCTGGGCCGGTGGATTCGTTAGGGTTGTATGGTGGTAGGTTAAAACTGATTGATTGTGATGATTGATGTTGAAACTGTTTGTTTTGTTGCTTGTGGATTGTTTGGATTGTGTTTATGCGTGCAGGTTTCGTGTTAACGCAGAGGAGGAATCGATCCGAGAGGATTATGATCGATTTCCCATGAATCTGCGACGACTTGTCGATCGACAGCCCTAGGGTGTGTCGATCGACAGGGTCACACGAGAGCTGTCGATCGACACCTAGAGGTTGTGTCGATCGACAGGTGATCGAGGAGCTGTCGATCGACACCTAGAGGTTGTGTCGATCGACAGGGTCCTGTGGAGCTGTCGATCGACAGGCACCGTGGGTGTGTCGATCGACAGGGTCCAGTCGAGCTGTCGATCGACAGGCACCGTGGGTGTGTCGATCGACAGGTGTGAACAGGGGTGTCGATCGACACCTAGTGGTAGTGTCGATCGACAGGCCGCCTGTTGGGCTGTGGTTGAGCAGTGTTGTTGTGTTTGTTTTGTGTGTTGTTTGATGCGTGTTTGCCTGAGCGGATCCATCGCGTCTGTGTGCGCAGTCGTAGATGGGAGGACCGTCTCACTGGGTATTTATGATAATACTCACGCATCTCTTTTAACCATGTGATGCAGGTAAAGGCAAATTGTGATCGTGGAATCATGGCAACGAAGAGGGAGATGATCTAGGGTCTCGTGTTGGGTGTTGATGTGCGATTTTGTTATTGTTTCCTTTTCTGTTTTAGAACTCCGCTAGGTTGCTCGTTTTATTGCATTGGAATTTGTTATTGGAATTGTTTGGTTCAGATTTAATGGAATGATTTATTGGTTATCCGCTGTTGTATGATTGTCTGTGTTGCTTGGTTGTTGAGGATAGCATTTATGAGAATGCTAGTCCGAGACCAAGGGTTAATGTGTTTTAAAAAAAAAAAAAACGGGTCGGGTCGTTTCACTCCTCTTGATGTATTAATTTATGTTGTATAAGTTTATAATTTTTAGCTTTGTACGAGATGAAAATGATTTTTAGATATGCCACTAAGTGTTACCATAAATTTTGTGTTTAAAGTTTTTATTTTCATTTAGTATATTGACACGTTTTTTCTTTTCTTTATGGTTTCGAAAGATTTGAGGTCTTGCCGGATAAGTGTATCAAAAACAACGTATTTTACCCGTGTATTTCACCATCGTTTGAGGTTTTAAATGAATGAAGTTTAAATGGAAAAAAAAAGTATAATTGTTGGAACTAGGCCTGGGCAAAATAACCTGAACATGCGTACCTGAACCTGGACCCGAACTTGTAAGACCCGAACCTGGACCCGACCCGAAATTTTAGAGGAACCTGTATGGGTATGTTTTTAGTACCCGAATTTGAACCTGTACCCGAACTTGAACATGTATGCCTAAGCCTAGTAGGTCAAATCTACCAAAGATTATGATAAAACAGATTTTATTGATATTGTTTTCTATAATCTTTTTTATAATATTGTCATAATACTGATAAAAAGAACCTTTACAAATGAGTTAAATGTTTTACTTTTATTTGTTGTTACGGGTTCGACTTTCCAATACCAATACCAACACCAAAACATCGATTCCTCAAAGGAATGGAATCCCTAAAATTTCAAGCTCGATATTTGCAAATCCTTCTCGAGCTCGACCACACTCGTCTCTTTTATCATAGGCATCTTGAGTTTGATCTACAGTTATCATCATTCTCTTTATAATCTTGCTTCGATTGATTCGTGATTCGTCATTGATTCTTGTTCCGTTGTTCGTCTATCTAAATGATCTGTTTCGATTCGTGATTCGTCATTGACTCTTATTCGTTTGTCTAATTGCTTTGGTTACATTGATATAGTTTTATACATTGACAAACTTCGATTGATAATTGTATTCTTAAATTAGTTCATACTTTATGATTGTTGTCTTGTTGGTTTGTTTGTGTTTCAAATGCATTTTACAGGTTCAAGTTACAGGTTTTTGTTTAGATTTTGGGTATAAATACATCACAAAACCTAGACTCGAACCTATATCTAGAAGAAACTTGTAAAATTTGGATATTTAAATGGTTTAATAAGTTGGAACCTGTACCAGAACCTGGACCCGAACCTGGACCCGAACCTGGACCCGAACCTGTGTCTTACAGGAACCTGTATGGGTATGTTTTTAGTATACCCGAAGGAACCTGTACCAATTAGGACCCGAACCTGGACCCGACCCGAATACCCGAATGCCCAGGCCTAGTTGGAACCCTGGTAACTTCAAGGAGCAATTTCGCTAGGGGTGTCAAAATGGGTCAAAACTCATGGGTTTACCCAATCCAATGTAACCCATCAACCCGTCTATAACTAAAAGACATGATTTCATAAAAAAAAATTATTTTGTTACCAAAAACACTATTCCACAAATTTTCTCCCTAAAAAGCTTTTTTGACTATTTTCGAATTTTCCGGCAAAAAACGTGGTTCGGAAATTTCCCATCAAAAATTGATCCGGGAAATAAATTTTCCACCAAAACCAAGATTATACAAAAAACACAATCTACTAAACCATTTTCCGCCAAAAACGAGATTCATAAAATTTCCCGCCAAAAATATGATCCCGCAAAATTTTCCCGCCAACAACGTGATCTCACAAAATATTTTGGCCAAAATCGAGATTCATAAAATTTCCCGCCAAAATATGATTTCGTAAAATTTTCCCGCCAAAAAAAGATCTCGTAAAATTTTCCCGCCAAAAACGTGATCTCACAAAATAATTTTGCCAAAATCGAGATTCATAAAAATTTCCGCTAAAATATGATCCGCAAAAATTTTCCCGCCAAAAATATGATCCCGCAAAATTTTTCCGCCCAAAACGTGATCTTACAAAACATTTTTGCCAAAATCGAGATTCATCAAATTTCCCGCCGAAAATATGATTCCGCAAAATTTTCCCGCCAAAAACGTGATCCCACAAAACATTTTCGCCAAAATCGAGATTCATGAAATCCCGCCAAAATTATGATCCCGCAAAAATTTCCCGCCAAAAATATAATCCATAAAATTTTCCGTCCAAAAACGAGATTTTGTAAAATCATGTTTGAGTCTACAATTTTAATAAATATTTATATAATCATTTATGTATCAAAATAAAATGGATTGGATCAAAGTCAATCCAACTCATTTATGTTTAATGGGTTCATGGGTTGATCCAACTCAATGGAATGGGTTAACCCATAAACTATTAACATTCAACCCATATGGGTTATGGGTTGGGTTGGGTTGGGTTGGATCATCCATTTTGACACCCCTATCGCACACCCGTTTCTCAACTTTTCTTGTCTAGTCTATAGTTTTAACTTCTTCTTCTTATGGATGTAGACTTTAAACTCAACCAAGACTAGCTCCATACTTTATATTGTGTTGGGAAAGAGCAAAATAAGCCTAAGACTAGAGAGCTTAACACCTTCTAAATAGGAATTGAAGCATCCGATCCATCCATTATAACTTCCTTACCATTATTCCAAAGCCGTACTTGAATTTAAGTAAGATGAGAGTTGGATAAATATCAGGTCCATAAAAATCTTATCACAAAAAAAATCGAGTGTGATTTCGACATAAACAAAGAAAAATTATTCGTCAACTTAGAATTTTTAGGATTAGTCTTTTGGAGAATAAGTCTAGGATTAATCCCTGGGGCAGTTACACGTTGCCTTCTTCTCCTTCCACTCAGCCCCGCAGGTGTAACAAAACTCGTATCTGCAACTGTGAGGAACAAAAAGAAAAAAGAATCAAACAAACTACACACCACCAAGTCATGCATGATGATATACACACACTAGATGAAGAAAAATTGTACCTGCAAGTCATATGGGTGCAACCTTGGTCACGTGCAATCATGCAGTTACACCTATTGCATTTTCTCCATCCTTTGCTCTCAGCCACAATGTTGTAAAGGTTCTGAGAAGATGTCTTGTACTCATTTGTCATATGGAACTCATCACATGTCATGTTATAGTGAAAATTTGTCTTGCAGTTTATGCAGAAAACGAACCCACACTTTGTGCACTTTCTCAATCCTGCCTCCTCAGCACCAACGAATACGTTTTTGAGTGTTTCAAGAGATCTACCTTGGACAAAACACTCTCTCTGAGTAGGGGATCAAGTTCTCCTCCTCGGGCTTGATCATGAGATCAAGCAGCTCCGGTTCCAAAATAGCTGCACAACTCTCCCTAGGAATTTCTGATTCGCAGTCAAGGCGTTGACATTTCACTGGTTTCTTCTGTTCGAGCGCATTTTTGACGGTACCGTTCACGCAAGATACGCAAAAGCGGTGGAAACAAGATGGCAGCTCGAACTGCTCATCAGATGGAACATCATTATAGCACAATGTACAGGCTTCCTTGAAGATGCCGTCTTCATGCCATTTGATTTGGGAAGTAATAGCAGCTCTTGCAAGCTGAACGACCGAGGAAATGTCGACCGAGCGCACATGACGTGCTTCGAAAAAGGAGAATCGGCTCCGAAGAAGAGCCACTTCATTGACCAGTGATGCGACAGCCGAATGGTTTGATTCTTCAACCTTACCTATCACCTGTTACATTAAGCGAAAAATATTTAAACCAGAACATGAGCTGATAAAGGGTTAAGAAAATAGCACTTACGTAACCAAGGGCCTCGTCACTGTCACAATAGAATGTGACATGTCGCATACCAAATTCCAGAGCCAATTTCAAACCTTGGATCAAAGCTGTCAATTCTGCAACTTGTGGAGTTGTAAAATCTTCAACAACAAGGACATTCTTCTCCTCTCGCATTAGAGTATCGTTGGAATCATAGATGGCCACACCAACACCACCTAAGAGCATCTCCATCTCCTTGACCATCTCTGTACTCAACAATCCCTTGGCGAATAATTTAAACTTCTCGGAGGAGTAATCAAGGTCATCGTTGAGTTTGGCCACCTCTTGCTCACATAACAACTGAGTTTGCAACGCCACATCGATATCCTTGAGAAGCATATCGGAGTAGTCGAAACCGTCAGCACTAACACTAAATACAGATTCCAAATCTTCTGGACTACATTCGGTAGGAGAGGAGGTGTGTGGTCTTCGAGAGTCTATGACCACCTCCTCAGCTTGTAGTTTTAAAGACAAATCTAGGTCACGGGCTAGAGATTTAGCCAACTCTATCTCTTCACGTTGCTTCTCCAACGCTATTCTCAAATCGGAATCCATGGGAGCAGGATTTGAGATCAGATCAAAACAAAGGTAACAATGAGAAAAGTCTAGTCTAGCTGCCGAAGAGGTTAGGTTATACAATATAATGGAGATAACTTGGGAAGCAAGAATGAAAGGAATTGAAGCATATGAAGTCTAAATGGAAATATTCCTACATCTAGATATTATTCTTAGTACGTTTCTTTTTGTGTTAAGACTAGGAAAATTTACATTATGCTGTTTTAGCAATATGTATGATTGACTTGCAAAGCGACTGGAAAAAAACGGAAGAGTTATAAATTCGATAGTTTACACAATGTTCTGCCTAGTAAAAATCTCTTCACATGAGCTCGGCTTCTTCGGTGTCTCCATCAACATCTTCAACATCGTTCTCGTCATTCTCATCAACTGCATCTGGGTCTATTCCCTTCATCTGTTTCTCCAAGCGATCTAGTCCCTTTTTGGCTGCCTCATTCTGTGGATTTATTCTGCATTTACATGTTAACACTCGTTATAGTTTATTCGCATAGAAACAAAGAGAATTATAGGCAGTACTGGTTTGGACTCTTCCGTATATACCTTAATGCAGCTTGATAATGTGATAAAGCATCTTGTAGTCTACTCGTTTCAGCAAACACTTGAGCTAGCTTTACATGGAGAGAATCATCATCCCAGTCTTTGAGATACCGTTCAAGTAGTGATACAGCATCTCCGCTCCTCCCTTCCATTCGATGGAGCTCAGCCAGAGCTAAGGCAGCTCCAAGGTATCCAGGTTCAAGCCTCAGAGATGACTCGTAGAACTTTTTCGCCTGTTATAAAAGCATACCATTATTCCGTACACCAAAAAAGTTCTATTCATATCTGAAAAGATCATAAGAAGATGCCCACAAGCTCTGAATAGTTTCTCAGATTTGGTATACACTATGCTTCTTAAAAATTGAGATTTTTGGACGGCTAAATTCTTAAGGAACTTTCCCATTTTCAGTAATTAACAAATTCCTAAAGCTTCACCGCTTCTGCTTAGATGAGGAAATTACGGGTAGAATAGTGATGCGAAAATGCATGGAGGCATAATAGAGCTGAATGTTTTTTTACCTTTTCCCTGCCACTTGATGTATTAGTATGAACATCACCAACTAATTTTAGAGCCTTTGCGGACTGAGGCATTGCATTCATTGCTTCTCTAGCGGCATACAAGGCTTCTTTGGTTTTACCAAATGCCAGATAAGAATGGACTAACCCTGAAACGATACCAGTAATGCAAGTTAATTCTCAGTCCGACCTTTTCATGCTTTTTAAAGGTTTATACCACCAATACAGTACAATAATGGAAGTGTATATGAGTTTTTTTTTCCCCTGTGAACCAGACCTTGAAATGAACGAAGATCAGACCTCAAATTTTGGGCAGCCCTGAAGGCGATCGCTGCAGCTTCTGGTCGTTTTGCTAGTAAAAGAAGATTTCCCTGAAATGTATAATATAGTTGATATATATATGCCAAACTATTTTACAAAACAAATCCTCATTACACTAGCTTACCTTCATTATGTACCCAGGTATATGCCTCTCGTCTACCCTGATACTCTGATTGCATAGTGAATCTCATCAGATATCACAGAAATATTTAGCACACAATTTCAGTGTCAGCAAGCTAACCTTCTCAGCATAAGATAACGCGGTCCTGGGATCTTTCCGTTCCCATAGTACAGACAAAGCAACAAATACTTCTGCTCTGGTATGATCAATACTTAATAAATCGTGGACAAGCTTGTTTAGTCTGGAATAATCACCCTTTATCTGTAGCAGCATTGCATACTCATCCATACAGGTTAGTGTGTAAGGATCAATTGATCGAACCTACAAAAGCTTTCATACTATTATGCACATTCCATGATTTAAAGAAGTTGAAACAAAAGAAATCGAGGCGGTGACTACCTTCTCAAATCTCATTATAGCCTCATCATTTTTCCCTATAATGGCTTCAATCTAAAATAAATGATGAAAGGGTTCATCAACTACCAAAATTATGTCAATCAGCTTTAAGTAGAACATAAATGTACATTATTTGGAAATTACACATTTTTCCCTAACCTTTGCTGTCTCAGTCAACAAGTGTACATTATTTGGAAATCGTTGTAAGAGTTCAGCAAAGAGTTCCAGCGCCCCTGAGTAAACACCAAAACATTACACACATATCGGATTAGTCACTGCAGAATTTCCCAAAAAATTAATGTAAGAACTGAAATCTACAGAGTTACACACAAAGATCCAATAGCTATATCCAATGCACTGTAGGCATGTGCATCCCACAAAGAAAATAAATACCTTTGTAAGCATGTGAAGCAACACAACACTGGGCCTCGACATAACGCTGCAAAAACGAAGAAAAATTACCAAAATGACAAAGAAGAAAATAAATTTTATTGCGAGATAAACTACAAAGCCATCCAAGAAAAGGAATACAAAATATTAGTTCGCTGGTTCAATAGTCAAGCTGATGCTAAAGATTCTTAGAACCATTATATATAAAGTTGTATTCCGGAGAACATAATAGATAGAATAGACACTACTAGCTAACCCACAATAATCAGCTTGGCTGCACAATTAATGAGCTTACTTTCAATATTTCAACTTGTAAATACTGTTAACGAGTATGCTTACTTGCAACCAACGGGTAGGATCTATCTGATCGAGCGAAACCTTTGCACTTCTATTTGGAGTCTGAAATGAACAAACGACATAACAAATTACATAGTAGTATGGATTTCACACGGAAAAGGTAATTGCAAAACAAGTAGAAAGAGATGAAAAACACATTGAAAGAAAATGGTGAAAAATAAAAGCAATTGGTAAAAGAAATATCGTAGAAAGGGACACCTGAGTAAAAGCTGATATAATATCCTTTGCACTGACTCCCAGTTCAGCTAATCCTATGATGGCTTCGAGTACATAAGGACACTGCCTGCAGAGATTAAAGTGAGATATTACGACAGTGTTTATATGCTAGGAAATGTTGGGAAGAAAACTAAAAAAAGGACCTTAAACACTCTTTATAAAACGCAATAGCACCACGGTTATATCCGGAATTTCGATGAAGCTTTGCCATCAGTATATTCATCTCCAAGCTCCTGGTCTTGATAGATTCCATCTGACAAAGAAAGAACAAATCCAATAAGAGATTATAACTAGAGCAAACCATGGTTTATCATCCCTTATACATACATGCAGTGTTGAAAGACATACCTCAGCAATTGCAGCTTTCGTTTCATTAAGAGCAAAGTGAGACGAAGCAATCTTGAATCTCACCTAAGACGAACATTATAAACAGAAGACACACATCACTTCTTGAAACTGCAAAAGGATCAAGAAGAAACAAACAACACACTAATTTACCTCGTTCTCATTAATAACAGAAATGCCAGAGGTATTCACAGATGATCTGGTAGATAAAGATAACGAACTCCTCGAAATACCAGAGTTTTGCTTTGGAATCCTTGTATAATGATGCATCGCTTGCTTGTACGTATGCTAACAACAACAAAAAAAGAACAATCACACATTCATACTTTCACACCATTCCTCCAAAGTTCCACAGAGGAGGACAAGACTAAGTCACTAAGCAATACAAATCTAAATCAATCTTACAATAGCTCTTCTGTATTCTCTCTGATGAAACAAAGCATCACCAAGTAGAATCTGAAGAAACAATACATAAAGAATCTAACTTTAATCTTGAGCATAATAAAATTTCGTAACTTTAGCTCAGAACAAGAAGTAAACTAACCAAATTCTCCGCTTTGAGATGAGGGTTAGTTTCAGCACTAACAGTAGAAGAAGAAACGAGAAAGCATCCCTGGATTTAAGACCCATACACAGGGAATTTTGTTATTGAAGAAAACTAGGGATTTAAAAAGAGATAGTAAAAAAAGGTAGAGAATTTACGAGCATTTCAGCAGAATCGTAAAGCCCATGTTCCATTAAAGTCGCGATTTGATCCTTTGGAACCTCCATTAGAGAGATAACAAGAGAGCTCGTGGGATAGTAAAAATGGTGACTTTAGTGTGAAACGATGAAGAAAGGATCCTTCACGCTCGCTCTTTCATTTTGAAACAAAACCAATCTTTAACCGAACCGGAAATAACCGGTTATTCATCTGGAAATCAATCTCGGTTTTATTAGAGACCTACTTTACCTTGTAAGTTTGAAAATGTATTTGCTTATAGAGTTCATATTTGTTTGGTTTTGGGTTTTGGTCATCATATGCTTGACGACTGTTTCTGATGAGAAAGAATACGTATTTTCATATGTTTTTCTGAGAGTAGTTTCACGATGGAGACGTATGATCTAGGGCTGGTTTTAGGGTAGTGCATTATGTGCAACTGATTTTTACGATTTTTTTTTGGGTTTTTTCGGCATTTTTAAAATTTTACGGGGTTTTCACAATTTTTTATTAAACTTTAGAGTGTTTTTTGTAATTTTTGTACCATATCAACTTTCTGATTGAGTCGGGCCTGGTATGATCCAGTGGTTGAATACAATGAGATGGAGTAATGTTAGTCAAAAAAGGTAAAAAAAATGTTTGGTGAGGTTTAACTATGCATGTACAACTACGAGAAATGAACGAGTTCGTGGGTTTGAGTTCACTAGGTTTGCGTTTGTTGGTTTTTTGCTTTTTTAGATCGTGAGTCTAAATGGTTCCGCCTAAATTTTTACTGATTCTTGCTAAAACATTCTAAAATTTTATCGATTTCTTGTAGAATCTTACTGAATAATATCAAACTTAAATGATAACGTCATAATATGTTGGATCTACCTGACTTTCTTTTAAAACGTAAACTAATGAGATTTGTTCTTCAAATTCTCTAAACTAGGCATATGGTAACAAAAAAAAAAATATTTTCTTCAAATTAATTAATCTATCACCATTTAGACTCCCTATTTCGTTATTTGTATTTGCTTGTAGATAACCGAGCACCACGCTCTCGCTACATGAAGTATATAAACATACTTACAACGCTTTGGTGTCTTTGAAGCCCAATTCGTGTAAATAGTGAACCACTCAAGATAAAATATAAGGTGGTCAAGAGTTAGAGAGTAGGTAGGAGAAATATGTTGAGATGATGCAAGTTTAGGTATATGGTTACTTTTGAGTTCTTGCGTCATTTTAGCTATAGGTGGATTATCAAATCGATGACACTTAGTTTCTCTCTACTTTCATTAGTCGAAAGAAAAGTATAATGTATGTCTCTACTAAGTTCTTAACCTCCCAACGCTTTTCTTCACCCTCATCAATTTTTCTTTTGAATTTTGAGGACCACATACTTACACAACATTAACTAAAGGAAACACATTAAAATTTCTCTGTTTCTTACAAAAAGGTTAATTTGTCTATATCCACATTTGTAAAATCTAGTGGTGTGTTCAGTGTTTGTCACCATCCGGATTCAAATAAGGTAAGAGTGCGTATGGGACTTGTAGTTTAGAACATGTGAACAGAACAAAAATGTTGATTTTCCTAACTACAAACATTACAAAAGTAGTATAATTAGCTACATATTACCAAAAACTACAGTATATAAATAAATTATTAATTGAAAGTGAGCATGTTTGGACAAATCGGTGGTATAGGATAATTCATTTTTAATTTATCTTTGAAACCTACCTTCATGACTAAGGCTAAAGATAATAGTTAAGTGATGAATAATGACGAAATATAAGTGAATAAAATCAATATACAAACGTGTAATATCGAAAAATCCACTATTAGTTAATGTATTGATATTAAAATAAAAACGCTTCTTCTATGGGTTGGTAAGCGGCAAATCCAGCTGCCATTACCTATTTGACTTCCCATTCGATCATGGTGAGCTCGTCTTCGTCTTCTTGTTCTTCTTCTCTCTCTCTCTAGCTCTACCATTTTTTTTTGCTTTAAAACTCTCTCAATAATGAACATGAAGATCCTCATAGCAACATTCCATTCCTCCTCATGAGTAACTCCACTCCAGGTTTCTCTCTTCTCTTCCCTTTCTCACATTTTTCGCCTCTAATTCATATCACATTTGACCTTTGTGTTATATATATCCGTATTCGTTGCACATTTCTCGCGAAAATCGTATATTGTGTTGAGTGATGGCTATTAGATTACTTGATGGAATGATTAATTAGTGATTTGGATTTGTGTTAGGAAATTTTCTTTGATCATGTTTTTATATATGCGTTTTTTAGAATGTGGACTTGGTTTTGTTGTGTTTTTTATAGTGAGGAGGCTGGTTTCCTCTAAGGCAATGAAATGTTTCTACTTTAGCAAAGAAAAACCTCAAGATCATGAAGCTAAGACAGGAAAATTTAGTTCCATTTCGATGGCTAGAGGAGGATCAGGGTCTGAGTTTAACTCTGATACAAGTACTACTGCTTCCATAACTTCCTCCTTGCACGTTCTCTCTGAGACACATAGTAACAATCTCAGAGTCTTTGTCCTCGAAGATCTCAAAATCGCTACCAAGAATTTTAGCCGGTCTTTGATGATCGGTGAAGGTGGCTTCGGTGGTGTGTTTCGTGGTCTGATTCAAAACCCCGAAGATTCTCGGAAAAAGATTGATATTGCAGTTAAACAACTTAGTAGAAGAGGTCTTCAGGCAAGCAAAATATACAAATTATTGTTACCGTTTGGGTTTAAAATATGGTTTGAATAATTTTGAAGCATTTCCAATATCTAACAACATGATTACATATGTACAAACAGGGGCATAAAGAATGGGTTACTGAGGTAAATGTGTTGGGAGTAGTGGAGCATCCGAATCTAGTGAAGCTGATCGGTTATTGCGCTGAGGATGATGAGAGAGGCATCCAACGGCTACTTGTCTACGAATATGTACCAAACCGAAGCGTTCAAGACCATTTATCCAATCGTTTTATAGTCACTCCTCTCCCTTGGTCTACTAGAATGAAGATTGCTCAAGACACGGCTCGAGGACTCGCTTATCTTCATCAAGGCATGGAGTTTCAGGTCTCTTCTCCATCCATGATCACATAATTTCTAAACCTTTTTGTATATGTTGTGAAAATGTATTTATATATATTTTTTTATGTAGATCATCTTTAGAGATTTCAAATCTTCCAACATTCTCCTTGATGAGAATTGGAATGCAAAGCTTTCTGATTTCGGACTTGCTCGAATGGGTCCTTCTGATGGAATCACTCACGTCTCCACCGCGGTACACCACGCCTGACCTCTTATGTCTTAATTGTTGTGTTAATATGTTATATTGTGTTAATGTAGAAATTGGCAGAAGTTGTAATGTTTTTATGTGAATCCATAGGTTGTCGGGACCATTGGTTATGCAGCACCGGAATACATCCAAACAGGACACCTAACGGCCAAAAGCGACGTATGGAGCTATGGTATCTTTCTATATGAGCTAATCACAGGGAGACGACCATTCGACAGAAACCGTCCAAGAAACGAACAAAACATCTTAGAATGGATCAGACCACACTTATCTGACATAAAGAAGTTCAAGATGATCATCGATCCAAGACTCGAAGGAAACTACTACCTAAAATCGGCATTGAAGCTAGCCGCGGTCGCAAACCGTTGTTTGATGGTGAAGGCGAAGTCGAGGCCAACAATGAGCGAGGTTTCAGAGATGTTAGAAAGGATAGTGGAAACATCAGATGATGCTCGTAATGGATTGCCATTGATGAAGAGTTTGACACCTAAAGATGCATTTGAAGCGTCAAGGAGGGAAAGAGTTAAGAGAAGATTTGTTGAACTTTTAATTGGAGTAAATGGATGTCCTAATTTGCCTACTTGGTCTCCTAAACTTGTTACTTCTACTTGATTTTTGAGAGAACAAACAACTCAGTGTTTGTATTTATGCAAATATTATTATAACTCGTCACTAAATCCTTTTCATTAGTACATTTTTGTGGAAATAACATAAATAAGGTTTAAATTGACCGGAGTTTGTAATTAACTTGTTAGTTTGTACTAGCACAATAGCTACTTGTGTGAATTGATTTCTAAAGCTATATGGTTTGATTGGTAATATTTTAACCTAATTCCAAGTTCCAAGTAGTTGTGGAGTGTCTTTGTTTTGCTATATATTCGTCTCAATGGTCAATGAAAACGAAATAGGTCAAACCTAGAATTATCTTGCCATTTCATTTGGCAATCCATAAATCTTTTAAATAGCAAAAAATGTAGTTATGCGTTGATCAATTTCGAATAGAAAAAAATTTCGACTAGTGTTGATGTTCATTTGTCTAATCTGTCAACGAATTGTAGACATCAACACTGGTCGTAATAATTTGAGATAAACGTTTTTTTTGTTTAATTATTAGGAAGTTTAGGCCCGAAGCCCGTAATTTCTTAAGCCCGAAACCAAAGCATGTAAATTAGTTTCATCTCAAGCACCATTCTAACCAACGACATCTACGCTTTGCCTGAGATAAACGGTTTTAATGGTTACCAATCACAAAAAACGGCATGCAGTTTTCTTTCCCCAAGTATCCACAGTAAACACCATGTCGTTTTTACACCTTAAACCCTCTTCATCAAAACAATCTCTAAAGTTCTCTGATTTTTCACAGATTTTCACAATCCACTTCCATTGATTTCTAACAAGTTTCTCCGATTAGGGTTTATCACAATGTTCTCTATAAGCCGCCACACCAAAACCCTAAAAACCCTAGCTTTAACCACCACAACCCAGAACCGTAGTTATGTAGACGTTTACATGAAATGGAAGAAAGATCATTACTTTGACAACATCGAACACATTCTCCGATCTCCACAGCTCAAATCCGTCGTCTCTCTCAAAAACTGCATTACCCAGAACCCTAATGGCTCCATACCCATCTCCTTAATCTCCAAGAAGACTCTCCAGTTCGATGTATCAACCAAAATCGCAAAGTTCTTAAGACAATTCCCTTCGGTTTTTGAAGAATTCGTTGGTCCTGAGTATAATCTTCCATGGTATAGGTTAACACAAGAAGCTATAGAGTTAGATAGAGAAGAGAGAATGGTATACAAAAACTCTGCTCAAGATTTGTGTTTTAGGTTGAAGAAGTTGATTTTGATGAGTAAAGATAAGGTTTTGCCATTGAGTATAGTTCATGGAATGAAATGGTATTTAGGTTTAGCTGATGATTACTTGCAATCTCTAGATTCTTCGTTTAGGTTTGTTGATATGGAAGATGGAGTTAAAGGTTTAGGTGTAGTTTGCAATGGAGAAGAGAGGAGAGTTTTATCTGTGTTGCAGAAGAATGCAATCAAGAAGAGTGGAGGAGAGTTTTCGAGTATTGAGTTTCCTCTGTTTCCGTCGAAAGGTTGTAGATTGAGAGTTAAGATTGAAGATTGGTTAAAAGAGTTTCAGAGTCTACCTTATGTATCACCATATGATTATGATTATTCAAGTTTGGATCCAAGTAGTGATATAGCTGAGAAGAGAGTTGTTGGTTTTCTTCATGAGTTGCTTTGTTTATTTGTTGATCATTCCGCGGAGAGGAAGAAGCTTTTATGTCTTAAGAAGTATTTTGGATTACCGCAAAAGGTTCATAAGGCGTTTGAGAGACATCCGCAGATTTTTTACTTGTCTATGAAGAACAAAACTTGTACTGCTATTCTTAGAGAGCCTTATAGAGATAAAGCAAGTGTTGAAACACATCCTGTGTTAGCGGTGAGGAAGAAATATATCCAGTTGATGAAGAACTCGGAGTCAATTCTCAAGAGTAGAAGGAGTAGTAGTTACCGGTTTTCGAGTGATGAAATTGTTGAGAAAGATTTGGATTTGGATTTTGAAGGGGAAGAAAATTATACACAAAGACCTTAGTTTTTTTTTTGTATATATGTAGTCACCAATCTTTATTAACCAAAGACATAATGAAAGTATTTGTTTCAAACAAGTTCTAAAGGTGCAAATCACCACTCACCACTCAAGATATTACATACTGTAGATGCAAGAATCAATTGCTATATGAAATTAAGACAAACAAAAAGAAAGTGTTCCCAAGAAGACAAAATGGGTATTGTAAGAAAAGAATAGGGATATATGTTTAGTTGATTAATTTCTCAATGATCTTGGATAGAGCTGAATATGAGCCAATGACTGAAGATACTGCCCCTACTATGATGACTACGACACACAGGGTCATCTGCAAAAGAACAAACAAAACATTGTCCATGAATCTCAAAACATTAGAAACAATCTTTTGAAAATACAGGATTTGCTTTGAAGATTACCTGAGTCCGGCTAACTTTTCCTCGTAAGATGCTCAAGAAACACACTGGAGGAAGTATTAGCGTCTGCACAAAACAAAAATATGAACTGTAAGATTCTCATTTGAAACTAAACCAGAAAATAATGCCGGGAAAGACAGCTTACGACGAGCATTGTCAACAATGATCCAATCAATGACATGACAAGACCTGCAAGATTTTTTTGAGTGTTCCATATTAGTGAAAGTATGATTCTGATGTAAATGAGCTTTACATCAAAATGGTAGAGAGGATCTTACCAAAGAAGGGAATTGAAAGACCGACAAGAAGAGTAGAGAAGACCAATGCGGTTCTAATGGCAATAGCGTACCAATGTGACTTGTTATGCCTTGCTGGTATCAATTCCTCAAGACTCAGTGCTACTGGAGATATGGTCAAAGCATATGTGCTTTCTTTTGTTAAGGTACACACACACACACTTATGATGAATTTTAGACAGCTTTATGGAAGTTAACAGTGAAAGAAAACTATTTCTAAGTATGTTCTTGCAAAAGGATATTTGGTAAATGGATTGACCACCTGCAAAAATGGTTATAACAAAACAGTATTAGTTAGCATATGATTATAACCAAGTAGTGAAAACAAAACATATTTAATTTACTTACCGTAGTCCATATAGCAATCTTAGTTGCAACTAAATCCTGAGGCAAGTTGAGAGTAAACTGTGACTGTGTTGATTCTCCAAACATCGTATAGCCCATAACAGCAACACTGGCATACATCAAAGTACAAATACCAAAACTGCAAAAAGATTTTCAACAATTGTGCTATCAAAAATGCTTGGATATGTGAAAGTTTGCATAGGCGAAAGTCGAAGCTATCTAGAAAACGTGAAGTTAAGAAATTGTTGAAACCATCATAAGCTTACCATGTCAAGAGAACAGCAGGGTATTGAGTTGGTCTCGCCATAGACGTATAAATATTGGGAAAAACAGCATGTCCTGAGTAGCAATAACCGTAGAGCCCTATCGCTACAGGTAACGTTGACAAATTTATTGTAGTTCCTTTGCTGTGAATTCCAACTTCATCTACTAAACCAATCCAAAACAAACACAAAACCACTAGCACCGATGCAATCACCCCTCCAGCTGAAAAAAACTAACAAACTAGTTATGCCAGGAACATATCTAGACTGGTTTATTGAGGCATTCGACTAATTATGATCAGTATCTGTCCTATAAGGTTTTAGCAAACAAAAATTACACCTGAGATATAACTCAGTACACTGAGATCTCTGAGCCAAACGGTGGGAAGAACAGCGAGTGTGGTTAACAATGCAAATAGATGGCGCGCATCTAACTCAAATCCTCCAATACTTAAGGCAGCATGTGGATATAATGAAGACAAATTATCACTCTCTAATATTATATATTCCACACAACACGCCTGCGAAAAGTACACAATCATGTTATAACTCTGCAGATGAATCAAAATATCATATACTCACTTCTATTGAAGTAACATCTGAATTTAATGAGACACTTTTTACCTTGTATATGGGTGTAACAAGAGATTATGAAAGAAACAAAGACCCTATAAGTAGTTTCCAGAGCAAACTATTATACTAAAACTAAACTATCAGACATTCACTATACAACTAATTAATACACACTAAGTAGCTTTTACGAAGCATTTAGAAATGATTCAATCTAAAAATATATTATCACTGCCTCTCTTTAGTGATGTCAAAAGCAGCTTTAAGAAGGAACAAATTTAAACAAAGAGAAAAAGTTTAAAACAGCTTCAGGTAGTGCCAAAATCTAGAATAAACTAGTTGGAAAATCTATTGGGGCCCTCTTCTAACGTGTTCCACAACATGGGGTCATGGATTCTACATACTTAAAAGATCTCTTCTGTTCTATTTTTTGTTTTGTAACACCACTTGGAATCTTTTTGATTATGTACTTTTCTTGACAAAAAGAGTAATATGCTTTATACTTGTAAAATTTGAATGATAATCAATTTGCAAGAAGTACTTACGTATAGCTCCAAGTAGAGTACTATCTGCAATACATAAACCAAAAAAGGAGAAAACAAATTAATGTAAAATGAACATAATGATATCAAAATGCATTATTAAAGGTGAGGACCTCCTAATCTCAACTTTTTCATAACTATAATTTAATCTTCACTAGGAGAGTATTCTCTACTATACAGTCTACACTTGTGTAGGTGCATTGTTTTACTTTTTATTAGTAATTCATAAGATTCTACTATTGACTTCTTAAACAATCTTATTGCATCAACCAAGTTGTGGTAGTTGCAAAAAAATTCAAATAAAGCTTCACACATGAAACAAAAGGGGAAAATTTGTTGTCCTTGGCCTTGAGTTGTTGGATTTGTTGGAAGGCCAAAAGGCAATTCTCTTTATGTGAGGATCTTGTGTGTATATTTCATTCAGTTTTCTCAATCAATTATTTTCTCTATGTGGTCATTAACTTAACCTTCACTATAAAGGAGTATTTTGAAAGAAAAAATATATAGTCCCTTACCGAGACAAAGATACGCCCGGTAGTACCAAACGCAGCTTGGCCAATATCGGGATATGTCTCGAGGTCAGACTCACTGTCGAGGCAGTGACGAAGGAGAATACCGGTGTAGAAAGAAAGAAGACCATATACGAATAGTATTATTAGTCCTAACCATCCTCCTTCTTTGGCTGCATAAGGTGTTGATAGTATTCCAACTCCACATAGAACATTCAATCCTACAAATACCCTCACATGTTTTAGAACAAGATCATAAATTAACTAAGAGCAAAAAAAGCTTGCAATCATGTTCTTTGAACCTAGACTTGTCCGGTCCAAACAGTTTTGTTCATGTGCTCCATGTGCTATATGACAATAGAGTTGATTGCTATTTTGTACTTTTCTCTCATTTTATAAAAACAAAGGTCTCAAAACCGAATAAGACGGTCTAGGCCCATACACATATCAGTAGAATATGAAAGCATCTAACCAAAGAGTATCCGAATATATTTCATATTCTAATAACACACACCACCTAGATTACTAAACTACTCTCATCAAGTGTAACATCTCAAAATTTATGATATGAAACTCACCATTTAGAACAGCTTGTCCATATGAGCTATTGCGAGACATTGGAATCTCATGAGACACCATTGAGGCTTTCTCGTCTTTTCGCATAGAACCTCTCCGCGAAGGAACAGGATCAAGCAAGCCATGAGAGCTAAGTCTATGTTTTGGTGGTGGTTGTTCATCAGCTTGTGGTGATAACAAAGGTTTTGTAACACCAGGTAATGACTCTGGAGTATGTCTTCTAATCAATGAAGAATTCATGAAAGAACTTCCGAATCTCGTCATCGAATTGTTCCCCAAAAAACCGATATTCGGAGACGGTACACTACTATAAAGATCAATCGACTGCCTACACAACATTACCACCAAGAACCAATCTCAAGTCAAGCAAGAACAAAAGGTGGACTAATTTGAGCAAAAACATAAACTTTGAGGCTAAATTACAATTAGATTGAAATGGGCATAGAGAGAGAGATAAGAGACCTGTAACTTTGAGGCCAAGCAGTAGTGTAAGAGCTAGGTTTAATGTGTTGTTGAGATTCATCAGAAGAATCAGAACCATTTCCTTCTTCTTCTTCTTCTTCGTAATCTTTCCTATCATCTTCATCTTCGCTCTCAATGTAAAAGCTTTGATCAGAAGGTACGTGATTCATCTTTTTATCTTCTTCCTAACGAAAATCTGATTGATTCATGAAACAAGAAATGAAAATGAATAACAATTGGGTTTCTAAAGATCCAACCTTTAAAGTCAACAGTCTATGTTCTGTTCTAGAACAAGATTTGATTCTTCGTCTTGTAATGAAAAAAAACAGAGCTTGACAACAAGTTTCAGATCAATACAGAAGACAAAAACAGAGGTAAGATTGTCGGAATTTCGGTAGAGAAGCAGATTTGAATTGAATTAAGAGAGATAATACAATTTTAGAGGAAGAAATATGCAAAAACAGAATCTGAATGTACCTGAATGATGTTGTCTGATGAGAGAGAGGAAATGGAGGAGGAGAGTGGAAGAGAGAGCGGCTTTTTCTCTTTAATTATACCTTACAATTTTTACAAAATTAACTCTACCATGTAACTTTTATTTTCTTTTTTAATTAAAAAAGTAAATTATTGATGGTAATTTATTTATATATTTGATTTATTAGAGTTTTATTTTCAACTTAGTTCCTTTTATTGCTTTTTTTTTTTATGTTCGAAACCTTTTTTTTCATTAATTAAAACTCGATAAGATTAAAGTTTGCATCTTGTACTACATGAAGCGTCGATTTAGCAAAAGAATCCACTTGCCGATTAGATTCTCTTGGTACAAAATTAAACGAAATTTCGAGAACCTGAGTAGAGATTCTGGTGATATCTTGAGTTCCTTTTATTGCTTTAGTTTAGTGATTTGCAATGGTATGGTAACTTTTCTAGTATAAATAGTAATATAGAAACGTATTCATACTTGAGAAACTTTGAGAAGAAAATGTATTTGTTTCTGATTAATTAGATAAGTAAATCAAATCAAATTTTGTATGTACACTACATGCGCGTAAGGACAACAAGGAGGTGACTGGATGATGACATCGAGTTTGTAAGTAAACACAAGTGGTGAAAAATGTGATTGGTTGACCTCAAATTTTAAAAACTTGTATAATTTGCTTCTTTTGTCTCTTTAGGCAAGAAAATGTCATTTATTTACACAAATGTTTTAAAAATGGATGACTCATTAGCAGAATCAAGGGGTCATTATGTCATCTCTAATTATAAATTGATTATGATTTTCTTCATTTTTGGTAGGCAATCATATCTTTTTTTCTTTTTTTTTTTGAAAATTGGCAATCATATCTTGCTTACTGAGATAAATTAAATTATTAATGCAAAATAGCTCACCCCCCTGTGATAGTGGGATACTCTAGATCCAGTGTTTTATTTGTTTTTTGGGAAAAAAAGTTAGTCTTGGGATCTGTTTATCTATTTCCGGAAAGAAAACTAACCAAGCAATGACTTTGCCAACTCCAAATAGAAAGCAAGAGAAATAGCTTTTGTATATTTTGAAATTTTGATCATGAGATATAACCCAAAGAAAGAAAACAAGATTTTATTTTAAAAGGTAATCTGGTATCAATAGCTCAACTGATGTATTATTAGCTCACCATTCAAACGGTTTTTTTAAGCCACTAGTTCGAATAATAATAGGCGAAAACAGTATTAATTAACATGTTTTAGTCTGGTCAGATGAGATTGTGGACCTACAGTCTATAACTTTTTGGTTATCTAAAAAATACATAGGGTGCAAATGGTTTACAATGGAGTAATATATGGAAATGTATTGATGGAAAAAAATATTAGTGGAATAAGAAAATTAAAAAAAAAAAAAAAAATTGTTTCACTCGTTACTCTCCTATTTTATAGAGGAATGTTTTCCACCAAATTTGTTCATTCTTTTATTTTTTGTTTGTAGAGTAAGTTGAATAATTGTTCACTTTTCAACCTAAATAGTGAACTTTTAGAGGGATGATTAATTCCACTAATTTTTATTCAACTTAAATGGTAACATTTTGGAGGAATGCTCAAGTCCATCAAATTTTGTGCCTCTAAAAGTGCAACTATTTGCACCCATAAAAGTTTAAAGACAACATAGGAATAGGACTTAGTTTTTCTCTTGTTATTGTACTTTGTAGTTGAAAAGGAAGAGCAAAGTTTATATTTAGCAGACGAAAATATTTGGTATAGTGGTTTTGACGTTGAGTTAGAACGAGCGGATAGTATTCGAAATGTGATTAGGTTTATCTATTAAAGTTCACAATATGTTATGAAATATATGGTTTGGTGATTTTGGTCGTTTCAAATGATAAATCTAGAGAAAAACAAAGTAATCATTAATCAATGTTTTGGGTCAATATCAAATAATGAAATAAGGATTAAAAAGAAGAGCAGAGATAGAAAGATAGGGTCCGTGACTAATCAAAAAGAAAATAATTTCATTGAAAATGGCTCTTGAATCAAGATTTATCAAAGAGATCGAAATCCACTCAAAAATCGATGGAGCAGCAATAGACCTGGATATTGTATTACAATATAATAGATGCAAAATCAGTTTTCGTGTCACTGAAAGCAAAGTAAACGTGCCATGTCAAACTATGGCTTTGATTATAATATACTATATATAAACTATTTTTGTATTTTTTACAATAAATATTTATATATATAAAAAGAAATATGATGCAAAAAACCAAATTCGAAAGAAAATATATATAAGATGTGAATCCGAAAAATTAGAAAATCTCAATCGCAAGAAGAACCAATCACATGATATATGCAGATGATATGTTGTCATTTAATTGGACTTATCTTCTGAAATACTAACTCATAAGAACATGTGCACGTTTGATCTGATCTCTTTGTTGATTCTCCGCTTCTAACGACATATATCTTCATTCCCACATGGTTTCATTGTTTTTTTCTTTCTAAAGTATATTTAATACAAAGACAGGAAAATAATGATCACAAGTATTTGCATATACGATAACATCAATCACTGTCAAATTTGTTGTCATGACTAGGAAGATTTAGATAGCTCAAGGATGATATTTCACATTAATCATTGATTCAATGTACTATTTTTGTCTTCTTTTTGTGTTTGATGAATTATCTACTTAAGACTCATTATCAACATATAGTGTCCTACATTTTCTCTTCTAATCATGATTTTTGTTCGTGACAAAATTTACGAACAATCATAACGGTGTTATGTCTATGGTACGAACGTGGATAGTTTTGGAGAGAAGCTGAAGGGCTATTATTACATATAAGTGGAGGGATCTAAGGAAAGTGAAATGGAGTATTAATAATGTCGGACGTATCAACCAACCGTCTGATTGGTAATTGGTTGGTACATTTATTTGTAAAATATACTCTCTCCGTTTCATATAAGTTGTCATTTTACGTTTTTTCTTTTGTATTAAATTAATTGTCGTTTTACATTTTCAATGCAGATTTATGATTGATTTTCCATTTTTATCCATACTTTTTTAGTTTATTAATTATATATGTCAAAATGAAAAACACATTGATTAGGGGTAAAACAGAAATTTTTAATGTTTTCTTAATTGACCTGAAATCATATAGAACGACAACTAAAATAAAACGAGGGAATACTATTGTGGTTTATTGATGGGTTGCAATTTTCAAAAAAACTTCGTTTCTCATTTTATTGGTCAATCTAGATGTAATTTTTAAACGTTGCTTATTTGTTCGTCGAGTGTGTTTATTTTCAAGTTACTTCCAACTATACACGAGTCTTTGGGCGCATTTGAAGTCAAATCACACAAAATAAGGTGTTTGTATCGAAGATCGATTGGGCCAACCTACATTCCGATTTAGCTTCAAAACCATCAGGAGGAATTGGTTGATCGAATGATCGCTCCCATGATGTACATCAAAACTCCAATGTCTTAAGAAGATGTAGACCTATCGATCTACTGAATCCATGATGTATGTTTCAAGACGATTCTTAATTGATCATCTTTACTTTGTTTTGTGTATCACAATAGTAAAAACCAAGTCACACAATAGCCGAAAAGAAAAATTAGCTAAGACGAAGCCATTACTATTTGTTTAGCTCATTAAACCATAATTAGACAAATCTATTTCACAGGGATATACTCCATCTTTCTCATTTACTCCTTCCGTTCTTTTTTATTTGATGTTTAAGGTTTCTACACACAAATTAAGAAATCATTCAATTTTTATTTTTTTCAAAACAAAACATGTCTTATCGTCAATTCCAAAAAAAATCAACCAATAAAAAAACAAACTGCAGAATTTAAACAGTCAAAAAATCAAAATCATAATTAATTTAACATAAAAAATTGAAAACATCAATCTAAACAAAACAAAAAAATCACTCTAAAACGTCAATCAAAAAAATAACGGAGGGAGTATAACATTTTCTAAATAAAAGAAACGAGTTTAAGAATGATATAAATTTTAGTTTATGTTTTATCTTTTTGGATTTAAAACATCATTTATTAGTACCTAATTAAAAACAAATCAACCAGTAAAAAAAAGAAAAAATTGGCTGAGTGGATAGTTTTCAAAACTATAATTAGTTGGATGGGTAGTTCTTTTTTTTTGAACAACAATATCTTCTTCATTAGATTAAATCAGGAAGATGGTTACAAGGGTATAACGAACCCAACACGATCTAAAACAGAGAAATTCAAATGTTTCGAAAGGAGAAAATGAGCTATGGTCTAAACCATGATGTTTGGAAACTTCGAAGCCTAATGAAGAGACTCGAACCAATGGGAAGGATTCGGATTCTACCGAAATTATCCTTTTATCTTCGACTAAAACCGCTAGGGTTGTAGTTCGAGTCACCGAGGGGAAAGGTTTCCTGGATTTATACTCTAATTCTAGAAGGCAAAACTTGACTCTAACCACTGCTAGTAACAACAAACATATCATTATCACTAGAGTAATATAGACAATTGGACTTCTTAGACATCCTAAGCTACAACTAGCTTCCCAATCCACAAACATACCCATATATGGGCCAAGCCTTATACAATCCAGCCCATTAATAGAGACGGTGATGAAGCTTACGGTGGTGGATCGGAAATCGAATTCTAGGAGCATCGGAGAGGTTGGAGAGTTGGATGGGTAGTTCACTATTCATTATTTGGAGAATGGGTAGTTTCACAAAATGCCCTCATATTAGACGAAACAAATACCTGATCAATTGTATTTATTTACCGATATGTCATTCTGCTCTTATTATTTATGAAAATAATAATACACAAAACAACAAATGGATTAGATTTAATCCTTCTCTCCTCTCGTCTTCTTCTTCCCTATCTTCATCTTTGATTTCTTCACAATTTCATTAATCAAAAATTCTTCATACCACTTTCTTACTTATCTTCATAAAATTTCATACATAAAACCCATATTTATTTTAGGAAGAACGTGATTTCAAACAAATTTGATTGTAATTTTTTTTAAAAGAAAAAAGATCTGCTTTCAGATTTTTGATTATTCTCCAAATCTTTTATCAATCTTTTATAGATATCAAGCTTTACTTCTTCATAATAATCTAAGCTACCGAAGACATCTATCACCGGGAGATCTTGAGTTTCATGGGGAGGTTCCAGAGCTTTCATGAAATCCGGCCAGAACTCCGGTTGATTTGGGGAAGATGATGATTACCCGACTTTGTTTGAGTCATCTCCACAAAATTCGTTTCTAGAGATTTGAAACCCCTAGATTGGTGATTGAGTAGTGTTCATGAAATTGAAGATCTTTATTTTTTTTTGGTCGGATCTACAAATTTTCAATACTTATGTTGTTTGATTTTTCTAATCTGGCTTTAGAAAGGATTTTTTTTCTTCGTTGAACTTTTTCTTTACTATAATTATTGGATAATTTAGCTATAAATTTAAGATGATGTGTCTTTGTTATCAAACAGACAATGCTAAAATTTGTTCTGGTGATCGGCAAACTTTGTTTTAATCAAATTGATTTTAATTTAATTAGTTTGGAATGAATCAAATTGGAAATTGAATAAAATTGCAAACTAAATAGAAAATAAACGGAATGCAAATTGAACAAAATCAAGGGAAGAGTGGTGATCGAAAAGTATATACGATCGTACACGAACGGTGTACACGACAATGTACCGGTGTACGTGGTTGTGCACGAGACGGTGTACTGGACGAGGTACGGGATGATGTACATGGTGGTGTACCGATAATGTACAGAACGGTATACGAGGTGGTATACACGACGGTGTACATGACAGTGTATAGAACGGTGTACCAGACGGTGTAGAGAACGGTGTATTGGATGGTGTGCAGAGCGGTGTACCAAACAGTGCACACGGCAGTGTACATGACAGTATAGCAGAGCGGTGTACCGGAGGTGTACCAGAGGGTACACACGGCGGTGTACAAGACGGTGTACCGCATGGTTTAGGGAACGGTGTACGAGGTGGTATACACGATGGTGTACATGACAGTGTATAGAACGGTGTACCAGACGGTGTAGAGAACGGTGTAACGGATGGTGTGCAGAGCGGTGCACCGAACAGTGCACACGGAGGTGTACATGACAGTATACTAGAGCGGTGTACCGGAGGTGTACTGGAGGGTATACACGGCGGTGTACAAGACGGTATACCGGAGGGTGTACATGACGATGTACCGGAGATGTACCGAAAGATGGTGTACCGGAGAATGTACACGGTAGACAATTTCGAAAGACAGTGTACACAATTCTGTACACCTTTGTGTTTTGTCTTTTCTCTCAAGGCAAATCTGTCTTTTCCGTCCATTTTCTCTATTACACAAACAATGCAAAACTACCTATTCCTCAAATTATGAACAGTGAATAGCCCAACTCTCCTATTATCTTTTTAAAAACTGCCTATATAACTAAATTATCCTAAAAAAAATGCTGCATAATATAAAGTGTTTATGCACACTAAATTAATTTTTGCATGGAGACAACACAAAAATCAAATAAATGACCAAAAAATAACTTTAAAACAACTTATATAATGGGACGGAGAAAACAATTCAAAACCATTTTTGAACTCAAAATCATAAATCTATATTAGCATTCTTCAAAACTTGGATCTCTATGCCTAATAAATATGAATTTTAACCTATCGTTGTGAATTTACCACGCGGGATTGAACCAAGCTGAAGCTGAGGCTATGTCTAGCTATGGCTTCAGCATCGGTTCACTTCCCATTCGGTATCTTGGCCTTCCTCTCATGTCCATGAAGCTTAAAATATCAGAGTATGAGACTCTTTTGGAGAAACTCACTTCTAAGTTCAGAACCTGGGCAGTAAAGATACTTTCCTTTGCAGGAAGACTCTAGTTACTTGCATCAGTGATAGCTGGCACGGTTAACTTCTGGATTACCACCTTCATATTACCTCTGGGATGTATAAAAAAGATCTAATCTCTTTGTTCCAACTTCCTCTTATCTGGCAACATTGATAGCTGCAGGGGAACAAAGGTGGCTTGGAAAACTGTCTGCTTACCTAAAGAAGAAGGTGGTTTGGGGCCAAGGGGTTTCTCTTCCTGGAAAAAAACTCTGTGCCTGCGGTTTATATGGCTCATTTTCTCAGAAAACAAGTCTCTTTGGGCTCAATGGCATCGTCACCACCACTTAAGAAATATAAGCTTCTGGGATGTTGATGCTTCTTCAAATGATTCTTGGACTTGGAGAGCGATCCTAAAACTGCGTCCTCTTGCTGAACGATTCATCCGCTCTTTTGTGGGTAATGGAGAGAGTACTAGCTTCTGGTTTGATTACTGGACTCCCTTGGGACCTCTGATCAAAGCTTTGGGGCACAATTGACCAAGGAATCTCAGAATTCCAATCACTGCCACTGTGGCTGAGGTTTGCACTCCTGTTGGGTGGCTTTTGCCATCGCCTAGATCCGAGACTCAGCTTCAGCTCCATACTCATCTAACTACCATCCAGCTACCATCCTCTTCTGCTGAATTGGACTCTTCTAGCTGGGTAATAGATGACGTAGTCCACAGTGCTTTCTCTGCTTCGAAAACATGGGAGGCGCTGCGTCCTAGGGCTGACACAAAGGAATGGGCCAATCTGGTGTGGTTCAAATGACATGTTCCAAAATTTGCATTCCACATGTGGATAGCAAACCTTGATAGGCTTCCAACTCAGGTCAGGCTGGCTAGCTGGGGTTTACTTGTCCCTTCCTTTTATTGTCTCTGTAGCAGGTTTGATGAAGATAGGGATCACCTCTTCTTAAGTTGTGAATTCTCGGCCGCTATCTGGAGTTTGATCTTCGCTAGGCTAACGCCTAATCACAGTTCTCTTTGGTCTTGGGATGAGCTCCTCTCATGGATTTGATCAACTTCTACTTCTGCGCCTTCTCTCCTTCGGAAAACCTCCGCTCAGGTGACCATCTACCACCTTTGGAAGCAGCGCAACAACGTTCTTCATAATCTTCAGAGTATTCCGCCTCATTCAGTCTTCAAGCTTATTGACAAAGACATCCGCATCACTATCCTAGCACGGAGACATCGGCGAAAGTTTGCTAGTTTGCTTTCTCTTTGGTTAAGGTGATGTGTTTCCTTGTTTGATTGTTTTCCCATGTATTTGTGCTCCTTGTTTTTTATTCTTTTTTGCCAATGATCCAATGTTGTAGGTTGTAATTTGTAAACCTTCTCTTCATATATATGATATTTACATTTTTAGCAAAAAAAAAAAAAAATTAAAATGTATGAATGTATGCCTAGAATAATATTTTTAATATTATAATTTATTTATACCATCTCTTGATTGTGTTTTTTTAGAGAGTTCATGAATGAATCATACAGTGGTGCACGAATATGAGTTTGATTGTATTTTTTAAAGTTTTAACTTAGTAAACCATTTTCAATTTTGACTTTTTCATCGGCCCTCCCGTTATCTCGCCGAAAATACCCACTTCTTTCTCTCCTATATGTTAGAGACAAAGAACCAACTTCTTTTTTTTTTTTGTAAATGATCAATCAAAAACATGTCTTATACCTAATTAATATAAGAATACTGCTTTGAAATAATAAGTTAATCTAGTTTCTAATGAAGCCAACTAGGTAAACTCGTTTAGAGTCTCCTATATAAAAATTCTTGAAAAATATTTTAAATCCAAAACAATTTATTTTTCATATACACGATCCACACTTTTCATTTCTATCTCTATTTTGGCTATACAACTCCTCTTCATGCGAGGTGTTTCATCCCTGAACCTTATCAATGAATATCTCAACCATAAATGCCTCGTTATGCAAGGAAAATATAAGCGTGGAAGTAAGTACAAGAAAAACCTCAACGATCTCTTTCGTCATATCTCTACCTTATCCTCAGGGTGGTACCGGTTTCTTACACACAACTGGTGACGATGCTCCTAATTCTGTCACTGTCATATTTCAGTGTCGTGGTGACACCAAAATGTCAAAATATCGTTTATGCGCTTCCACTGCCATCGCCGGGGTAATGTTATTGTCAATTCAATAATATTAATTAGTTGACACATATCTTATATAATATTTTAAGGTTCCCAAAACTTCAAGGCATGAGAGATTGTCATATGTCATCTACTCTTTTGACATTTTTAATTTTTTTTTTTAATTTTGACAATTAATTCTAACAAATTCATAGTTAATTAATGTTTATTTCAACAACAAGTTACAATATAAATTCATCATTATTTTCTTTCTTTCTTTCATATTCACCAAAACTATGATTCTAAATTTTGCAAATTTTCAACAATTTCAAAAACATATCTTATATTATATAATATTTTAAGGTACTTAAAACTTCAAACCATTAGAGGTTGTCATGTGTCATCTACTCTTTAGACATTTGATATATATATATATATTATTTTTTTAGTTTTGACAATTAATTCTAACAAATTCATAGCTAACTAATGTTCATTTTAACAAGAAGTTACAATATAAATTCATCACTATTTTCTTTGTTTCTTTCATATTCACTAAAACTATGATTCTAAATTTTGCAAATTTTAAACAGTTTCAAAAATATATCTTATCTAATATTATAGTGTTTTCTTAAATTCAAGTCATGGATGTCGTGTGTCGCCTATTCTTTTCACATTTGGCTTTCTATTTTCTTTATTAAAAAAAATCACTTTACAGTTAATCCAATTTTTTTTTAAAACCACGTTAACAAGACATATGTTTAAAATTGTGTCTCCGTATAAATAGTTGTGATTTGAAAACAAAAGGTTACAAAAAAAGTTTTAATAAAAAGTAGTAACATGACCGAACACATAATGTTGTGAGAAAATGAAGGAATGATTTAAGAACTTTTAAAACGGTTAGAATGCTAAAGTCTAATTAAAAAATGTATAATTTGTTTTTTTCTTTTTAAGTCCTCGTAGCTTTTAACTTCAATTTGCCAATATTAAAATAATTTGTATTAGACAAAGAAACGCTTCTAATCAATACTCGCTGAAAAAACCTTTATTCCAACGCAAATTAAGAATCCAGCAAACATATTCATTTTACTACTGAACATTTAATATCAAATTATCTTCATGAATTAATTGAAAATATGTAAAACCATATTCTAATAGATATTATTTTTAATAATATCTCTTCACAAATAAGTTAAATTTTTCTTATTATTCTATAATAAAATAATATAAAAAAATTAGAATAATAAGAAAAAGTTATAAGATGTTCCAACATGTTTCTATTCACGATATGTGTCATATTATCACTAGATACTTTTTAACATGTGTAATATATTACTATTTTAAAAATATGATAAATTTTTATATATTTTAAAATAATTCACATAAAATAGTTTAAAATTATCGTTTAATTTTTAATCTTAACTTCACTAAAAATATAAATTGTGAGCATAAATCTTAAACTTCACTTAATTAGTTATATTACCGTTTATATATATATATACTTCAATGTTCCATACTTTTGAATAGATACTTTGTCATAATATATTTCAACAATGTTCCATCTTAATTTGTTTTTTACAAATAACATTTTATATATCTAATAATTTGCTACAAATATTTAATTTCTGAACCTACATAATTATTTACTATGAATACCAAATTATGTAATATTAAATATACAATTGTCAATAAGTTAACAATTATTGTATACTAGATTAGGACCCGCATAATATGCGGGTATTAGATATTAAAATTAATAATTTGTGTAGTTATACCCGTATAATTATATTCTAAATTTAAACCCCGTTAATATAGTCATAAATTACGTTTTTTTAAACATGAGTAAGAAAGTCAATAATGAGTTTAAATCTTCAAAAAAACAATTCATCTAAATGAATGATAAGGTTTTAAATTATATTTAAAATCTCATATACTTTGAAACTGAATCTATTTTATAAATAAACATCAATTATTTTTTAAATACAACTTTTTAATGAATTTCCTTACATATTTGATAATTTTTAAGTAAAGCTCTAGTTATGAAATTTAAACTTGAATCTTTACATTACAACATGAATTTCAAAAAATACAATTACATACACTTACAAATTATTCTGAAAATAGACAATATAAATAAAATTAGTACATTAACTCTACCATAAAATGTTAATATTTAGATATTTCGTTCCTAAATAATCACAAAAAATGAGAAAATGTATGTATATGCTATTTTTCTTTTATTTTCTTACATTTTAAATCTTATCTAGATTTAATAGTTTTCATTTTGTAATTTTTTTTTTAACTTTTTGATTTAATATTTGTTTTTACTTCCAATATAGGTTGTAATCAATTTCAATATCTAAATTTATTTTACTCGACTACTTTCTTTTTTTACTTGATGAAAATATCATACTCGACTAATATATGTTTGATTGGAATATTTTATATGTTTTGCGTCTATTGCATCCTTTTTATCATTTGATATTCTAACATGTAAATATCAATACGATATACGGTAAAAAATAAACGTTATTCAATTTCTTTTTTACTCTTTAAATATACACATGCATCTTACATATTAATGTTATTCAAATTCTTTTTTACTCTTTATATTTTTCCTTCTTCTTTTTCATGTTACATATAATCTTAACATTTTCAATCTTATAGTTTACACAAGAATATAATTTACGAACGGTAAAAATAAAATTATAATATATTACTACTCTATTTTGTAAATTTTCCTTTTTTATGTTAGGTTTATAAATTTACTTTTTACCATAGGAAGAAGGTATGGTAAGAGTTGGATAAGTCAAAGAATTTAAAATTTGATATAATTGATATTTACTAACCTTTCATCAAGTAGAAGAACTTCCTTTCTAATAAGTATGTTGTTTGCTTTAAGATTTCTAACCTCTCACTTTCGAAAAATACATGCAGTAGTTCGAGGGTAAACACGATTTCGATCTAATTGATCAAAAATTAAATAGTTTTAACTAATTGTGGGACGGTGATATTCATGATTTGCAAAGAAAATTAAAGATTTTAGGTGTACGTTAAATTGTGGGAGGTGTGTGTTATTATATAGTTTTTGGATTTGTCTTTTCTGAAGTAATAATATTTTTGGAAGGTTTAATGGATGTTTACTTTTCCTTTTTAAATAAGTTATGGTTTAACATTTATAAGGTTGAACGTATGTTTATTTTTCCTTTTAAAATAATTTATGGTTAAATATTTATATTGTTTTTATATATAAGTTTCATTTTTTTTATGTAGCATTTATTTTGTTTAACATAATGGTATTTATATTTTACTTTTTTATTAACGACTTACATAAAATTTAGTTTGGCTTTAAGAAATATGTTAATGAAACAATAAGAAAAATGTTATTGTGTCTTTATTTTATTGGTTTAACATAATGATATCTTTATTTTTATAATTGCTTGATTTTAAATAGAGTATTTTAACACATGTCATCGTCTCGATCGATAATAGACATATGTCGTGATCCTGTGAGTTACAATTTAGACAAACTCTCCTTTATATAATAAGATTATACAATGTTAATTTTTAAATCCACGCAACGCGTGGACATACTCTAGTATATATATATATATAAGGGAATTTTGGTAACAAATATATTTGTCTGCTTGCCTACATACATAGTACACATACACAACAAAGCCACCACACAAACCAGGATAAAAAAAAACACAAAAAACTCTAAAACCAAGGTACCTTCCATAGCAAGAATCATGTAAACACTAAAAGTAAAGTACATTACAAAGAGTACAATTTAGAGATCAAGAGACCTTATTTCGTCTGCTTTCCATAGCCCTTCCTCATACTTGTACCACCTCATCATCCCTTCATCTTCAATCGTCCTCTGACACATCACACAAGTGTCTGCATGACAAATCATAGACCGCTTCAGCTTCGAGGCCTTCTCCACTATCGTGCTCCATTCAACAACATTGGTCTCCGGCACCTCCGTGATGTAAGAATGAGAAATGTTGAGAACCTCGAGGCTTTTCATGTTATCCAATATTTGTATAAGCGCATCTGGGTGTATAACGTTGCATCTGAGGCTGAGGACTTTCAGTTTTGGGAGGAGCTCGACAAGGTTCTGGACGAAAAAGAGCTCAACTGGACCCATTACCTTGAGCTCTCTGAACTTCTTGCAGTTCTTCTGGATCGATGAAAACACAAAATGCGGGTTTGACATGGTTGACATTGTTAGTGATTTTAGGCTTGGCATGCTTGGCATTGTTAGTGATTCTAGGTTCTTACATAAGCTTATGGCATTGCATATGCTTGTCTCCTTTAATCTGTTCCAAGCTGGCAGTACTAAGCGTCTCAAGTTTGGACACCTACAACAATTGAGTAAAGCAACAGATTTATCGGTTTAGAACGATAGTATCTTATTATACAAAGTTTGATGCGTCTATCTGTATAGTGAAAGTATTTGGTTGAAGAAAAAGTAATAATGAAAAGTAAATTTACCTTTCTAGGGTGTAAGTAAGCATGTCATTAGTGAGAAACAAGTTGAAATGGAAAACCAAGGTCGTTATGTTTCCCTTGCTAAGACTCATGGAGATTTTCAAGATCCGAGTCAGTTCTTGATCAGATCGCCTATCCACGTACACATATGGCTCCTTTGTATTTTGATGAAAGTAGATTTCATTTGCGATAGATCGAGCGTATTCCACAGAATTGGATCGCCGCAAGCCACACGCCATGCGCTACATACATGAGCTACACCAGAAGTTGTCAACTCACCGATGCTAAAGTTGTTTTGAAAAATTCTCACTAAGATATCGGTGTCCAATTTATCCCATTCCATGACTGCTTTTGTACGTTTTTTATCCATTTCTTGAAAAGCGTCAAGAAAGAGATTCTTGTTGAGAGTTGTTCTCACGATATCTTCTTCATAACCCCTAAACAAGCATAAGAAAGTTCTCAATATAAGTCATGCAATCGTCACAAGGCATAATAACATCATGAAAACAAGCGTTCACAATAATAGCTAACTGCTAGTGTTTTTGTTAGAAAAACAATAGACGACTGAATCTACATGGTTTTTACATAAAGGGTCTTAATTGCGAAACAAAACACAATCTCAAACCGTTGTGGACCCACAAGAATCTATATACGATTGTGATGAATCTAATCAGAGACACACGAAGAGATCCATAGAAATCAAACAAAGCGGTACTAAACTCAATAAGAAACGAAGTTAAGACAGTTTCATTTCAAGAAATGCGGAGAATTCGAGCACCAACTAGAAAGCTAAGACCATAAAACCCCTTTCGTAAGAACACACAAAGTAAAAACCATACCTAGAAACACGAGGAAGAAACTTGGAACTTCAACTTTGGTGACGGCTCTTGTCAAGAGGAGCGTTACGTTTTAAGATTTTATACAAGTGCACTGGTCTGATTTTCAATACCTATTTTGTTGGATTCTATTACCAATAGAAATCTATTTTATCTTATCAATAGAAATCTATTTTATCTTATCTAATTTCTAATCAATTTTTTTTATCTTTTTATTTTGGTCAAAACATAATCAATATATTTCTTCTTATACGCTTTTAAACAGATTTACTTGTTGACATATATAACAATGTTTTTGTGCTCCACCGTAAAACATTAATGTTACAAAATCGGAGGATAAACATTCAAAGAAAAAAAGCAAAATTTTGAGACAAATATCCTTTCCATAATGTTTTTCTTATATGTTTATGATAGTTTCGTAGAAGATGTCTTGGAAATAAAGAGGAGATAATATGGTACGACTAATGTTTTCTCGATGTTAATATGATCAATGACCGAACCCCAAGGAAAATGAATTACGAGAATATATTCTCTATGCACAATCCAAACAATGTGAGAGGGGATACAACGTCGTTCAACAAAAAGACAAGTGATTTCCTCCACCAGCTGGTTTTGAAAGCTGATAAACCCAGGGCGGATGATCTCGGCTTCATATATTACGCTGCAGGGGAGAAGAGTATCGGTACGAATAAATTGTATGCAATGGTCTAATGTGCGCATGACATATTGGATTGTACGGGTTGTTTGGAATGGAGTATCAAGGAACTTTCCAAGTGTTGCAACAATAAACAAGGAGCAAGAGTTTTGGGTACCATATTTAATCTAAGGTATGAGTTATACCCTTTTCTTAGGACTTAAAAGTACTAAAATTGTTGATGATGTTAAACAAATCCTCTTTAGAAAAAAAAAAAAAAAAACCTCTTAACATCATTCAATTTGTTTTTGTTCTGTTGACTTTCTAATTTTATTTTTTCCATTGTTTGTTTATTTTCATGCTTCGGTTTTCATATTTTTGCTATTAAATCGAATTGAATTTATTTTTAAGAACCAAAAATTCAAAAATCAAAAAATTTGAACCCGACTAAACCGATTAACCAATGTCCATCTCCTTTGGAGTCAACCAAAATTGTACATAGCCTTGGAAATAATAACCGGACCGAACCAAGTTTTTGGTTTTCGGTTCGGTTTTCTCGAGTAAATAGTTCGGTAGGGATTTCATTTGGATTCGGTTAATCGATAAATTTTGATTCGGTTCGGGGCGAACCGATCGGTTTAGAAGAACCGAATTTTTAAAATAACCGAATTTAACCAAACTTAGACCGGTTCTAATCAAATGTAGATCGGTTTTAATTTAAAGTAGACAGAATTTACTACGTCCGAACCGAACCGAACGAAATACCCGAATTTAACCGCAAAAATCTTTAATTAACTAATAAAATCCGGTTAATTTCGGTTATTGATATCGAACCCGAATTAACCAAAAATCAAACTGAACCGAAATAATTTTCGGTAATATTGTAATAATCTAAAAAACTTCGACTGACCCATAACCGAAAAAAATCGATCTGGTTCGGTTTGGTTAACCGAAGTCGCAGGCCTTTGTACCATTTTCTTCTTCAAACGAGAGATTACGTTATCACAGTGTAAAAGGATAAAACTCAAAACGGCGAAAATGGCGTCGGTAGCATCATCGCCGATTTCCTTCGCCGCCGCATCATTCTTCAAAATCAAATCATTCCCTCTCTCTCCTCGCTTCTTCCCAATCCGTACACTCCGTTGCTCTCTCTCCTCCGATCCCCTCGAATTCGACATCTCCTTCGCTCCTCCTAAACCCACACTCCCTTCCACTCCCGTACAACAGCTTTACATCCCTTGGATCGTCCGTGGAGAAGACGGAAAACTCAATCTCCAATCTCAACCACCGGCGCGTTTAATCCACGCTCTAGCTGATGCTACAACACAAAACCCTAAGAAGAAAGAGATTCCTAAGAAGAAGAAACCACCGACTACTTCCTCCTCCTCCTCCTCTGCTTCTCCGACTTCTCCGGCTACACGTTCTGAGCCGAAGCTATCTAAAGCGGCTCGTAGGTTTTACAATGAGAGATTTAAAGAACCTCCTCAACGTTTAAGCAAAGTTCTCGCTGCTGCTGGAGGTAATAAACAACTAAACTTAGAAACCCATCACTCTCTTATCTACATTTGTGGAGTTTCTTGATTTTGAGGTTTTGTGTGTATGATTAGTTGCATCGAGAAGAACTTCTGAAGAGCTTGTGTTTGATGGTAAAGTTACTGTTAATGGTGTTCTTTGCAAAGTTCCACAGGTGAAAGTTTCTTCTTTTTGTTGGGGTATGAATTTGATGGTTCTTGTTTTTGATATGAGTTTTTTGTTTATGATGTAGACTCGTGTTGATCCAACTAGAGACATTATTTATGTTAATGGAAATCGTATTCCTAAGAAACTTCCTCCAAAGGTTTATCTTGCTCTCAATAAACCAAAAGGGTTCGTTTCAATTTGTAGCTTCTCCCCTTTTTGTATGGTTTTGTTTAACAGACTTGTAATTACCTTTGTTTGATGTTTGGATCATACCATGGCAGATTCATTTGTTCTTCTGGAGAGAAAGAGACCAAATCTGTTATTAGTTTGTTTGACGAGTGGTTGTCCTCTTGGGTAAGATATTTTATCCTGTTCATGAATTGTGCCTTTTAAAGTGTTATATTAGAAAGTTGGTTTCAATCTTGTTTTTGGAAATTTAGGACAAAAGGAATCCGGGGATTCCCAAACCTCGTCTTTTCACTGTTGGTCGTCTTGATGTTGGCACAACGGGATTATTAGTTGTTACAAATGATGGTAATTGTATTCACTCAAGTCTGTGTGCTATATATATCTTGGTTTGTATATTTGCTTTAGGGAACTATGTTTCTCTTCGATTCTTCTAAAAGGAAAACTTCTTGTTATGCAGGAGACTTCGCACAGAAACTTTCACACCCTTCATCTAGTTTACCAAAAGAGTGAGTGAACTCTCATATTCCTTTTTACTACTTACCATTGCTACTCATGGTTAGGTGATCATCATTAGTAGCTGAACCTTTGGTTGATTAAGATTAAAGAGAAGGGCTAGTTCATTCCAAATACTTCTTAGTGAAAAAACAATTTAGTTAGATGCTCACTGCGGAGTTATTGTGAGCTTTTAGCTGCTGGTAGTGGTCACAATTTCAGATATTGTGGTTTGACGCTGTTGTCCACTTAGTTGTATTCACTGAACCACTGATTCTTTCATTGAACAGATATGTTGCATCTCAATAGTTCAAAGATTTTTTGTGCTTATCCTGCTCTAATTTTCTGTAACGCCAGATATATTACTACAGTTGTTGGTGATGTACACAAACGGAACTTAGTGGCCATCAGTGAAGGTACAATGGTGGAAGGAGTCCTCTGTGTCCCAGATTCAGTTGAGTTGATGCCAAAGCAGCATGATATACCAAGAGCACGGCTACGTATTGTGGTATTTTCCAAAGCTTTCTTAAATTTTATGTTCTACAATTGTTGTAGTTTTTAAATTCGATGACCATATCTCAGTTACATTGGTTTTGACAGTCAAGGCATGACAAAGTATCTCCACGCACATTATTTAGACTCTAGGATTCTGTTTATTTTTTACTGTGAGAGTTTTGGCCGAACTTTGAAGTAGGTTCTCGAATTCCATTTATATGTAGGCCTTGTTTACGCCTCACTAGCCTACCACCCTTCCCCTATACTGTACAGCTTCTTGAAAATGTGGATGGTTCTAATGCAAATAGGGTTGTAACCTTTGATCTGACATTTCATGAGCTCATAAGTCAAACATGTTGCATTATCTAACCTATTGATGTTGGTTGCATCGTTTTTCAGTAGAATTAACTTCTTTTGTGTGGACTTATGCAGGTTCACGAAGGGAGGAACCATGAAGTCAGAGAATTAGTGAAACATGCTGGGCTTGAGGTCAGCTTTCTTTTTATGCTTGGAAACTTTCTCTCTTGCTAAACTGTGATTTACATCTTCTCGAATTAGAACAAGAGCTCCATAAGAGTCCGAGAAAAGCATTTGAGTTATATCATCATACCACTACTATTGAACTTGCTCACTTTGAACTTATTTTGAAATGAAGGTTCGTGTGTCTGAAATTGGATCATTTCAGTCTCTTGTGAGTTACACCTTTAAGCAATTGCAGACTTTGTACTTATGAGATTTGATTATGTTCCTCCACTGATAGAGATTTTCAAATCGTTTCACCGTGCCTTTCAATATTATTTTTATCTGTTTCAGGTGATATCTATACACATACTAAATTGTTTTGCCTTTACTTGCTCCAGGTTTACTCATTAAAGCGTGTCCGTATAGGTGGATTCAGGCTTCCTTCAGATCTCGGGTAATGTTTTGTACCATCATTTTCCTGCATTCTGGCATCACCTTTGTTTATGTTTTCCTTTTTAGTTGCCTATACATTTATTTGAACTTACTTGACTGTTTGAGTGAGAGTTGTCAAGTGATAGGATTGGTTAGAGATAGATTATCTTATTCCGTTTCCTAAGTACTAGTTGCGACAATTATCCATTGTTGGATGCGTGATCATATGTTAAGTGTCGCACAGGCTAGGGAAACACGTAGAACTGAAGCAGAGCGAGCTTAAGGCATTGGGTTGGAAGAACTGAAGATCTGAAAATTCTGCCATGAAATTCGTCAAATGATTAAACTATTCTGGACCCTAAAAACCCACCAAAATCCCAGATTGAGAAAACCCATGTGGGTTAATTACTAACCAGTTTGACCATATTAAAACCCTATAGATTTAGGGTTTACCTGCGGATACTCTGAACCGTTTTTTGTCTATTTGGATGTGTACTTAATATTAGTAGGTATATTTTGTAGTTAATTTCATTTTGTAACTTTTGAATTTGTTTTGTAATTCTTGGATTTGTTTTGTTATAGCCTTTTAATGTGAACAACCATAATAATAATTAAATTTTATCTTTTAGTAACAAATATTTAGTTAATTAATATGAGTAAAATTTTTGGCATTTGGGGGATTTTAATTTTTTTAATTGACTTAACTAGAACAAAAAATTATTAATTACACACGATAAGAAAATGGAAGATCAAAAAGCTCATGGGCACACAGTATCGAGATCTCACCGGATACTCTCTCAAATCCCAAGAAAAAGTTCCTCATTTTGAATCTATATGTAAAGCTATGATTGTGGACTAGCTTGTAGTTAGGAAAAAGAGCTATTATTCTCCACCGGCTTGTAGTCGGATTTAAGAGGAGTATATGGTCTCCAAAGGGAAGACATGTAATGTTCAGTCAATACGATTTGGTAGAGGCTACAGCTATACAACTTTTGTATTAAAAGTATACAATTATACTTAATTTATAGACTAAAAGAGTTATTTATTTTACAACAGTGTTGTTGCAAATAATTATCCTATTAGACATGTATTTTCTTTTATATAGTTGTAAATATAGTTTGTACAAGGATAGTACAAAGACATGTTCACCTCCCATCTTAGAATATTGGGTTGGAAGAGTTGATGATCTGAGAATTATGCTTGAAATTCATCAGAGGATCACACTATCATTGACTACAATATAGGCAAATTCTTTGATAAGTCATTATTCCTAAGGATAAGGTGTGCCCCTTTCTTTATTATCTAATTTGTTTAAATCATTGGTGCAGCGAAACACAAATAATTGAAAATTGATAATATAGTCATCGTCGTATGATTTTTGTGTGTGAAAGTAGCAGCAAAACATATAGCTTTTAGCTAGTTGTAGAGTTTATGCGCATGTTTCAGCTTCTATAAAAATGTCTCATTTGTTCACAACTTAATATTTAAATGCTATGATGTTGATGATGAAATTCGTAACTATATATAACCATACCAAATAAAAAGGTGGTATGTGTTGTCATAAAAACATTTCTCGTGATATATAGATTTATGTCAATCAAAAAGTTACTTTGACATGGTGAAGGGTCATTTGTTTTTTTGAAAATCACATACTCAAGTGAAATTTCAGCATGAATTACCTTAAAACAACTGAACACTAATAATGGAGTATCAATTTGTCGAAAGAATTTCTCAATTCCACTAAAAATTTATAATAAATCAATCAATATTTGCTGAAATTCAAAATATCAAACTTCAAACTATACTTTCCGAATTTTCTTCTAAATTCATGCATTCAATGATTATCAAGCTTTAATTATTCTACTAACTAACCTAGAACAACCTAACCAAGTTGAATTTGTATCATACATTTCAGTCACCGATCATACAAACGAAAATACATTGTTTTCTTTTGAAAATCGCGACTGAAATGTATACTTGTATTGATCTCAAACCTTTGTACAAATTAAATATACACAAACTATGAATCCTAGTTAATAAAAAATAGATTTTTTCGCCCAAGATACAATATACAACATCAAAAAGTTTAATCGTCACCAAAACAAGTATATAGAATTTGTACTAGTGTTGTGCAAAGATATGATTCCCATTCCACTCTAAATAAGCGACATGGCTGGGCCAACCATTTTTTAAACCATGAGTCTTTGGCCATCCTCCATGGGACTAGTAGTTAGGTAAAATATTATGTTATGATGTTGTTTTGCTCCTATTGTGTAAAATATTATGTTTTGATGTTGTTTTGCTCCTACTAAGTATAACAAGGTTGTGTAAGCAAGATGACCTCCCAAATGAAAAGTTGGATCTTTAGACATGGCTGCCACCTACATCTTACACAATGATGGGTCTTCTACCGATGGAAGCTTAAGCGGTACTTCACATTGTACCCAATCAAATCATCTTTATGGTAAAAAAGGATTAATCTATGCTATACAGTAAACGAGTTTGACGTGGTTGTTAATGGTGTATGCATGATGAAAAGGTTGAGTAGTACTTTTGGATTGATTATGTTTGTATATGCTAACGGAGGTGACCAAATTCACTTTCTGATCTACAAGTGGTACGTACATGATATTAACTTTGTACTCAACACATCAATCACTATTCCACTTTTCAAAGTCACACTATACCATTGGATAATATAAATCCATAGATTCATAAATCTTCACCTTAACTACAAAGCTTAGTAAATCGATGAACTAAAACTAGAGATAAGCCGTTACATATAAGTTTGACAATTCATAATTGCAATGGAAAGATTTTGTTACTAAAATTAGAACTTTCGATAAACGAAACTTTCCTAATTGGAATTCTTTTCTTACCGGGATACTATACACCACTCAACCCAATAAGTTCATTGCGAAAAAAGTGTTTTGGGTTTCCTTTGAACCTCGTTAACTTATCTAAGAAGAAAAGGAAGTGGATCAGCAAGATAACTACTTGCCACTCAACAAAGAATTAATGAAGCTTGATATTAGTATGGGAAAATTGTTTGATAAATCAAAAATCCATGTCTCTGAATCCTTGATTACATTCTTTATGCTATACATGTTTATACTTTGTAGCCTTTTTCCATTACAAACATCATAACTCACTGAAAGATGTCAAATTTAATGTAACTCCTAACATAATTGGAGATCTATGCATTGAAAGACACAAGTCACACAACAAAGGCCGTTCTCTAGCTTCTCATCGTCAGGAGGATAGGCCTAAACGAGTAGACACATGACATTTGCATACTCCAAATCAAAACCCTTAGATTCCTCAAGCCGAACGGTGATGATGCCTGGTGACAAGAGACAGTGAACATAACAGAACCAATGAAGCAAACCCATTTAATGAGTCGCTTCTCGTAACCACAACAAACATTAAACAAACTCCTAAATCCTCTCGGCAGCACGTCCACCATTACTTACATTCCCATCCACATCTCCAAGCCATGCCTTGAGACTTGCTTCTTTACCTGCCTTGAACTCCTCAAAGTTTGTCGTCTCCACAGTATGTTCACCTTTACTTACTTCTTCTTCCTCTGTTTCTCCCACTTCTTTTAACTCATTGCTTTCCACATTGGAGTCAGTCTCCACCTTTTGTTCTTTGAAGTCAAGTTGTGGCCATTTGATGTTGCTTGCTTTTTCCTTAGCTGACTTGAACACCGATGTAAAATAACTGCTTTCGCTATTATCCTGGCTATAATCAGAACCACGCGTTGTTGTTGTTATACTGCTGGATCTGCTCCAAGGGCTTGCAGTTGCAGCGTTGAGGATTAACCCTCTCCTCGGTTTTTTCGAAGACATAATCGCCAAGGAGTTTTTAATATCTCCTATCATCTCATCAGCAATAGGTGAACCACACTCTTTCATTGATTTCACCATGTCGATAGAATCATCCAAATCTTCAGTATGCAGAGCTGTTTCACGTGACTTCTCCAAAACATTGCTGTTGAGATTAAGGACATTTGGTGTTGCGTTTCGTACGTGCTGCTGGATATAGTAAAGCCCCACTGAAGGTTCGTTTGCAATGTACTTAATCATCTCGGCTAAGCTCTCGTTTATCTCCGCAAAACCATCAACAGTAGAGAACTCATGCATTCTAAAAAAAATGACAAAAATTCCAAACAATTTAGAGTCTCCCAATTTAACAATACAAAGATAAACAAACACACCAATTCAAGTCCAAAACGACAAGAACAGAATCAAACACAAAATACTAACTAAACAATGCCAATAAACAGAACAAGGGTGAAAAACAACAAGGAATTCAAAGTTTTTTACTTGTCTCAGTTTAAGATGAATGGGTTTGAGATGCGTAAAGGAATCTGATGCAAACCAAGACTCACAAGCAATCCAGATCCCTTAAAAAGCTATAAATGAAAGAGGACTAATCTACTTATAGTAATGCAAAAAACACAACCATGTCTTCATCACTTTTGACTACTACCAGAACAATCTATAGACAACTTTCAATTACAACAACAGCAACAAAAAGATCCTTTTTTGTACCAATACGCAACATCAAAAGCTCAATGAATCATCAATTGGTCTAAACACAATTTAGCAAACAATCAAACACCTAAAAACGCCCAATTTTACAAGCTAGGTCTCTCAATAACAATCCAAAACACAATCTCTGATAAAAATTGAACAAAACCCAGATGAAAAAACTTCCTCACAACACCAAAACAGAGATTGAGAAAGAAAAAAAAGAAGCTTACAGGAAACCCTAGATGACAACGGAGCTTAGAGAAAAGAAGCGAATCGGTGGTGGCAATTGAATTGAAATCTGTGTTTATCTCCCGATGTGTTACTCCTATCATTTGATCAAGGACCATCAAAGAAAGAGGTGAATTTTCCTCTGTAAAGACGGTCAAGTGCAGACAAATGTTGGAAGTATTGAGGAAGAAGAAGAAGACAATTATCTCATGTCTAAAAATTGTAAGGTCTACGTTTTGTATCCACGTCATTGTTCGCACGTGTCCACACGTTTGGGTTTGGTTAGTAATCTTTAATTTACTAAAGCAGAGTCGGCAAACCTGGGAATGACACATGTCATTTACTTTTTTTAAATACAATTATTTATAACAACAATTTTTTTTATCCTTTCCCCAAATCTAGCTATTCGATGATTTATTTCTCTGATCTAAAATCCTAAACAAACCCACGATCCTCAAGTTAACTTCTCACTAACCATCATTGATCATCGACAATCTCATATATATCTGTGGAATTTGTACAAGAAAAAGTATAATTGTCAGTTACCTTTTGAATCAGGTAAATCCCCATTATCGTTTTTCTTTGTTTCAGTTTTTTTTATATTACCAAAAGCTAGAAGAAACGAAATCAACTGCTTATGGCTTAATTCTGCTTTTCGATTGATCTCAATCTTTTGTTTCTTTCTCCTAATAGTGGAAGTTACAGGGGAAGTACACATCCATTCAAAATCGTTTTCACTTCATCAACATATTTGAAGAGTTGCAAGGAGATTCCGAACCACTCATTTTGTTTCAGTCTCATTCCTTTTTAAGAGTTGGTCTCCAAGTTGCATGACAAAAACGTTTTTGTGGGTATGCCTATCACCATCTTTGTACTTTTATTGAAAGTTAAACATTTCATTCATGTTCTTATGAAATTTTTATGTTTTCATATAGATGTAATTGGCGAAATCACTGAGTTTCATGGTTTAAAGAAAATTACGGTTCGTAATGCTCTATAATCAGTTGAATCTTCAACTAAAGAGTATCATGTTAATAGCTTCCAACTTAGCCTTCTCCATAAACTAATTTCTTACGTACCCCTTTTTCAATCGTTCTTTTGTTTTGCAGTGGCTCTTTTTAAAGATTTTTTTATCATACTCTCACAAAGAATTCTGCGATTTTGTCTGTGACGAAAAGTTTCATCACCCTCTCACCGGTAATCTCTAAATTGCACTCTCTAAAATTATTTCTTTGTGTTATATGATTTATTCATCATAGAAACAGTAGATATATGAGGTTTTGAGTTCATATATAAATATCCAACTTTTTAAAAGCTAATGTCAACTGAAACTCTATTTCGTTGATTATTTTGTTTTCTTACGAACAAAGATATTGAATAACAATTCTACATATAATTGCACCTTTTGATTAGTTTTTGTTGTCCATGTCTCTGTTAAATGTTTTGAAAATATATTGTGAGAGTTTTTTTAAATGTTTAATCGCCTTTTTTGGTACTCCATTGATCACTTTTTGAATTGAATTCGAGGAAAATGGAAAAGATCGTCGATTGCCTAACTTAGAAGTAAAATGTGTATTCTTATTATAAATACAATACAACCAAATTTTTCCATTGCACATCAAGTAGTGCGGTAATTATTATAATAAGAAACTGAATTAGTTCATAAACATTGCTTCAGATATGATTAGATATGTATAACCAAACATGGGACTCTTCTAAATAGCCATCAGTTTAGTATTCAGAATAGTGATCCATGGTGAATTGGTGATATACATAAACATTGAGTTTGTTTATTATTTGATGGCTCTATTTTGTTTGCAGTTTTGTTCGAAGGGCTGGAAAGATAAAAGGATGAAGGGGTGGTGGTTGGACCTGGTGGTAAACAAGGAAGAGGTGAATGGTAGTTTTATAGTGTGTATCCTGCATAGTTCGTTTGCTATTTGTTTAGAGATTCCAAATTAGATACAATCATACAACTTATATATTCTCTTTTTGCTTCTTTTTAGATCATTTTTAATATTAATTGGTCTACTAATATTTTACAAAAATTTGATTTTATCTTCAAGAGAAAGGTTTTCGAATGGATAGGAAGTACACTAGATCATTAGGTTGGAAACAGTTAGAATTACTAGAAGTGTTAAGTCACTGTGCTTAGAAGACTTGAAAACATAATTGTCAGTTTTGTAAAACAAATTGATAAATGTGTAAATTAATTTTTCTTTCCGCGCATATATGCGCGGGCAACTTCTAGTCGTTAATAAATTGCAAATACATACTTACAAATTTACTGTACTAGTATTAGAAGATCCAACCTTAATCTTTAGATAATAATAAGTGAACCCCCTCAGATAATTAATCATGTCAAAGATGTGAAATTAGTTTTAGAGAAATTTACCTCTATACATATTTTTTGGTAAAGTTATTTCAGCTGAATATACTTCTGTTGGATGCCATACTTTTTCTATGGTTACTATCTTTTGTACTTTTTAAAACAAACAAACCATTCGTTACCTTTTACTAAACTAATAATTCTCTTTTAACTTTATTAAAATAAATGATGAATAACAAAACCAATTTGATCTCTTCTCATTCGTTGGATTTCTCTCTTTATGAAAGATGTAATCACCTTTAATCGTTAGTGATTGAGGATGCGGAAACAATCGACAAGAAGATGTTGTAGCACTGATTGATAATTGACCGATTAAGATTTGAAGGCTTTGACATGGCAAAACGGTGATGGTTGCGACATAGGCAAAACATCGGCAACTCCGACATGAGCAAAACGAGACTTCTTCATCTTCTATTCACCGTATGATGTACACACCTTTAATTTCGGAGTAACGCCATTCACCATTAATCTCCGACAATTTTTTCATATTGTTATTGAAGTTACTAAAAAAGCAATCGAAATTGAGATACCAAAACATCTTTGAAGTAAGAAACATGTTCGTTTATGTCTCTGATTTTTTTAGGCACCTCTCTTAATTTCATATTTTTGGATTCAAAACTTGTTTGATGGTCACAAGTTTGTGGTTATGGTTTTATGGTTATGGAGAAGTTCGAAACCTCAAAAAGAGACATACCAAATTAAAAATTTGGGGATCCAATTCACTTTTAAACACCACGATGAGATTGTGGATAAATTAGTGTGGACAAAGTATTATAGACAATTTGATAATGATCATAGATTAGGTAATGTGGATCCACTACATGAAAATCAAAACCTAGAAAGAAAATGGATCCACTACATGAAAATTACGGATACAAACACTAGTAAAGATCTTAGAATGGAAGATCAAGTCTTGGAACAAGAACCAAACTCAATATACTACCACCCATATGTGACCACCCATCCGTAACCACCCATACATGACCATTTATACGTGATCACCCATATGTGACCACCCATACATGACCATTTGTACATAACCACCCATTCATGACCATCTTAACAAGAAGTGTCGGTCATTCACAACTCCGAAGCGTTCTTATGGTCAGATTTACCTCCACTCCTTCTTTTCCTCCACCGTGAAACATCCCACCACCACCGCCAATAATTTTGGTATCTTCCTCCAAGGCCCAAATATACCATAAATCACCATCATAAGAAGGCATACATACAAGACGGAATCTGATTACTTCTTCAACGTAAATGCTTCTCAATTCTTAGGTTAATCCAATTCTTCCCAATTCTTAGCTTAATACAACACAATCATATACAAACATTTAATCTCCCAAAATTAAGATACCACCATCCATATCAATAAACAAGTAAAAGTCTATTTTATAGGTTAACGACAAAGAAGAAGTTGAGATCGGTGGCAAATCTAAGGAGATGGGGCTGGGGATACTGAAATTTTACTGATTATGGTGAGATGAGCTTGATTTGAAATAGAATTGATACAAAAAATCATGGTTACGGAATCGCGACGAAAACAGAGAGCTCGCGATGAAATCTTGACCATAGCGAAGAAGAAGAAGACTGGAGTAACGGTGGCGAGGAAGAAGACCGGAGCGATGGAGTCTGACTACGGCGAAGAAGAAGATCGTGATGGAGTCAATGATGTTGACGAATATAAAGAAAGCATGGAATCTTTTTAGATATACAATAGTTATAACCATTGATTCTTAATTTCTCTTTTTAAACCAACGGTTCAGATCATATCAACCTAACTAAATATAGAGTCAGATGTGGTCTTTGTTACTTCAAGGACTATTTAGTCATTAATTTTTTCAAACAATAGAAAAGTATGGCATCTTTTTAAAGTATGTTTTTTGAAATGAAACTTTCAAAAAATACCTATATATGTAAGAAGCCCTTAGTTTTAATACGAATGTTAAATCATGGGGCCGTTAACAATGAAATAGTCAAGGCCTAATGGGCCGATAAAAGGCAAAGGGGTTAAAGAAAGAAAAAAAATTGTTAAAAGGGTTTTTAATGAAAAACTCCCTCAAGTATAGTTTGATCCATTTTAAACCCCCCCAAGTATAAGATTAATGATAAAACTCCTCATGTATTAGTCTGTTAATAAATAATCCCCTCCATCTACACTGACATTAAAATTTTAAACTACCTGACATTAAATTATAATTCTACGTTTTGGCTCTAAAACTTGACACGCAATAAACCCTAAATGGCAAAGGTCGATAAGAGAGATTAAGAAAGATTTGCTTAAGAGGATATAATTCGTCTTTAGCTTGCAAGATGACGAAGTAATATTTTATTTATGTTTACGTTTTCTGTTCTAAAGTAAACTTAAATTAGATTTTACACAATGTTATTGTTTTGAGAATTTCATGTTGCAACTCAAATGCTATCATATTTTGATTTTTTTTTTCTCTCTAAAACTGCAACCAAAGCAGCATATCTTGTCTCTGAAACTAATTTTTTTTGCAAGGCTCAACACAATTGTTAATGGTCCAATATTTCCTAAGTATTTTAGAACTTAAGTCCATCGATGGGAAGAACTCTTGAATTTGGGATTTTGCGCAAACATCATGTCGTTTTTTTAGAGATAAAACATAGAATTATATTTTAATATCAGGTAGTTCAAGGTTTTAACGTGTGTGTAGACGGAGAGGATTATTCATTAACAGACTAATACATGAGGGGTTTTATCATTAATCTTATACTTGAGGGGTTTAAAATGGATCAATGAGGGGTTTTTTCATTAAAACCCCTTGTTAAAACTAAAAAAATAAAACCTGAGCTAGTGGTCATAAAAACGAATTTTGAATGTTTTATTTACATCATAATTAAAAATGTTTTATGCTATGTTATTATATAAAAACTATTATATGATAAATGACTATATAATACTCTGTTATTGTAAGCACCATCAACTTTTGGATTCAAGCTTTTCGACTCCCCCAACCAATGCGTGAAGAAGATTAAAGGACTTTATGCATAATTTCTATGGTCTGGTCCATATTTATATCCAAGAAAATCTAAAGTAGCTTAGAATAAGGTATGTAGGCCTAAAAAAGAAAGAAGACTTGGGATCAAAGCTCTCAAGGAAGTAAATGTGGTGAGTTGTTTGAAACTGATATGGAGAATTATTTCAAGTAAGGATTCATTATGGATCATGTGGATAAGAAGCTCACTTTTTTGCCACGGTTCCTTATAGAGAGCACGAGAATCACAAAAAATGGGATCATGGATATGGAGAAAGTTATTAAAGTACCGAGATATAGCTCAAACATTCCACAAGGTAGAGATTGGAAATGGTGAGGCGACATTCTTTTGGCATGATAATTGGTCATTTATGGAGATTTTGAATAGAGTGGCAGGGTTGAGGGGAACTATTGACATAGGTATCACCATTAATTCTACTGTTGTAGAAGTTCTGAGAATTATATAGGCAGAGGCGTCACCAGATGGAAGTTTTAAACAAAATAGAAGAGTAGATACTCTGAGTTAACCAAGAGAGAACATAGGAGGCTGATACTAGCCTATGAAGACATGGGGAAGATAAATTCAAGAAGAAGTTTACTACAAAATGGACATGGGATCAGATTAGATTCCAAAGGCCAACAAAGAATTGGTACAAATGTGTGTGATTTACCCACGCAACACCAAAGTACTCGTTCTTTGCTTGGCTTGCGGCACTGGATCGCCTCTCAACTGGAGATCGAACTAGAACATGGGCTGGTCCAAGCCAGTGTGTCTTATGTAATAATGTGGAGGAGTCTCGTAATCATTTATTCTTTGCATGTAGTTTCTCATCTACTGTTTGGAAGGAGCTCACATGGATACTACTTGGCACGCAATACACGACTCGATGGGACGACCTAATCTTACTGATCAATAATGATAGCTTCAGACACACACGAAGATTTCTCATCCGCTGCACTCTCTAAGTTGCGACCTACCATTTGTGGCAAGAGAGAAACAACCGTAGGCATGGAAAAGACCCGCTTCTAGCAATAAACATCTCAAAACTGATCGACAAAATGGTGCGGAACCGGTTGAGCTCGATAAGGTTATTGGGATACCACTCATATGATGATGGACTCGAGGAATGGTTCGCTACAAAGCGTTCATAAGGATTTATCTTTGGATCAAAAGATAGCTATGTAGTTAAATTCAAGTTGCATTCATTGTAAAAGAACGGGTTTTTTAGTTGGAATATAATTTAACATTCTATTAAAAAAAATGGCTATATAATAATAACATAATATCAAAGACTTTTAATTATAATGTGAAGTGAAAATAAATATGTTATATCATAAGCAAATCTAATCACGAAAGTAATTTTATAGATAATTTTGTGTAACATATAGATACAGTTTTACCCGCTATACACTTGTTATGGACCACAATAAACAATTTCGTCTGCAACATGTTGGTATTTTTGATAAATTTGAATTACTAGTATGTAAAAAACTGTATTTCAACATGCTGGTATTTTTGATAAATTTGAATTACCAATATGTAACAGATTGTATTTTCTATAGATTATATCGAGTGTGGTAAACATTACATACAGCTTGATTTTTAGCAGAAAAAAAAACATTACATACTTGATCAATTATTGTATCAAGATACTTTTTCTTTTTTTGAAAAAGATAGCACGTATCAAGATACTTTGCACACCAACCTCTCACCACGTAGATCATCTGTTACGCTTTAAAAAATTTCCCGACTATTTCTTGGGAAAAATGCAAAAAAAATCCCACAGAATCTTTCAATCGACAAAATAAACCCCAAGAAATTTTGAGCTGATAATTAAACCCCAACGTTTTATTTAAAGAAAATTAAACCCTAACCTTTTTATTTAATGCAAATTAAACTCTAACAACAAATTATGTTAAATCATTAACGAATTTAGAGGTTTAATGGTCTAATTTAGGAGTTTACGTTCATTAAACAACTATTACCAACAAATCTATTCATATTCAAATTAATATACTTTAAAATCTACTCATAATAAAAAGTTAAAAAAACCACAAACCTAGATACTTAGCTTTTTTTTTGCTAGTCATTGCCATTACGACGATGAAAGAACAAACGACTATGATGGAGAAAAAGTAACAGACGCTGAAGAGAATCGCCGTTGTTGTTTGATACATGCCGGTAAGTTTTTCATTGACGCTGGAAATTATAGTGGCACCTTTTGAGTGATGTAGTCACCTTAACGACGCCTTTCTTTTCCGGCGACACCTCCACCATCGTTGTTTTGTCTTGTTACTTGTTTTGGTTAATGTTATTTAATTCTGACGCAGTCGCAATCGCAGAGGCGAGCCAAAAACATGCTAATTTTAGATTAAAAAAATTTGAACACGAAATTGTATAATTACACAGATCTTTGATAAATCTTTAAACGTACCTTGTTTTTTAAATGAATTTTAAGTTGTTAGTGCACTTTTTCGTCTCATCGCCATATATCTTCTAAATATGCTAATGATTTAACATAATTTGTTGTTAGAATTTAATTTGCATTAAATAAAAAGGCTAGGGTTTAATTTGCTTTAAATTAAAATGTTGGGGTTTAATTATCAGCACAAGATTTCTTGGGGTTGTTTTGTCGAATGAAAAATTCCTTGATCGTAGTTTTGTTTTGTTTGTTAGTTTAAGGGTTTTCTGCAAATAAACCCTCGAAGTAACTAGATTTTGCAATTTTACCTTCCAAGTCAAAAACTCACAGATCAACCCTTAAAGTATGAGTTAACCCACAATATAACCCTCGGCCATATATAGATTTTTCTACCGTATATTACAAACATGTTTATTTAGAAACTTATTATAAAGAATGACTTTCTCTTAGAAGAAGATACAATCGCTTATATACGGACTGAAAAAATTCATATATGACCGAGGGTTATATTGCGGATTAACTCATACTTTAAGGGTTGTTATGTGGGTTTTTGACTTGGAGGGTAAAGTCACAAAATCTAGCCACTTTGAGGGTTTATTTGCAGAAAACCTTTAGTTTAATCATTGTAATTTTCTATTCACTTGACTTAGTAAATACATTTGCAAATATATGTTTAGATCCGAATAATTGTTTGTTTAAGCGTCGTTTTTCAAACATTAACTAATTGTTCGCCTATTTTAGAACATTTTCGATGACATACAACTACAAACTTTTTTTTTTTTTTTTTGCTAAACTACAACTAAACTTAGTTGCATGATTTTTATAGAACGAACATAATTCAACCAATCGCAAAACATGTAAATAGTAACCTTTTTAAGATATGTACGTATAAATATTAACTTAATCAAAAGCAAATCCACCCAATTGATGATCATTTCATAAACAAAAAAAAATGAAATAGAGGATTTAAAAATGGTTAAAGAACAGATGAAAATATATTTTTAAATGATAAACAAAATAAATAAATTAGAAGAATATATGTGGCCTAAACTTGACATATGTTAGGGGAAGGAGATGCTTGGAAGTTCGAGAAAAAATCGACCAAATAGTGGCGATAATGAGGTCACGACTTTGGAAGAAAAAAATGACTCAGTTTAAGATAAGGTTAGTTTCAATTCAATCGCAAAACAAATGTCATTTTGAGACTAAAAACATTATATAAAAGAAATAGGGTGTGTAGATTGATTACTTGCCATGTAATCTACTTTAAGTGTTTGTTTATCCCGCGTCAAACGATTAGTTGCCTTGTTTGTTTTGGAGATATGAATTAACGCATAGACCACAAATGTACTTCCACAATCTAAAACATAACTTTTAAAAAACGTAACGGATAAATGATGCCACATCTAAGCATTGACCATGTCACTCTTTATTAGATTGCTATTATATGTACTTTGAATGTTAAATTGGGTAATATGTTTAACTACTTACGTGGATGTCCTATCATTTGGATTGATGATATTTATAGATACGACGTTTAAGAAAACAAAAAAAAAATTAATAGTTTTGTGGAACGCCTTTGTTATCCACGTCTAGCCATGACTATAACAACCGAAAACAAAACCTTTTGGTAAGGGGATGGGGAGAAAAATTGGTGGGAGTTAGATATAAATGGTTGATATTAAAATTCGAAAGATTTGTTGAGTCTGAAGTGGATTTGACGTATAAAATATGTCAAAGAATATGGATATCCATGAACCATGATATTAAAAGTTGAAAGATTTGCAAAATTTGAACTTAGCGTATAAGTCAAAGAATGTTTTCTATTTTTGTAAAGAATTCAATAGATATCCATGATAATTTAAAAGTTGTTTATGAATAAAATTGTATATATGGAATCAATATCACAATAACATTACATTTCACATAGTCCATGAACGCCAAGTTTTTTTAATAACAATAGATTCCTAGAATTTAAAAGTCATCAAATCAACAAAATGAATTTTAATGGATTCCGATAGATATTAAATATCACCAAACTAATAACAATTGATTTCACCTTTCCTTTACTAAAAATGTTAAAGTCCATTAATAGTGAAATCTAAATATTTCAAAAAATCTTCAAAATTCATCTATAAACAAACCCCCTATAATGCGTTAAAAAATCCATAAATTCAAATGTGCAAACCTTTTAAGATACAAATGATTGTAGTTAAACGGTGACGGAAAAGAATGAATATTTCGAGAAGAACATTTTGTGGTTTGTATAAAATCTGTTATAATTCCAAAGTTTTGCAGAAATCAGAATGATGTATACACTACTACCTGACTCATAACATGAATGCAACTTATTGACTAGAAACAAACATTTGAGAAAATAGATTCATACAATACAACCGATGCAGATGGTCCACAAAACTTAACCATTATTCATCCCATAGATACGTGTGAACGAATAAATCTTACGTACAACTCACACATAGAAACACACAACAAATATGAAAATATATACTATGCTTGCGCATGCATATACATTTTATAAAGACATGTGATAATTGGTGGGTAGACAAAAGTACAGCAAGGATTAGGTAGTTAACACTATGGATTGTTCCTCAGTCTAAACAGAAGAGTCAAGAGAGAATCTTAGTTTAAACAATTACTTCACTTCCCTCTTTGCTTTCTTAAATGAAATGTCCTCTCATTAAATAGTAAGTAATATTAATTAGTTGCAAGATTATAGGTCGTGCTCTTTCTTTTCCTGGCTTGTTGTTACAGTATTACATAGACAATAGATATGAGGTGTGCCATAATTCCCGGTTAATTATAGCCTTTATATGCATGTATATATAGGTATATACGAGATAATTGAAAGTATATATAAAAAATGAAGATATGAAATGATAATAATAAAAATATGGAGTGTGGAAAAAGGTGGTGGAGATAGAGGAATCCATGTGTATCCAAGCACTTGCAGACAAAATGAGCTTCAGAGAAGAGAAAAGCAACCTTTCGCTTTTTTAAGACCACCAGACTCAGAAAAGGAGATTTCAAACACACTCTCTCCTCTTTTAGGGTTCTTATATCTTTCTCTCTCCTCTTCTAATAATTATGTACTGAGAAATTTCCTAACTCCTCTCACTTAATCATTCGCACCACCATGAGATCATCCATGATGCATCATCTCATGATGATGATATGTGGATGTCATGGATGTCTATATTTAGTGGGGGTGAGAGGAAGAGATGCAATAGCAACCCCACAAGCAATCCTTGTTTCACTCTCAAAAGACTCAAACAAATTAACCAAAAATAAATATTTATGCCCTAACTTTAGCATTTTGCCTTTATCCCTTCTTTCTTGCCCTTTCCTTAGGGTTTCTTGTGGGTCTTTCTTTTTCCCCTTGCTCCTTTATTCTCATTTTAAACTTTTTTTAATCTTTTTGACCCAAACACTTCTCCTTTAATTTGCTTGCCCCTTGTCTACATATATAAATGTATATACACATCTGTAAAACTCTCTCTCCCCACCCTTAATAGTTTTATATAAACCCTTTCTCCTCCTCTCTCAATCACCTTCAATCTCTTTCTTCTTTCTCTCTGGATCCTCAATCTCACATCCATATTTTGTTTCTTGATTCTCATCTTCTCTTTTGTCTTTTTAACAAATCGTCACTTAGGGCTTTAAGAACAGTAACCCCAATTCTTCCAGAAGAGAGAGAGAGACACACACACTAATAGATCTTCAAATTCCATTTTTGCACATGCAAATCACAATCCATGCTATAGATTGTTTCCATTCCTCCTTAGTTATTGCTTATATCTGTTTTATGCATGTGTAGGTGGAGAGAACATTACTTAAAAATAGAAATTAGACATTATAGTTTCCATTCATAACATGTTTACATCATGACACATCTACATATTAGATGCATATGTACATGTATTATATATATGTATGCCTGGCTCCCTGTATGCCATACGCTAAGCTCATCGAGTATCGATGACCTCAATGGATGGCGTATGAGGAGCCATGCATATCCTCATATACATATATAATATCTTTCTGATTATGTTATGGTATCAATTAAATTGTGTTGATGAGCTTGTTTTGTAGAAGTATCTGTTCATTGCCCAATCATGTGTTGAAGATTAATTAGAAGGTACCTCACTAAACTATATACCCATATACTATATGCTTTCGTCTTGTGTTTTCCAATATATTCCTTTGTAGATATTTTGGTGACCCTCTGATTCTGTTCTAGTCTTTCAATTCGTATTTTTCTAGTACAAATGTTTGTCATGTCACAGCACTTTTTACGAGGATTCCTTCCGTGTTCACATCAGTTTGGCTTCTTTGTACATTTTGTTTATTAAATGATATGGTTAATTATACGTTACCTAATTATTACATTCGCGTACGGTTCAAAAACTTTTGTATCGTTTCAATCATACCCATTTTATAAGTCTATTTGTATATGTATAACTTGTTACCTACCCTTATAACCTATTTATAAACTTGTGACCTACCCCTATCTTTTTGTTTTAAATGCGACATATCCTTACATCTTCGAGCCTCGTTTGTACTTATTGAATTCTTAAAACTAATAGCCTAGTTGTATTTTCAATTTAGTAATTTCTAGTTCTAGTCATAAAATTGCTTACACATGGACGAAGTTGCAACATCATAAGGTTCTAAATTTGTTCCAATGTGGGACATTCTAATAATTTTCATGAGGTATTGCAACAATTACATCTCGTTTGTTGATTTCACTTTGAGTAGATTTTCAATAGAAGTATATAAATACTTAGAAGTGAAAATAAGAATTTGTAAGATTTGGTTTTAATTAGACCAGCTATTTTTTTATGGTTTATGTTTATTTATATATCAGTATTCAGTTTATATGTTTGTTATTAAGTTACTTCCCGAAATATTGGTTAAAATCATATTAAGGTGAGAAGAAGAACAATGATAAAACGAACATTCAAGCTATAAGCCAATGGAACAAAACTTCTCTTTTAATATACGTACATAAAGTTTTCTGAACTTCTCAATTTACCAATATATACTAAAGCAAAAAGACAACTCACACGTACGCTATAAATTAATAATATTAAGTTTCGATCAAACCGTTAGTCTGTACGCTTTGAATAATGTTACTCATTTTTTTTTTTAATTAACGATAAATGTTACAGAAGAGTGTTGATGTTTTAAAGATCTGATTGCAAAATGAGTTTAAAAGGATTTGTAAGAGAGCTTCAATGAATGATACAAAGAGATGTGAACCGATGATAAGAGGGCCTGAATAATTAAAGTCGCCTGTCTTACATCTACAAATTTGATTCTTTGCTATTACTTCACCCATGTTTTGGAAGTTTAATTCAATGTATATATAATCAAATGTTTTTAACATTTACACTATTTTAATATTTTGTTAATGATACTCGATCGTATGATTCGTAGTGCGTTTGAAAAATAAAATAAAAATAAGGATTAGACAATGAAAACGAAACAGTTATTAAATGAGAGAAACCCTAGGAAACGGTGAGCCTGCGGTGCCTGCAATTATTCCAAGCATCCATCCAACAACGCGTGAGACTGTTTGACACAAACACACATGACAATGTATAGCCTCAACTTTTTAGTTACAGTTTTTAATTTTAATCAATTTTATACTCTTTTAATATAACAAGGTAGCATAGGGCATACTTCCTTCATTCGTAGAAGTGAAAAGTAGATAATTTAATTATAAGAAAGTATAAGTAAAGAATTAACTCAGTATATGCATTTGGAAGAAACTTTCATTATAAAATCTACACGTACCATAATTCAATTTATGTCTTCCATTATTTGAGTTCGCCAGTTCGTCAATATTCGTTTTTATAGACTTGTAGTATATCACTTCACTGGATAGATATTCATTTTTTATCATTTTCGTTTTTATGTTAGTATAGTTTTGATATTGGGAATATAAAGTTATAGGTGGGGAAGGTGGTAAGGTAATGATGAAAGGAAAATATAGAGAGAAATATGTTTTTTTTTTGCTTTGGGAATCTGCCTTTTTTATGTATATCAACAACAAATATTTTGTAATAATCACTAAAGAAAATGTGTTTATAATAATGATAAAAGGATGGACCACACTAGTCCCTATATCTCTTCTCATTGGACATTAGGGAATGATGAAATGCATTTTTCTAACATATCAGTCAAAGTAGGTCAACAAATCATTTCAACAACCGAGGGCCACGCTCAACATTTTAACAAAAGTTAATTCCACTTTTTTCAGTCAATTATTAATTTGAATTCTAATTATAATTATGCCGTTATCGATCTACGTGATGTGATATGTTTAAATATACTACTCCTATATAAGACAGATGCTGCCTCTTTGTGTGGTTATGAACTCATTCTCCATTTTTCATATAGATTTAAATCATATAATAAGGTGTCAATCAGTCCGGTGTGGTTCTCCGTAGAATTTCCGGTCCCTCTAAAAAGTAAGAAACATTGGATCAATAATTTTTTAGGTAACCTTTGTGTAAATGGTTTAGTGGTATTTGACTTGAATGCGTTTATAAACGATTCTTTGAACCTTTCTAATCATATTACCAACAAAGCCACTTGCATATTAGGATAGCATGGATTGGACCAACCAAACCACTTGCATATTAGCATCGCATGGAATTGGTTTGGGTTTGTTTGAGATGTCGGTTGGTGTTGGTTTCTTCTGCAAACTATGTTGAACTAGGTTCTTTCTTATCAAAGTCGAGACTTAGTTAAAAATTTGTGGACTACATATTTTTATCGGATTGGCTCATTTTTGGTGTTAGCCGGAAAGTTAAAGCCACTATAGGCTAGATAAAGTAATCAGTTGTTTGTTTAATTCGATGCTAACCGGATTATCCAAAATGATATTTAAACAGTCTATTTCGATATATATAGTTTGATCCATTTTCGTTTTAAAATTTTCTGTTTTTGGATATAAAATTGGATTTTTTTATTAACTACAGTAACAATTAATACCTCGCTAAATGAATATAATTTTCAAGTCCCAAATTAAGTTAACGACCCAATTAATCTCTCGATAAATTAATATTTCGCTAAATTAATAAAATATCGTGGTCCTAACGTTATTAATTTATAGAGGTTTTACAGTAGATGATGTTGGTAATATAGTAGTTGAGTTATAATGACAAATAATTTTCTTTATAAATTAAGGCCAGTGTTCGAATCTCATTAACTACATACATCTATTTTTTATAAATGACTTACAAAATAAAGATATTCTATATCTTTTTTTAAATTCCAAATTATTTTGTAAGATGCGATATACAGTAATTTTTTTATAAATTAATAACGTTGGAACCACAATATTTTATTAATTTAACAAAATATTAATTTATCGAAAGATTAATTGGGTCGAAAATTTAATTTGAGACTGAAAATTGTATACATTTAGCACGCTAAATATTAATTTATAGAGGTTATACTGTATATTCAACTTGGTTGTCAAGAAAAGGATTATATATACTATTTTCACTCATTTTTTTCTATATTTATTCAATAGTACTTGCCTATATAACACTGTTACATGATACTTTGTTGATAAAATGATAAAATAAAAGTCGAATTCTAATTTAACGTATCGAGTTCTAGACTCAAAAACTTCAACACTAATAATTCATCAAATCTAAACCATAATCTTTACCGTGTGGTATTTAACATGGAAATTTCTATACAAGCATTTTGCATAATTCTCACGAATCTAAACTTAAAACTCATGTAGTCTTAACTCAAACAAATGACAAGCATGTTTAGTTTAACTGTTGAGTTTTCTATCGATCTCAGTCTCTTCTAATCACTTGAATCGCACAACCTAAGAATCTAACGAACCGATTGACTATATCGCTTGAGCAAGAAAAGTAAAGAACACAAAGCACTCGAGCTTCGGGCTTAGTGCCGGCCCTAACTCGCCGGTGATCAAGTCACCGGAACTCACTACCACGGCGGTAAACTTCGCCGGAAACAATACAACCGTCTCTCTCTACATCTCTCTATCACTCTCTTAACAATAACTTGTAACAGATTTAAGAGGATAAAGTAATTAATGAGGAAGAAGAGATAATTAGCTTATAAGCAAATCAACGACTCCTCCTTTGTATACGTGGCACCATATGGTGAGAGACTCTGTTTCCTTTGGTGGGTCTTCTCCTTAGAAACCCTCTCAGTGTAAGAGAGTCTCTCGAACACTAGCTTCTTCTTCATAATTTCCTGTTAGTGTTAAACTTCCTTTGAAGCATACAAGCTCGTGCTTCTCTTGCTTACTTGAGCTACTTAACTTAGCTCAAAGCTTATGATCTGATGTCTATAATCTACAAATCTCCACCTTAGACTCAGATCACTTCTCAACTTATCTTGATGAATCTCTTTGTATCCTACACCGGATACTTGCATCCATTGACCGAATGCAATCTTCTTGCTTGTTTTAGCTCTTTGAAACTCCTCTAGTCCATGAGCTTCACCACTCATCTCGAGCTTAACCGCTCACCTTAAGCTGTACCGCTTATCCTGAGCTTCACCGCTTAACTTGAACTTTACCGTTCAGATTTCAGAACTTCGAACCGTCTTTCTCGTTTCCCTCAGACTTGTTTCCCAAAACATCTTCGTCAATATAGATATCTTGATTCAGCTTGAAGGCATCCTTGAACTTGCCTCTTTAGAACTTTGTAAAACTCGGTCCTCTTTTTGACAATTCCATACTTCACTACTTGATCAAAAACCACTAATGAACCAGATATCAATGAACTCTAGATGTGATATGAATCACACTGCCACTCTTGAACCATCAAAAATCCAGTATCACTTCTTGAGTTGTAAATCAGCTTCAACACAGACTTGTTGCTAGAAACAACTCTCGTTTGATCTTCTTGTTTCCTTCATAGCCTGAATACCCTTAACCTCTGCAAACTTATTCCCTTGCTAGCCTTTTGATTCATCTCATGTGCACTGAGATTTGAATCATATGCAAAACATCCTTGACTCACTTATGCTTTGTTTACTGAAACAGTCTTTGCTTTATCCTGCAAAACAATCTTAGCCAACAACACGTAAGTAATAAAATGTATTAGCTAGAGATTGTACTTACAATGCTTAGTTGAACTTTGAGCATCACTTTGCACCGCTATTGTTAACAACAGAACACGCCGCCTAACTTCACTGGGCTAGGAAGACTTTCGACACACCGATTTATGCTCAACCTTGTTCAAACTCTTCTGAATCACTAGAACCTTTCTACCAACAGAATTTGAGCCATTGTTAGCTTATTTAAAACTTGTCTCACAAACATTATCTTGTGACGTGCATGAGACACCTCTTTACAGCCCTTGAAACTTCACTCTAGAACTCTTGAAGTCCCTCCTTTGCTGCAAGAGACCACTCTGCAATACTTCAATTTGCAAGCTTCACCTAACCTGACACTTGCATCTTTAAACACCAGAGATCTCCTTGAATCTTCTCCTTATACTCATGAGCCACTTTTGAACGTGTCTTCTTGTTAATAATAACAAACCACTTAAACATCTTGTAAGTGAACCTCTTGAGCAGATTCATCAACTTGACATTCTTACGATGCAAAGAATAGGTGAACCATAACTCTTCTTGTTCTTCTTTCTCCATGCAGTTTAAACCCTGCAATTTCTCATCCTTTCTCGGATGTCTTCTCGGTTGCTAATACCATTTCTTATGACGAACCTTGTTGTACCATGCTTCTCTTGACATAATCTACTGAAATCCCTTCAATATAAATTCGTCTTGAGTTCATACTTCAGTCTTATTGAACTTCTGAAACTTGCAACTAACATCCCAATGTTCTCACTATCATCAAGCATACTTCAAACCTAAAAGCTTTCTTTTTTACTCTTGTTACAACCTGATTACGCTTAAACCATTCTGACATCTTTCCTTGTTCTTAAACCTCTGTCTTCATCACACACTTAACCAACTTGAATCATAATCAAACAGTATATGATTTCTTCTGTTAACTCACACTTGACGAGCTGATAAACCTGTAGACCCGGAACGTGTCTTGACACTTGAAATAACTGAGCACACTTTAACCATAAAGCTCCACCTGGAATCATACATCATGTTTCTTCTTAAAAAATATACTCCAATGACTCCACCTAGAACATTTGTTCCATTAAAGCTCTCAAACTCTCAATCTTTTGTTCCATCTTTCTGAGCTCATACTTCTTACTCTTTGTTTTCTTTAATTCAAACTCACTTAACTCATGTGTGCAGAGACTGTATATTCCTTATCACTTGATAAATCCATATGTCTGATCTTATGACATATCTTTCCACTTTTTGACCAACTAATCAGCTGTTAACCCGCTATAGCTTACCCATTCTTTGAAACATCCATTCTGAATTGCTTCACCAGAATACGATACGTCTTGTGGGGGCGTGAACCTACACAGTTAGATTTGTCAAGGGTTGTTGAAGAGGCGGAGATCTCTAGTAAGCGGAGTCACCTTAAACACAACAAATTGTAAAAAAATTCAAATGTATAAAAATAGTTCTCTTTATTGCTGTTATGGCTTAAGCGTTATTACAAAAGAGTTTCTCTGCTAAAAGTTGTGATCCAATTTTTGGGTGAATACAATGAACTATATATAGTCTCCCTAAGTAACCTAGGTCAACTAATAGAATGGGCCAAACCCGTTAAGCAATATATTAAATTTAGGCCCATATTCTTATTAAGCCTATTTTACATATGGGTTTAATGTCATTTTGGGCATATATTTCAACTAGGCCTTTCTAGGCTCGCTTCGATTCTGTCGCTTTGAAGTTGAATTGATCTTGTCGTTATATCGATCTCATAGGGGTGAAATCCGACCCCTACAGTTAGCCCCCCAGCTTGGTAGTATCGAGTGATGATGATGTCAAGGTAGTCGCTGCTAAAGACTGAGATTGATATGATGGACTGCGCATTTGCTATGAATGAACATTTTGTCGCCACACTCATGAAGTTTCAGTTATTCCATGTCGAGCTAATGTCACCGCGTTTTCCTGGACTTGTGTGTGTGTTATTGTTTTCTGTTTCTTTTCACTTAGGGGACTCTGATGGAGTTGATGGCTCTCTTTGGTTAATAGACTTGAGGCCTGCTAAGAAGTGTTTGGAACTTTTCCTAAACACCTGTTTAGTTTTTTGGAACTTTTCCCAAACACCTGTTTAATTATTGGAACTTTTCCTAAACACCTGTTTGATTTTAGGAAATCTTCCGGGTATAAATAAGCTGCTTCCTACCCATTGATTTTCATCAATTCACGTCTCTTTCCCAAAGCAAAAGGTAAAAATTTTGCTCTCTCTTTTCTCTCTCCACGTTTTTTTTCTTTTCTTCTTCTTCTTCACCGATCAACCACCACCGTACCGCCGTCGTTGCTCCGATTCCGTCGCTCCTACCGATCGATCGTCACCTCCTCCATCTCCGTTCGGCCAGCCGTCGTCCAACTCCGATCATCACCGTCGTCTCCTCCATCTCCGATCAATCAATCGCTCTCCTCCTCCACCGTTCTCCGTTTTTGTTCGTGTGAAGCTACCAGAGAAGAAGGATCGGGAACGGATGGCACACCGGAAGAACGGAGCTGGATCGGAAACGTCCGAGCTCGGATCGAGAAGAAACGGGTTGAACCGAGTCAACTCGTTCAACTCGGTTCTGACCGGTTCAGCTCGGTTTACCCGGTTTGACTTGGTCCGATCCGGTTTGTCTGGTCTGATCTGGTTTGACTGGTCTGATCTGGTTTGACTGGTATGATCGGTTTGACCAGATTTGACTGGTTTGACTGGCGGAGTTGACTGGGACTGAGTTTGAACACGAGTTTGACTAAGTCTTGAATTCTCATCGCAACGGAGAAAGTTGACTGAAGACGATGACTTCTAGCTCCGCAGATTAGTGGCTCGATCGCAAGCAAATAGGATGGCTCAGTGACTATTTCGAACTTAGATGATTCCAGAGATATGTCTGCAGGCCCTTTTCTTCTCGGCAGGGGAATGGTTATTTCTTCAGAGTTAGTTCGACGAGGCCGGCTTATTACAGTACTTTGGTTGTAGTTGACGAGGTGTTGTTGGAGAAAAGATCGTGGTGGTGAAGAAGACTCAGAGAGCTTTGGTTCGTTGTACATGGTGATGCGCTGAATCTCGATCAATTGTGAAGCAGAAACGGGGATATCTTCTATGGTGAGGTGAGAGACTATTTCGAGGCCGGTGACTCCATGATGAGGCGAAACTTTGGAGAAGAGATCGTGATACAACATCATGAATGAGGTCGTTTTACCGAAGCCTTATCACGATCGAGTGAAGCCGTGCATGCGCGAGTGAAGTTCTCTTGGGAAGCCTTGTCATGATCGAGTGAAGCCTTGTCAGGATCGAGTGAAGCCTTGCATGCGTGAGCAAAGTCATTTTGGTGAGATGGGGTCTCAAAGTTTGACTTGGTGAGATTGATTTGATGCTTGATTGAAGTAAAGCTTGACCACCGATGTGGTAGAGAATGACTCTTTGGATTCTTGGTTATGTCTTAACCCGACGTTGATGCGTCGGAGACGATGTGTGCCTTGTGTTTTGCTAAAGAGGTGTTGCGACCCGTTTGTCTTTACTGAGTTCTCACATATTGTGGCGAGCCGCTAGTGGCAAGCTTGCTCGAACTATGTTCTCGCTTTAGATTTTAACAATGGTCGTCGTAGTTTGCGAGACTATCATTGTTGACTGTTTCGCTCCTAAAGACGAACATGTTATGTTGTTGCGACCAACGACGCGTTAGCTGCGTTCGCTGATGATCCTCTAGGCTTGCGGGCAAGTCCGTGTTGCCAAGAGTGATCATTGTATGTTGTTTGAGACCAGTGTTGAGTTAACTGGATTTTCTGATGATCTTCTCTGTTTACGGGCGAGTTCGCATTAACACCCCCGCTCCAAGAGTGAACATGTTATGTTGTTTAAAACCAGTGTTGAGTTAACTGGGTTTTCTGATGATCATCTTGGTTTACATGCAAGTTTTTATTGACACGCCCGCTCCAAAAATGACCACGGTATCGCGTAATGACCAACGATTAAGTGTAGTTGGGTTTTTTGAGTGAACATTTCGGTTTACGGCTTTGTATTCAAAAACGCAGCCGTTCCTGTAATGAACACTTTGCGATGGTACCAGTGTTATGGTTAACTGGGTTTAGAATGATCATTTCGGATGACGCAAGTGTTACTCCTTGAACACCTCCGCTCGATAATGATTATTCATTTATTTGTATAGCGCGATGTTTACCGCAGTGGGTGTAATAGGCAAATTTGATTTCGTCACTGTAGCCAGCAGGGACGTCAAGTCTTTTTTTTTATTTTTTTTTTACTTGAGTAATCCGTGAAAGATGTAAGAGAAATGTGAACAAATCTTTGATCTTAGCTAATCTTAGAGTTTGTTACAAAAAATGGGAGTATACGAGTATACGTACCCACTCCCCCCCTTTTTACAAAGGAGGGCAACTGAACTCATCTGAAGATGAGCTGCCTACGTACCCTTTGCAGAGATCAAGTCGCCTCGTAGTTCATGTTTTTTTGGAGCTAGAGTTACTCAGAGTTTTCCTCTATCTCGAAATCTTCGAGACTAAAGTCACCTTTGAGTGTTCCTGTTACGAGCTTGGAAGCAAGTTTTTATCCCAAGGTAGGGCAGTTTGCTGTGGAATATCCGGAGCCACGGTGGTATTCAAAATAAGATGTTTCATCGTAGGTGCTTTGTCCTCCGGTACATGGGTTGTAGCTTTCCAGCTCTACTTGGTAGTTGTGAGCTTCTTCGAAGTCGCCTTCGTGATGGGCGGAGCCGGAACTAGTGTTGTTCTTTTTGGCAGCATGAGGGTTAGCGGTCTGCGGTGGGTTATTTGTTTTGTTGGGCTTTCCAGTTTTTTGAGAGGAACGAATCTCGTCTTCACTTTTGGCAAAGTCTGTAGAGCGATGAAGGGCGTCCTGGATGGTTGTTGGTTCTTTCACGGTCATTTCATGTCGAAAGGGTGAGGGCCACAATAAAGCCCTTATCAAAGCGTCCATCGCGGAAGCGTTGCTATCGCCGTCAAAAATCTTTCGCTCCATGAAAATGCCATAGTGTTTCACGAAGATCTCGGAGAGCTGTCTGAAGTCATCGATCGAATTATTTTCAAGCCTGTAGAACCATTGGAGGGCAGGTCCTTTGAGGTGTTCAACAAATATTTTACAATATCCGGCCTCTCTTTCTTCTTCTGTGAAATTAGCTCTGTCCAATGCTACTTTAAATGACAAGAGGTGATCCTTTGGGTCAGTTTTTCCTTCGTAGGGCTGGATTTTGATTCTTCCAGGGTCAGTAAATTTGGTCTCAGAGATAGTGAAAGGAGTGTTTTGCGCCTCCTCGAGTACACGTTCGATTTCGGGAGCCCTACTGGTGACGCGGTGTACCTGGGATTGCACCATCCTTAAGTTAGAGGCGGCTCGTTCCATCTTTGCTCGCAGCTTCGCCATCTCCTCCTATTGAGTCTGGTGCTGTGTTCTGCGCTCCTGCTCAAGTCTGTCATGCTCAATCCAATAGGGATCCTCCGCCTCATAGGCGAAGTCTTGTGCATGCCTCACATATGCGCCGCTTCGCTGAGTTTGCGTACGGCTCCTGTCTGTAGGTAGGTTGCGGTTTTCTCTGCGTGTCCTGCAGAGGTTGATGCGCGTTGATCCTGAAGCTGGCGGGTTGGCATGCGTTGCTTCATCAACTTGCTCTGGGGCAGCATCCATTGTTTGCAACGGCGGTGGTAGGTCATCTCTTGCGCTTCATGCAGTTCACGGTGTCGAGAAGCTGAGGGCTTGTGGCTTGAACCGTCCAATCGATCCTCGTGGTCCTCCCTTCTTGCGTGCTGTCGTGAGACCCTTTAGCTTGCCTTTGAAGGTAGTGTTTAGCTTGTCCTGCTTTGCAGTCTTCTCGAGGAGCATCTTCAGCATATTCTTCACCTCGGCCATGTCTGTTGAAGCTGTTGCGGCGGTGTCCACGTCAGGGTGCGATGCTGAGGAGCTCTTGTTGCTGCTAGTCATTGCGTTGGGTCTGATGCGTGTAGTGATTCCTAAGTGTCAGAGAATTCTCCTTCCCCTTGGTCGGCGCCAAACTGTGGGGGCGTGAACCTACACAGTTAGATTTGTCAAGGGTTGTTGAAGAGGCGGAGATCTCTAGTAAGCGGAGTCACCTAGAACACAACAGATTGTAAAGAAAGTTCTCCAAAAAACTTAGCACAAGACAGATGTATAAAAAGAGTTCTCTTTATTGTTGTTATGGCTTAAGCGTTATTACAAGAGAGTTTTTCTGCTAAAAGTTGTGATCCTCTTTTTTGGTGAATACAATGAACTATATATAGTCTCCCTAAGTAACCTAGGTCAACTAATAGAATGATTTAGACCCGTTAAACAATATATTAAATTTAGGCCCATATTCTAATTAAGGCTATTTTACATATGAGTTTAATGTTATTTTGGGCCTAGATTTCAACTGGGCCTTTGTAGGCTCGCTTTGATTCTGTCGCTTTGAAGTTGAATTGATCTTGTCGTTATATCGATCTCATATGGGTGAAATCCGACCCCTACACGTCTCCCTATCTAACATGATCCGTCAAGTAGTCACCTTAAAACCAGAGTTTTCTTATCTTGATCTTCCTCTATAGCAAACTGATCTTCTTCTTCTTTGACTCTCTGACTTGAGCCATATGAACCAGAAACAAACTCTTGTTTCTTTGGTTTCATTCTTACTGGTTTATACCACTTATACCTTGAACGCACAACTTGGTTTCTCTAAGATAGTAAACCGTATGTTCCATCTTGTGCCCTGTTTTTCTCGGTACAAGATGCCGCAGCTTTCATCCAGTTACCTTGGATTACCCTAGCTGCCACCTCAAACCTTTTTAATAACCTCACAACCTGCAATTATCTCAAATTCTTTATGAGCCTTTTAAACTGATCAATATCCTGAAGACTCAAAAGCTTACACCTTAGCTTTAGGCCCTTGTCTTCTAACCAGAAAAACCTTCTCATAATCCTTACGAATATGATCTCTTCACTTGAGACTACTCCTTCAGAAGACATTCCCTCAAATCTTTACCATAAACCTGAAATCTCCAGACTCTTCTCAGATTTCTTAATCCAATATTCTACAGAAAAACTTGCTTCACATCAGCTCACTTGTTACCTTTCTCTTTAGAATCACAAACCTTAAGCATTTTCTAAATGGCCATTCACAAACACATAATTTCAATCCTTAAGGCGTCCCCTAGCTCTGAGAATCTTAATTTTCAATAGCTCATTTGTCTAACCATGTATGAACACCAAACTGATATCAAACCTTTATCAAGTAGATATCTCAAGTGTTCCACCACGGTTGTGATTTAAACCAAACTAACAGTGCAAGAGCCTCTTGAAACAACAACATATAACATCACAAGCCTCTTTTGATCGCAGCGGATGCAGAACAATAATTTCACCAAGATTTGAGCTTACATGATGGTAACTTGATTATGATAATAGTGTCTTGAGCTGCAATACTTCAACTCATACCCTTCCTAACCAGAAACCAAAATCCACGTTGATGAAAACTCATATACCTAACCATCATTCACCAATCTCCTTCTTCTTCTGTCCTGATAAAGAGAAACCAATCTCTTAACACAAGTGCTTTTAACTAGTCACAAAATCCTCTTCCCTTAGAGTCTTGAGTCAATAACATTTGATTCTTATAATCTTGGACAAAAAATCTAGCCAAGAAATTGGAATATCTTTCTTCTTCGATCTTAAGTTTCTTTCTTTAATATGGATCAATTCCTCCTTGTTCACACAATAAACTTAACCCGCGAGTCTTTCTTTGTCTTCTCACAAAGATGCAGACACAAAACCAAGAAGATAGTAACTTATAACTTCACAATTTCAGAAACTTAAAGTTATCTTTCACCGATTAAACCTATCACCGTAGGTTCTTCTTCCTCTGGTTTCGATTTACCTCAACCCAAACAGAAACAATCACAATCTCCTTGTGATTTCAACTTCCGAGTCTTAGAGAGAGAGAGTAACTTACAAATTCATAAACCAGAACTTATCTGATTACTCCATGAATCTGATTTCTTTAAGCTTTAGCATCTCTCGACCTTGAACAACCTCGATCATCTTCATTCTTCGCTTGCGACATCAAAAAAATCATTCAACATCTTCTGATTCCGATCTCCAGAAGTCACGATGTCACCGAATCTTCACAAAATCTCTGATTCCTTCAAACTTGCGATTCTTACTCCTTCTGTGAAATCGATAAGCCAAACCTGGCTCTGATACCACTTTGTTGAGTTTTCTATCGATCTCAATCTCTTCTAATCACTTGAATCGCACAACCTAAGAATCTAACGAACCGATTGATTATATCGCTTGAGCAAGAAAAGTAAAGAACACAAAGCACTCGAGCTTCGGGCTTAGTGCCGGCCCTAACTCGCTGGTGATCAAGTCACCGGAACCCACTATCACGGCGGTAAACTTTGCCGGAAACAGTACAACCGTCTCTCTCTACATCTCTCTATCACTCTCTTAACAATAACTTGTAACATACTTAAGAGGATAAAGCAATTAATGAGGAAGAAGAGATAATTAGCTTATAAGCAAATCAACGACTCCTCCTTTGTATACGTGGCACCATCTGGTGAGAGACTTTGTTTCCTTTGGTGGGTCTTCTCCTTAGAAACCCTCTCAATGTAAGAGAGTCTCTAGAACACTTTAGCTTCTTCTTCATAATTTCTTGCTAGTGTTTAACTTCCTTTGAAGCATACAAGCTCGTGCTTCTCTTGCTTACTTGAGCTACTTAACTTAGCTTAAAGCTTATGATCTGATGTCTATAATCTACATTAACTATCATAAGAACAAAATATATAAAGTAGGTTTACAATGGTATATGAAACACTATAAGTTCACAATAGATGATAATTATACATATATCCCTAGATTATCGAGGCCTTAACTCTAACACTTTTAACTCAAATTTAAATTCTAACCTCGAGTTCTAGAATTTCATGCGATTGTTCATGTTTATATGATCAATGTTAGTATAAAATTTCAAAGCTATATATATAGACATATAATTTCATATCTTAGATTTTCCCTCTTTGTTCATGTTAACATAACGAGTCTATTAAGGTGACGATCCTCCGACCCAATGTTCTTTATGTAGAAAATTGTTTTCCCCATACACACCAACTACGGCAAACTTCCTTCATGGAAAGTACATAACCTTCTTGCATATATCTCCTGCCAAATCGAGAGTTAGGTGGCACCAATCTAAATCGATGTTACAAATAATCAAGTTTGAAGAAGACAACGAAGGAACATCGGATTCTATTTCATATATTATATTTGCGATATATATTTTGCTTACAATTTATTCATTCAAATTTAAATTCCAAGGTATATAGTTTGATTATTTTAATTGGACTTATTTAAATGAACGGTTCTATACTTGTATCTTTTAAAAATATTCGGTACATTTGTCTTCATTAATGCACAAAACTTGCATTCTCATTCTCAATCAAATATCAGATATTTAACATAAACATTAATAAACACTTTCTCAAATACTAGATCGAATGGATATCCACATAACATTTCTGTTTAAGAAAATATAAATCTATTATAATATTCAAATTCCAAAAATATCCAATTTTGGACACTTAGTTAAACAATTGTATTTAGTTGACTAAAAATAAACGATTATGTATAACTGATTTGTGCTGGAAATCCTGTTCGAAATTATAATCTTGGTGAAGTATGGAGTAAGTTTGTGATTTAGCTAAACTATAACTGAGGCCCAGTTTAATGCTTGTAAGCAAACCATTAAGACTTAAGACTTAAGACTTAAGAGCGTATACACTTTTTTTTTTTTTTGACGTATACACATCTAAACTGGAATTTAAAGTAAGCTCGATTGTTTTTTATTTATTTAAAAATAAGTCCAATTAAAATAATCAAAGCATATACCCTTAAGGCCTTAACCGAATTAAAACAAAAACTTACCTGATAGTACTGAACCAAACAACTAAGTTAAATAAATCAAATTAGCTCTTCTGAAAAAATAAAATATTTCATCTTATTTAGCTTACAATTTATTCATTTAATCAATTTAACTTTTGTCTTAAAACTTTCACCCATAAACATAACCAAAATAAAGGAATTTCATCTTTTTCATACCTGAACTGTCCGATTAAATCCGTTTCATACCCCAACTTGTACATTGTGCCAATTCATACTTGAACAAAAATTATTGGCTTTTTCATACACAAACTAACTATTATCACCTAAATCATATATGTACACTAACACTGTTAATTTTGCCGTTAATTGTAGCTCACTCATTAATGACATGGAATCATTTTTCTTAAAACAAGATTTTAACTTTTTAAAACATTGGTTCTTTTAAATAAAACATGATAAGTATTGAGAACAACCAAAGAACACTAAAAGCAATCAAAATCATAACACACTAAAATTTGAGGCATATCACACACAGAGCTGTGCATACCATGCATTGAAAAAGACATTCGCCTCGGGCCTAGATCAATATAGATATTTTTAGGGCCCTCATTTTCCAAAACTTACTTGTAGTCTAGTAGTTAAAGTAAGGTTGTGGTTTTTTATGTAAGTCTTACATCCCTAGTTCAAACCACCACCAAGCCACCAAGCTGTGAATTGAGTTATTTTAGTTTTAGTTAGTTTCTTTAACTATTTAACATTGTCTTTTAAATACTCCAACTTTAAAAATTAATTGGTTTTACTACATCAACGTTGATAGTGTTGATTCGGTTAGTAAATTATATAAAACATGTTTTATTTATAAGTTCGCCTCGGGCTCTTAGAAGTCTAGGCACAGCACTGAATTCACACACTAAAAAGCCTCTGCAACCTAGACTTGTTGCTAATTGCTTCAAGAGATCAACAAACTTGTTGTGGAGACGAGAGGAAGAAGAAACCCCCTAGATATGTCGAAAGTTTTGTCGAGAGGAGGAAGACGAAGATTTTAATTTTTCGCTTCTTCAGAACGATGTAGTTTTATAAAATATGTATAGTTTAATTATTAAAATTTGGTTTTCAGAAGAAAAAAAATCCATGGCATCAATGAATCAGCTACAATAAACGGCATAGTTAACAGTGTTAGTATACATATATGATTTAGTGTATAATAGTTAGTTTGTATATGAAAAAGCTAATAATTTTTGTTCAGGTATGTATTGGCACAGTGTACAAGTTGGGGTATGAAACAGATTTAATTGGACAATTCAGGTATGAAAAAGACAAAATTCCCCAAAATAAATAAACTGAGCTGAAATTTTTTGGTTTTCATTTGAGTAAATTTCTTTTAAACCGGAAAAGCCGAACAAACGGAACAAACCGAACCAAAAACCGAAATTACAGCCTCACATTACTCTCTCAAGGTCATAAAATTTCATGACTCAAGTATCTGTTTACATGTTGATCATATTATCAACAATCTAATTAACTACCCCACTAAGGACACCTTCTCATTCAATATGACAAACAAATCTATCGGTTTAATACATTTGATAACCAATTATTGTACATTTTTTGTAACGAACAAGAAGAAAACAATGCTGGAAATATTTCACATTTTAAGAGAGGATTCACCAAATTAAAAGGTGAGTCCAGACTTAACAATGAGATCAAGAAAACTCAAGAGATTTCTGATATTAGGTCTCTCGTTCGGGTTTTCCCTCACCGCGAGCTCGGCTAATTCAGCTAATTTAAGCAATGGCTCTACATTTCTTGGCAAAGCAACATTCCTATCGATAATAGCTGCTGCTTTTCCTTTTGTGATCAAAGGAACAGCCCATTCCGCTATCCCGGGAGGATCAGATTCTCTATCGTTAGCTTTCCGTCCGCTTAGTATCTCAAGAAGAACAATACCGAAGTCATACACATCACCTTCTCTATCACTCTTGCTTGAATCCCTTTCATTCGAACTTACCAATCCGAAATCCGCAATTCTTGCACACATTTCTCCATCCAACAAGATATTTGACGTTTTCACATCTCTATGAATTATTGGAGGATCAACTTCATTGTGTAAGTAATCAAGTCCTCTTGCAGCTTGCAACATGATCTTTAATCTCATACTCCAATCCAATTGAGAAAGATCTCCATGGAGATGATCATGGAGCGTACCGTGAGGCATGTACTCGTAAACTAAAAGCCTTTCGCCCATTTCTGAGCAATACCCTAACAAATTCACAATATTATTGTGTCTGATTTTGCAAAGAATCTCTAGCTCGGACTCAAAACCTCGGTTATTAGAGTGAATGATCGTTGCTGCATTCGCTCTTTTGACCGCTACTTGTGTCCCATCAGACAATACAGCTTTGTAGACAAACCCGAAACTACCTCTCCCGAGCTCGCTGAACTCTTTGAACCCGTGAGTCGCGTCTTTCAACTCCGAGAGACGGAAGATCTTAGTCTCCCCGAGAGAGACAGCAGTCGGGAGAAGAACTGACTGAGGGACGGGATCAGGATCAGCTTCGACGGAATTCTTATCGAAACAAAAGCAACAAGTGATCCTGCTTCTCTCTTCTTCATCTCTTTTCCTACCTTTCGTCATCCTCGGAATGAAAGATAAACCAATCAACATAACCAAGAAACCCAAAACAGAACATCCGATAATGATCACTAATCTTCGCACCTCTTTCTGCTCGTGCTGCCGCGATTTCGGAACCCGAATCTTACAAATATCAGAGCAAGAACTGTTCTGACATAGTGAACAAGGAGTACAGACTCGGTCCGCGTTCGGATTACAAATACTTGAAGGGAAATAACCATCCAAACAATCAATCCCGCAACGTAAACAAATGTTAAGGTTATGAAATGAACACAAGCTGGTAAGCTCGGATTCTTTCAAGATACTTGCATTGAAAGCAAACCATCCATCACCACAATTACCACGAGGCGAACACAACCCGGGACTACATAGTTCCAAAGGAGGACTATACTCAGGTTTCGAAGAATCATGAACTTTCCAACAATCAAGAACCAAATCAAGTTCCCTAACACCACAAGTAGTTGAATCAGAAGACGAAATCGCCACAAAACCTGAAGTATTAGGAGCTGAAGAAGATACATTCAAGTTCCTTCCCCAACACTCAACACCGTGATCGTCCTCTCGAATACCGCAATAATGATTAGCACCAGCTGAAAGAGCGATAAACCGAGCGTGATTCGGTAACTCCCCAAACTCTGTTGCATCTCCAAAGCAGTGAAGTTGACCAGAACCTCTACTAACTCCACAAACAGAGTTCCTCCCAGAAGCTAAAACCTCGAATTCTTCTTCGGTTTTCGATATACCTAAACCGTTCGATTTCGGTCCCCAACAAACTAAATCTTCATCTTTAGTAACACCACAAGTGAAACCATCACCAGAAACAATCTTACGAAACATAAGACTATCTATATAAGGATTATGAAAAGAAGAATTCCAAAGAACACCATTTGTTGTATTATCGTCACTATACTCCCAACAATGAACAGGACCATAATCAGGACCTGAATAGTACAATCCACTAATAGCACAAACATGGTTATTACCAGAAGCAATCACTGAGTAAGAATTATACTGAAAAGCTCGAGGGACAAGGTTTTTAGAAGGATCTTGAAGGTTCCAGCAAAAAGCACGTGAAGTGTTGGATGTAATAGCGCAGAGAAAACCTTCACCACCGGAGAGAGAGCTCATGGGAGGAGAATAACCGGTTATTTCTCCCGGAGACCGGTTTAATGATCGGTTAGTGTTTCCTCTGTCCCAACAGATAACTTCTTGCTTACCACTTGCGTCAATGGCGCAGAAAAACCCGTTTTCGCCGAAAGCTGCAGCGATTGTTCCTGTTGAGCCATACGCAGAAACTGTGATGATGAAGAATGAAGTGGAGAGAGAGAGGAAGAAGACGAAAGTATGGAGATTCTTGTGAAGCATTTTGTGATTTGATGAAAATGGTGAGAGGAAGAATTGATCTGAGAGATGATTGAGTGGACATGTTGATTAATGCAAGTTCTTGGTTTTGTTGTTTTTGTTTAAAGAAATGAAATTTTTATAAAGAATAATAATAATAATGGAAGTGAGCTGTTTATGTCTGCAAGAAGGTTCAATGGAGAGAGACAGAGTTAAGGGAGATGGAACTTCTTATTATTACCCCAAAACCAACCGAAAAACTGTACGGACATTTACTGCGAGGATCAGTTCTGTTATGTTAATTGAAATGTCAGAGGAATTTAAAATACACAATCAAATGTGTGGGCGATTCTCGAATATACTAAAATTTGGTTATAAAAATGAGAACGTTGAAAAAAGCTAAAGTCATTTAAATCCCAAAGTTTTTGTTGATTTCATAAATGATTAACTTCCGTTGATTTAGTCATTTCAGACATATTGTTAAGTTTCTACTAGCAATACGTAACATAATTAGTTTTCTGTTAACAATATCTATTTAGACAAAATAACGATGCGCTAAAAATAAAAAAATGGTTGAAAAAACATACTTTCAAATTATGGACGGAAAAAATATCACGAAAACGTTTGTGTTTTTGAAAAGTATCACGTATTATATCCAATTAGAATTCAGTTTTGATGGTACATAACGAAATACAAACATGTCCATTTCGGATCGGGACATCCGTCCCAACATGTATTTATTACGATTTCCATCTTGTTCCCGGTCCCGTTAAATAATGTGTTCATGATTTACTTAATTGATCTGAAAAATTTATAGTTGTAGGAAAAAATGGATGTGTTTGTTTTCTTACAAAACGGTAATGTCGTGCAAATTAGAGTACGGTCAAAAGGGTTAGTAGTTGACTTTGCATTTAATCATATCGTTAAAAAGCACATGCCTTTCTCCACGTGATATTAGCTTAAACAGTGCCGTTAATTGTATGAAATCAAATGATATCGATTAAAATACCCTTATACCATTTTTTTTTGTCAACATCGGTATATAGCATTTCATTTCTTTATATAGTTTACATTAAGAAAAGAGAGTTTGTCTTCAATTTTAAACGGCTTAGAATCCATAAATGGATATTCGAAGGGTGTAACATGGTTTGTTATTTTTATCCTCTTGATCTTGAGCTCCAACGAACAAAATTATTTTAATCAAGGTTATTCAAAGCCAAAAAATATTGGGCAATATCTTATTATATAAAGGAGAGTTTGTCAAAATTATAACTCACGAGATCATGACATGTATCTATTATCGATCGAGATGATGACACGTGTTAAAATGGTCTATTTAAAATCAAGCAATTAGAAAATTAAAGATATCATTATGTTAAACCAATAAAATAAAGACACATTAACATTTTTTTTATTGTTTCATTAACATATTTCTAAAAACCAAACTAAATTTTATGTAAGTCACAAAAAAAGGCAAAATATAAATACCATTATGTTAACAAAATAAATGTTACATCACAAAAATGAAACTTTATATATAAAAATAAAATAAATCTTAAACCATAAATTATTTTAAAAGAAAAAGTAAATATACATTCAATCTTATAAATGTTAAACCATAAATTATTTAAAAAGAAAAAGTAAACATACGTTTAACCTTTCAAAAAATTTGTTACTTCAAAAAAGGTAAATCATAAAACTATATAATAACATACGTCTCCCACAATTTAACATACACCTCAAATTTCTTTGAATACCACCTCCACAAATCAGTCAAAACTATTTAATTTTCGATCAATTAGATCGAAATCGTGTTTACCGTCGAACTATTGCATGTATTCTTCGAAAGTGGGAAGGTAGAAATTTTAAAGCAAATAACGTACTTATGGGAATAGAAGTTCTTCTACTTGATGAAAAAGTTAGTATATATCAATTATATCAAATTTTAAATTCTTCAACTTATCCAACACTTACCATACGTTCTTGATGTTGTAAAAAAGAAATATATTAACCTAACATTAAAAAAGAAATTTACAAAATAGAATAGTAATATATTATAATTTTATTTTTTACCAACTTTTTAAAAATAATTGATGTTTATTTATAAAATAGATTCAGTTTCAAAGTATATAAAATTTCAAATGTGATTTAAAACCTTATCATTCATTTAGATGAATTATTTTTATAGCTTTTTGAAGATTTGAACTCATTATTGATTTTCTTACTTACGTAATTTATGACTATATTAACATGGTTTTAATTCAAAATATAATATACGGGTATAATTACAAAACTTATCAATTTTAATATCAAATACCCGCATATTATGCGGGTCCTAATCTAGTATGTATATGTAATTAACTATCGATTATGTAAGTTGATTATTTACATATTTGCATTTGGTTTATAAATGCTTATTTAGTGCCTTCACAACTTAAATGAATAAGAAACACTTTATATCAATCTAGATTTTTTGAAAAAAAAATCCCAAAACTTAAAATTTCCCAAATTTATCACATACAAATAATCAAATTCAACTCTTCTAATATTAGCGTATTTTTCTACAAATTACCTTTCCATTCTTTCTAATGGAATAAAATCTTATATACGCACACATTCTTTCACCAAATTACATCTCCAATCTTAATTATGTCTGAGATCTCGTCTTACTTTCTTTCACCTTCATCCAAAATAATCTTTGGTCGGGTTCTGGTTCACCCGACCACCCTCGCTTCCCGAAGATTTGATTCCCTATCAAAGGACCACTATCTTGTGGGTGTATAATGATATTGGTGCGTTCCGTATTTACCGTGGAACAAACGCACCAAACGTGACAATTGATCACAGTCAAATAAAATTTAATTAATAGCGCAAAATCAAAGTCTCCGTTTATGTGCTTCATTAAGAATATTATGTACATTAAACTCCAACGAGAAAGTACGTAACAGCATGTGAGCATTAAATTAAAAAAGAAGAAGCAAGTGTTCGGATAATAATAGAAGAAGATCACACCAGATTTAGTGCAAGCTCGAGCAGAGAACACAGTGTTTGGAAAGGCGAGAACATCGGCTTGTGTTAAGTGGGCCAACTAGATTCTGTCTTCTCTGGCTTTTACTCCAACTCATATACATACATCATACATTCATCAACCATATATTAGATATAGAGCCACTTGTCTCTCTTTATTTTTGTCATTGAGTTACAGGTTGTTCTTACACATTAGCATGCTAAATTCGACTACTCAACTCATCGGATATGAATATTGAAGGGGATGTATTAATCGAAGATATTCGTGATCTAGTAGGTGAATTTGACTTTGTTTCCTTTTTAGTTTGTACCAAGATCGGCTAATGTTGTGGCCGACGAATTATCTAAAAAGGTGTTGAAACTTGTTTTTTGACAATGACGTTGGCCAATATCCGGTGGTTTTTCTGGACAATTTAGTTGTCGGAATGACCGGAATTTAGAATCGTTGGATTCATTGTAATGAACACTATGAGATAGTGTATTCATTTGTCAAAAATGACGTTTGTTTGAATGAGAAATGTTGGTACGAAGTCGATGACTTGGAGAGCTTGTAAAGCTTGAATATTTGGCTAAGTAAAAAAATTAGCAAATATATCACATTGGATACATGAGGTGAAAGTCCTCTTGTATATTTATGGAGAAGTCATAACAAAAGTTATGGTGTATTAGAGAGAATAAATCCCAGTCACGCGTGTATGCGGTGTACCGGATCAAACCGTACCGGATTCGAAACCGGAAATGGAATTGGTTTTGAAATATAGATATGGGTTTTGATTTGATAATTGGGTCATAGATTTAATAATCTATTTTTGATGGACCAAATACAAATCAAAATTGTGATTTATTTTGTAGTTAAAATAATCTCAAAATATCTTTATTATTTTGATACCAAATAACGTACCATTCAATTTTGTAGTTATGGTAGGGATTTAACATTGACTTGCAAAATCAATGATAAAAACGTTGGCAATAATGGCTTGTTGATCAAGCATATAAATGTTGCTTCTCTCATGTCTCTATATAAAGTAGAAAGCATTCATCTGATAGACATAAGATTGAAACATAAAAAAGTTTTAAAAACAATTCTCTCATGATCTTATCTTTTCTTGTGTATGAGAGTACACGCAGAATTTTGGTTTGATAGGTTCTTCGGTGATGGAAGACAGAAACAAAGGCAGTTGTATCCTAGGAATCTTATCGCTATGAAACCGTCACACTACGGGGCGTTTAAAGATTTAAGGAAAGAGATTCGTTTCGCCTCTGCAATTCCTTTTCATCTTTGTAATTTGGTATTGTAATTCTTGAATTTGTTCTTAATTATCTTTTCATATATCAGTTGCCCAATTATAGAAATTCGGGTCTTACAATCTTAAATCTTTAAATTTCGTATAGTGTAATAACAATCTTAAATTTTCAAATTTTGTTATTGTTTTATTACACTAACGAAACTAATATATGTGTTAAGGTGTTTTCTTAAACACAGGTTCATGAGATTTGTCGATTCGGTGATAATCGTCTTTTTCTTATTATGAGAAAAGAAAATATCCGGTTACACCTACAAAGGAGGAAACCTAATACCGTCTTCGTATTGAAACCGATCTAGTTTAAATCGGTTTAAGTCTCGGTTCGATTATTGTTGTGTTTATTAGCAACCATTCGAACCCGTTATCAGCATTGAATTTGACATTATTTTATAAGCTATATTGCTTCTGTTTTGTAATATTCTGGAAGTTCTTAGTGGGCTTGTTAATGCAATTTATTCGTGTGATTTTAATTGCACATGTAATAGTTTTGGTTGCATATCTAAACTGTCATTTGTGGAATTTTCATATTCTGAAAAGTTTACGTTTAATTACAATTTATTTATTATTATTTAAATTGTTTGTGTGTTTGATTTTAATTGATATACTAATTCGTTTTTTTTTTGTGAAACAGATTCGATTTAAGTATGACTAACGATAACCAATTTGGGATTGATGTTTAAGATAAGGATATAACGATGGAGATAATCGTTGGCGGTGAAATCGGGTCAAGTGAGTCGACGCCTCAAATTAAGTTTGAGAGTGGTCTGCCACTTGTGAATCCGTCGGTGCCTAGCGCTTTAAGCGTAGGACTGATGCCAAGAAAGACTTATAAGTCTATGGCGTAAATTTTAAGAAATTCGCATTAGCGAAATTTCAAGGGAAGTCTCAAGTGATTTTGACCAAAGAGAACATATGTGACGTGGTCTCTAAAGTCAATGTTGTTGAGAACAATCTGAAGAAATGGTGGTATACCATTACTCATATATGCATGGATAAAGATATGTTTAAGACATATCAAAGATGCAAGAGTGAGAAGCGGCGGTTAATGAGTAACGCCATATGAATTTTGGAAAAGTATAACAAGATTAAATATCTTGTGAATACACTATGTGTAATAAAGAAAAGTATATCCAAAATCGAATAGAGCCAAGCCAAACCGGACTTGGTTTGACATTAAATTTTGGTTTTGAATTTGGTCATTGAATTTATTTTTTGAATCAAATTCAAATCAAAATTATGATTAATTTTATAACTAAAATTCTCATAAATCTCTACTATAATCTGATACTTCTAACATATGCAAATTGATGGTGTGGGATGATGGGATTTGACTTTGATTTCTAAAATCAATGAAAAACCGTTTGTGTCATTATGGACATAAGATACGTCACTTCTTTGACTTTCCTATAAGAGCGAAGACATTCATCGATCAGAGAAATATATTGAGATAAAATCATCTCGGGAAAAACTATAAGAAATAGTTTGTAGTCTTAAAAAGATGAAAATACGTTGTTGGAGGAATCTGAGTTAATCCAGAAAATGTGGGGGAAAGCGTTGCTTACCACAAATTATATCCTCAATAGAATACCACACAAGGTCATTGGTAAAACACCGTATGGACTTTGGAAAGGTATTGTACTTTCGTACAAATACCTCAAAGTGTGGGGGTGCCAGCAAAATTTGTAATGCTACCTCCTAGAAAGGTCACAATTGGACATAATTAGTGGATCACTCAAACTATGCACTTGTTAAGTGGCAAGTTTGATATGAAGGACTGATTAATATGTATAATGGTAAATTTCCTCATATGAAAAAATGACATAATACCATTAGACACTTGATCTCAAATTGAGTAATCATGATGATTACATCAAGTCAGGTGACAACCTAGAGGATCCTTAAAGGTTTGTCTAGAGATCATGTGGTAAAATCATCAAGAGGAATGAGTTTAAAGCCTATAACAGAACATGACGCTTAATGGATACCCTACTTATGTCACTGGAAATCCCACGACATAGGTTCAAAGGGACAACAAAATAAAGCTGAGTAAGAGAAAAATATTGTGAAACAATGTATACACCCAGTTCCTAGGATGATAAACAGTGTTACTTGTGTGTGATAAGGCTAAGCATTGGCTTTTAATGATTCCATAACTTTCAGATATCAATGAAGTAATACAGGATGCTTCTGTAAAACAAAGTTGATGGCATATCACCTAGTGAATGTGAAATGCGGCCGTTTATAGGAGAATGAAAGTAAGGCTATATTCTCCAAGTTTACTCATGATTACCAGGAATGTTCAAGGCCAAAATGAACACAATAGAGAACCTAGTTCTGTGAGAGAATGAAGCTGTGATGTAGTTGTTGTCTCGATTTACATCAAAGTCCGGGTGGTTCAAGACATCATGTTTACCTCCTGGTCGAGTAAACCCGACAGCTATTGATAATGACTAGTTCAAGGCTGAAAAGCTACTAGCCCAGATACAGTGGATTTTTCGCTCGTACTCTCAAAAGTCTGTTTTTCGAGTCTTGTCGTGTGGGTCAAGTCTGTCGAGTCGTCCAGTGTTTAGAGTCATTTCTATTCATGTGGGGGATTGTTGGAACTTGTTTTTTGACAATAGCGTTGACCAATATTCTGGTGGTTTTTCTGGGCAATTTAGTTGTCGGAATGACCAGAACTTAGAATCGTTGGATTCATTGTAATGAACTCTATGAGATAGTGTATTCATTTGTCAAAAATGGCGTTTGTTTGAATGAGAAATGTTGGTCCGAAGTCGATGACTTAGAGAGCTTGTAAAGCTTGAATATTTGGCTAAGTAAGAAAATTAGCAAATATACCACATTGGATACATGAGGTGAAAGTCCTCTTGTATATTTATGGAGAAGTCATAACAAAAGTTATGGTGTATTAGAGAGAATAAATCCCAGTCACGCGCGTATGCGGTGTACCGGATCAATCCGTACCGGATTCGAAATCGGAAATGGAATTGGTTTTGAAATATAGATATGGGTTTTGATTTGATAATTGGGTCATAGATTTAATAATCTATTTTTGTTGGAGCAAATACAAATCAAAATTGTGATTTATTTTGTAGTTAAAATAAGGGATAATTAGTGGAATAATAGGTTTAGTGGTCATAATTAGGAGATTAACATGTCAATCTCATCATTTAGGAGATTAGCTGAGAGAGTAAAATCTCTGATGAAATTGCCCTTGGCGGAGTAGTTTAGGAAAGTGTGGATGAAGGAAGGTTTTCAAATCAAAATTAATATAAGGAATCAAAATTAATTCTACGCATTAAAGGGATAAGATATTACTGAACATGAAAATCTTTTGTGAGTTTTGTTTCCGATAATCAATTCATGTTTCAAAGATTCGCCGGAGAGAATAATTGTAGATTGATTACGATTTATACTGATTTATACAAAAATATTGGGTGTATCGGATAAATTGATGTTGATGATATGCACTAATTGTATGTTAGTTCCTTGAGGTGCTATAGAAAACCCAACTATTTTGGTGTTCGTCACATCTGAGAAAGAAGCACAAGATAAACATCAAGGTGTAGCGATGGTGAAGAATATCTCGAAGAAGGTGGTTGGTGGATCTCCTGCAAAAAAATAAAATAAATTACATCAGAAAAAAGCCATATAGAAAAAAGATGACAAAAAGGTAAATATGTTGTAACAGTTAAATGTTTAAGAATATAGTTGACTATTTCCGAAATTACATATTCCAAAATATAGTTGATTATATTACATTATTTATAAAATAATCTAAAACATAGTTAACCTATCAATTTAAAGTATAGTGAACTATTTTCATAGCATTGTTGCCTACTTTCATAACATAGTCGCCTACATGAAAATATTATTATAATAAGTATTTATTTAAACAAAATAGTTAATTATGTTTAGAAACGTAGTTATCTACTATGGAAAAATGTTATTATAACATTTATTTATTTAAACAAATATAGTTAATTATGTTTAGAAACGTAATTATCTACTATAGTTTGCAAAATGAATAACAAATAGTTAACTATTATCATAAAGATAGTTACCTATTATAAATAAATAAAAAGTAATAATACATAGTATACTATTATCAAAAACATAATTACATATTATATTAATTTTCGAATATAGTTAACTATATGATCTGAAATGGGTTTGATGAATGGCAATGGAGAATCTAACGGAGGAGGAAAACATCGTTTTAGTTAATTATTTGAGACTTTCGATCCAAAGTTAAATTATATCAATCTATGGAAGAAAATAGTTGAGAGAGAAGAAGAAGTGAATTACAATTATTGGAGAAGGAGAGAGCGGAGGAGAAGAAAGATTAAAGAAAGTAGAGAAGAAGAGAAACTAGAAAGAGAGGAGAAGAGGAAAGAAGAACTTGAAGGAGAAAGTGGCTGAGAAGAAGCAGAGGAGAAGTTGATTTAGGGTAATAAAAGGAAAACATTTATTGTAATGTTTAATTTTTGTTTGAAAAGGAAATTTTTAATTTTTTGTTTTTGAAAATATAAAATTCGGCGTAGATTGTAGAAGGATAGTTTCGGAATTTTGCTTCACCTATATATTACTTATTAAATTACGTTTTTGAATGTGTTAAATTATTAATTATTATCTTAAAAGCTATTATTCCACCTAATTTCCCTTAAAATAATCTCACAATATCTTTATTATTTTGATACCAAATAACGTACCATTCAATTTTGTAGTTATGGTAGGGATTTAACATTGACTTGCAAAATCAATGATAAAAACGTTGGCAATAATGGCTTGTTGACCAAGCATATAAATGTTGCTTCTCTCATGTCTGTATATACAGTAGAAAGCATTCATCTGATAGACATAAGATTGAAACATAAAAAAGTTCTAAAAACAATTCTCTCATGATCTCTTCTTTTCTTGTGTCTGAGAGTACACGCAGAATTTTGGTTCGATAGGTTCTGTTCTTCGGTGATGGAAGACAGAAACAATGGCAGTTGTATCCTGGGAATCTTATCGCTATGAAACCGTCACACTACGGGGCGTTTAAAGATTTAAGGAAAGAGATTCGTCTCGCCTCTGCAATTCCTTTTCATCTTTGTAATTTGGTATTGTAATTCTTGAATTTGTTCTTAAATTATCTTTTCATATATCAGTTGCCCAATTGTAGAAATTCGGGTCCTACAAAAGGCACTTTTGGCCTTCGAACACCATGTAAGAGACTTATTGGCTTAATTTAATGGGAAATTGGCTAGAATAATAGTGTTTAGGGAAAAAATTAACAATCTAACAACACAAAGAAAATAATTAAGTACATAACAATCAGCATTAGACAAAAAGACTATTTCACCCTTGTGTTAAGAGTGACAAAATTTTGGGTAAAAAATAAAAACACTATTTCTCCATCAACCCTATTTTTTTTACCCCACCGCCGCACACCAGACGCCACCTCCTCTTTCTCTATACCAATTTTCTTGTTTTCTCCGTTGATTTCTTGTTTTGTTGATTTTCTTTTGTTGATTTCGTGTTTAGTTGATTCTCTTCGTTGATTTCTTGTTTAGTTGATTTCGATTCTCTTCTTCGTTGATTCGTTTCTCACAAATCTCAATCCATCAACTTCTTCTTTACACCATTCTTCTCTACACCCTTCATTCTCTATTAAATTCATCTTCTTCTCTGTCAGTTTCACGAGATGGTAGATCCGAGGTTACCCAAGCGATTGTTTCTACTGTTTCGCCTAGATTTAACTCTCAATGTTTTCTAAGAATTAGCAATATCACTGTGTCTTTGATCAATAATTTTTCCTTTGATTATTGGATTGTCACTGACATTTATGTTGTAGATCCACTTTTATGAACCATTACACTCTAACTCTACAAAGTTAACAAAGATGGTTCAAATTTTCTGGTTTTTGATCGTGCAACTGTTTTCACAAGTATATGTTTACATTTCACAAAACCTCTAAAATGATTAGTAGATAGTAAACTATCTTTAATTAATATAGCAGACTATAATAAAAGGTACTTCTAAAATGAGAATAGCTAACTATATTTTATGAAAATAACAACCCTTAAAAGTTTTGGGTATCCAATAAAAACAGCTAACTATCATCTATGTAAATAGTTAACTATTTTAATCAAAATATCAAAAACGTGTATAAAAACTTTTCATAGTAGATAGTAAACTATCTGTAATGAATATAGCAGACTATAATAAAAGTTAGTTCTAAAATGAGAATAGCTAACTATATTTTATGAAAATAACAACCCTTGAAAGTTTTTAGTATCCAATGAAAACAGATAACTATAATCAATGAAAATAGCTAACTATCATCTACGTAAATAGCTAACTATTTTAATCAAAATAACAAAACATGTATAAAAGCTGCTCTTAATTAACTATCAATCACTCAAGTTCATAGTAGATAATTAACTATCTTTAATGAATATAGCAGACTATAGTAAAAGGTACTTCTAAAATGAGAATAGGTAACTATATTTTATGAAAATAACAACCCTTGAAAGTTTAGGGTATCCAATGAAAAACAGCTAACTATATTTAATGAAAATAGCTAACTATCATCTATGTAAATAACTAACTATTTTAATCAAAATAACAAAACATCTAACTATAATCTGCGTAAATAGCTAACTATTTTAATCCAAATAACAAAACATGTATAAAAGTTGTTCTTAATTAAAGGATCAACTACTCAAGTTCATAGTAGATAGTTAACTATCTTTAATTAATATAGCAGACTATAATAAAAGGTATTTCTAAAATGAGACGAGCTAACTATATTTTATGAGAATAATAACCCTCGAAAGTTTTGGGTATCCAATGAAAACAGCTAACTATATTTAATGAGAATAGCTAACTATCATCTATGAAAATAGCTAACTATTTTAATCAAAATAACAAAACGTGCATAAAAGCTTTTCTTAATTAAAGTATCAATTACCCAAGTCATAGCTTTTCCCATACTTAGACACTAAACGGGTATCACAAAAAGAAAACAATTATTTGGTACAACTTTACGCTCTCAAGGCGCTCAACGAACATGGAAGAAAATTGAATAATTCCTTCAAGCACATGGCTTGAAACTTATTAAACTAAAGGAAACAAAAAAAATGCAACTTCATCCTTGCAATCTCCACGAACTCCTCCACAAGCGCAGTTAGAGACCCATTGCCGGCTCCTCTGCAGGCTTCGGATTGAATTGCCAAACACCGTTCTCCACAACAACCCAATCACCCAACCTCACATCAATCTCTATCCCCTTTCTCACCTGCACCAATAGTTGACTATCTCAGCAACAAAATCATAGTTAACTATTACACAAATAATCATAATAGTAGACTACAGTTACCTCTTCAATTTTCCTCGGACTGTGGCCAATCTCCTTCACCATGTTTGTCACCATTGCAAAAGTTGAAAGAGTTCTTCAAAGCTATTCTCAGAAACGATTTGCGATGCCAAACCATCATTGTTACAGCTCTTTTTATAGCAATCTCGCTAATTAATCCCCAAAATTAATTTTGATTTTGTGAATCAATCTTCAAACCTTCAAAAGATCTCGCAAATATTAGATCCAAATCAATCATCCTAAAAGCTCCATAATCACGATCCCGTTCAAAGATCAAAGAAGATTGGCAGAAATCTAAATCAAGCCCCAAAGCTATCAATTTACTTTTACCCACTATTGATTCTCCCAGATTTTTTTTTTTTTCTGCATAATTTTACCTCCATTGAATAGGAGTAAATTGGTCAACAAAAATAATCTCACTGTTAGTCACCACAATATCTCCCACGTGATGTTACATCCTTAATTTTTTCCCTAAACACTATTATTAAGCTAATTCTCCCTAATTTAATCTACATTAGTGACAAAAAATATATATTAAAAAATCTCCTATATCACTAAGACGCAAATAAAATTCTCTATTAGTAGGAATAACTAACAATTAATTAGTTTCATTCACACATATGTGGTTGTGTACGGGCGTCACGGGACGAGTTAGAAGAATCGTAGGAGACTAGAAGTCATCGTTCATGCAAAATGACCAGAACGAGAGAAGTATTAAGAGAAGGCATCACTTCTTCAACGGAGTTCAATTTTTTTTTGTTAAATTGCATGTTAATGACTGTTGATCATTTTCTATTAGTATTTCGATGTTTCTAATCAAAGTTAATTGAGTTTCACCAACAAATAGTACATCAGTAATAGTTCTTAATAATTAAACGGAATAAAAAATTTAATTTCGCGCGCGGATTTGTTTTTTAGTACAAACAATACGAAACCTCAAATTTGTTCCAATCTTTAAGCATTGCATTGTTGGTATATGAACAAAGAACTCAGTGACATCTTGCATATCGAAACTGCAGTAATAGTTAGCGATAACTATTACCCGAGACAACCTTTCTATATACAATCTTATGATGATCAAATTGTAGAATGATACAAGTCAATATATTCATTATCTCTTCCATAACCATCTATACATATAGAAAACATAGGATTAGACTCTTTCTTCTCTTAAGTACTTATTTTAAAGCTTCTCTGTTTCTTAATGGGCCTTAACATCAATCTTATTATATAAAGCTTAATGCGTCAAACATAATAATTCACAAGATCGTGACACGTGTCAAACAGTTGATAAGATTTTGACGCGTGTTATTTAATTTTTTAAAATAAATAATACGTGTCAAAATCCTATTTAAATTAGGTTTTGATACGTGTTATTATATTCTAATAATTAAATTAAATCACAAATTCAAACCTTCTCTAATCCTATTTAAAATGTGTTTACTTTTTACTATTTTACAAATAAAGAGATTTTTTTTGACATATTGATAAATCTTCGTATGCAAAGCCTAAGTGTATTTAAACTATAAAAAATTACATGTATATTAGAATATCCATTTGATTTTTGGGAAATTAGCATGAATATTACTCTTTACACCAATAATCTTATTATATAAAGCTTGATGCGTCAAACATAATAAATCACAACATCGTGACATGTGTCAACCGGTCGATAAGATTTTAACACGTGTAATTTTATTTGAATTAAATTAAATTACATATTTCCAAAAAATTAAATTAGGTTTGGACAAGTGTTAATTTATTTTAATTAAATTAAATCACATATTTAAAAAAATTCATAATCTTATTTAAATTAGGTTTTGACACAATTTAAAAAAAAATTAAATCACATCTTATTATATAAACTTCATAATCCTATTCAAAATAGGTTTACTTTTTAACTATTTTACAAATAAAGATACTATTAATCTAAATTAAATAAATCTTTTGACATATGGATAAATCGTCGTATGTAAAACTTAAATCTTTTTAAACTAAAAAGATTTTAAATTATATAATAAGATTTCATTGGGAAAAATTACTTGATTTTCTACTTCAAAATAAAAAATTGTGTAATTTTATTTTAAATATCTTATTATATAAAACTCGATCCATCAAACATAATAATTAAGACAATCGTAACCGTGTCAATTGGTCGATCAGATTTTTACATGTGTTAAAAAAATTCGAATTTAAATATTCCACATATATCCAACAACCCATAATTCTTTTAAAGCTTATATATTTGTATTTACCAAATAGATTATAAAAATCAATATATCAAGATTTTGTCAATTAATCTTTAACTAAATAATTAATTGATAATGATGGTTTATTCCATATTTATTATATGTCTTAATTTTATTTCAAAGCAAAATGATTTTTTTCTCTCTTTTCTTATTTTTAAATTTAAATTTTGTCAACTACTCTTTTCCTTTATTAAATAGGTTATAAGATTTGCTCTTAAATATTTTTAATTAATACATGTGTAAAACATATAGACTTAGGTTTCTAACAAATCTTAATGATTTTTAAACTTATATATTTGTATTTATCAAATAAATTAAAAATATCTATATGTCAAGATTTTTTAATTAATATTTAACTAATAATTAATTAAATAATGAGTGGATAAGCATGGTTTATTCCATTTTTATTACATGTCTTAGTTTTATTTTTAAGCAACATCATTCGTTTTTTTTTTTTTTATAAAATTTGTTTTGCAGAAACTTTTTTCTTTTATGAAATAGGTTTTAGTTAATACATGTGTAGAAAAAAATAGACTTAGGTTTCAGTTTTTTAACTAGAAAATAACATCGATTACTCTGTTTCATTTGATTGGTGTGATAGATTACAACGATATATATTAAATTTTGAATTAACAAATAAATTCTAACTCAAAGTTTCTTTTTTATTATTATTTACAACATAGATATCATCATATCAATGATTATTTATCCTGAGAAAAAAATCAATTATTTAACTTTAAACCAGTTAAATTCAAAACATGCTTATTTTTGTATTACTGTACGTTTTATCGAAAACTGGGAGGCGACATATTTTATGAAAATAATGAAATTATATGAATACACTTTCTATTGCTTGAGAAATTTGTTTGCGTATTTTTATTATTATATCAATAAGAGTCTTAATGTATTGCAAATTACTTGATTAATATCTCATTACAATTTAGTTTTATTTTAACGTAGAAAAATACTATTCAAAGTTGATGCATCATTCACTACAAAATTTAGAAAGTAATTATGAGAATCTTATTAAAATTTGCAATGTTAGTTTGTAACTATAAATAAGATTTTTCATCTATTTCATAGGTGGTTTCATTTTGGTTTTTCCTTTTTCTTTTTCAGATTTTTTAATGGTCTATAAATATTTTATCAAAAACCGGCAGTACATTATAAAACCTTATCGTTATATTAACTCCAATGCTGACGTGGATCACTCCTCTCCTCTACACACACCAAACAAAAAACAAAACAAAATAAATCAAAAAGCAAATTCTCAGTCAGTGATTTGAATTCCGACTAAATAACTAATTTCTCCGATCAGAAAATGGCGTCGGTATCTCCATCGCCGTCGTGCTCCTCCATACGAACGCCAGTTCGTCGATCAACCTTCGCAGTAGCTGAATTGAGGCGATTGAAACAACGAAGAACGTCAATACCTGTAACCGTTGGTCTCGGTCACTTCGGCGAAGTTGTACGCAACGATGTAGAGTTTCTAAAGAATAAAATCGGAATCGGAATCAAGTGGGCTAATGAAGCTTTTCGTGTCCCTGAAGTGACTAAATCCGCCGAGGAGTTGTTATGGCTTCGGCATTTAGAAGATCCAGTTTCTTCTACTCCTTTGGAACCAAAACGATCTTGGCCTCAACCTTCATATTCAGGTTTGATTATCTATTCCAAACCACAACACAATGCTTTGACATATATCTTAGTTCTGAGCTGTTTGATGTATGTATCCTTCGAGAAATTAGTCCTATGATATCGTCTAATAGTAGAGTAACATTAGCTTCTTAGATATCTTGCAATGGCGTCAATGTGATTGGAAAGTTGAGGGCTTTAGGTTGGAGTATCAGGGAAAGCTATTTTCTGAACTATTCTGATGTATCCTATAAGAAAGTAGTCCTATGATATTTTCTCGTGGAAAGTTTTCTAAGAGTAGAGTAAGATTAGCTTCTTAGATACCTTGCAATAGGGATTGTGATTGTAAAGTTGAGGGTTTAAGGTTGGAGTATTAGGGGAAGCTGATTACTGTCAATAATCAAGAAGGATGATTGTCTGATAAAATGAGTAGATTAGATTTTCCAATCGAAATGTGTTTTGCGTTTGATATAATGGCATTCTTATAGATTGGAGCAAATGTTATAGGGCTCTTAAAGATAGCGATTGGGAATGACTGGAATAGAACTACAGTCAATCGGCTTATACATCTCTCTTTGTGTAATTTAGGCTAATTTATATGGTTTAACTTTCTGTTTCTGATAACTGCCTGCAATATCATTGTCATCGTTGAAGAAATCAGCCTACTCGTCTGTGTTAAATTGAAAAGGAGATGAGACTATTCGTGTATTCTTGTTTATTTTATTTACTGTTAGTGGTAATCATTTGCTGATGCAGTTCGAATCGTTTGGTAGGGCTTTCTGGGGTGGACTTGTTGATGGCTGATGTCAAAGCCTTGGAGGCATATGCTGGTTACGTTTACTGTCTTTCTAAGATGTGGTCAAGACCACTTCCTGAAGTTTATGATGCACAAGAGGTTGCAGATTACTTTAATTGCAGGCCACATGTTGTTGCCTTTAGGCTTCTGGAGGTATATGTTAAAAGTTTTGGTTGGTTCTGCTACTAATTAGGGTGACTTCTACGACTCATCTGTTGTTTGTACCGTTTTCTTTTTGCGGGAAATGATAATCAGCCCACTTAAGTATTCTTGTTTTCCTTGAGAGACAGAAAGTGTGGATGTGATTATAATTGATTGCTAATGTATAGGTATTTTCTGCGTTCATGGTTGCTGCCATTAGATTACGGACATCAGCATCAGACAAGCGTAAAACTTTGGAAGCCTCAAAGCAAATTTTTGGAATGGTTTTGAAGGAAACCATGCTACATTTGGGCCCCACTTTTATCAAAGGTTGGTGATTAGCAAAGTATTTTTATTATATGAAACTATCCATCAGTCACCATTTTCATTAGAAGCCATTTATTAGATACTTTACTCTGTTGTGAATGATGCTTCCCTCGCTTCTGCTTGTCCAGTTGGTCAATCCCTTTCCACGAGGCCAGATCTCATTGGGACCGAAATCTCCAAGGTCAGATAGAAGTTATGCTAATAAACGTCATGCTAATGCATGTGTCCATGGCTCTTTCTATATTCCGCATGCCACATTTTGTTGCTCTTAGTGATGCAGACTATGTTGGTTTTCATGTTATTAACTAGGTTATGATTTGCAGGCACTATCTGAACTGCATGATCGAATCCCTCCCTTTCCCCAGGCTGAGGCTGTAAAAATCATTGAAGAGGAATTAGGTGCTCCTGTCGAATCATTCTTCAGCCAGTTCTCTCAAGAAACTGTAGCAGCAGCATCCTTTGGTCAGGTATTTACTCTGGTTTTTATCTTGCAATAAGTAAGCATATGAATCAACATGTAGGATGCAAGCCTAATACTCAATATACTGTTTTTAGGTCTACCGAGGAAGGACTCTCGATGGTTTAGATGTTGCAGTGAAAGTTCAGCGTCCTGATCTGAGACATGCAGTGCTACGCGACATTTACATTCTGCGACTTGGGGTTTGTGTGAAAACTACAAGTATTTTCAAACATTCTGCTTGAATCATGTGATGGTTATATGATGTTTCTTTTCATTTTTGCAGTTGGGTGTATTGCGAAAGATAGCAAAGAGGGAAAATGACATTCGTGTATATGCTGATGAGCTTGGAAAGGGTTTGGCGGGAGAATTGGACTTCACTTTAGAGGCTGCCAATGCCTCTGAATTTCGGGTATGGACAGTCCAATAAAACATGTCGTTAAGAACCAACTTAATTTTTTCTGCTTTTGTTAAGCATGATGTGCTTATTTTCTGTCCATGCGTTAAACTGTGGTTTATCTAACTTATGCAATTGCTCACTTTATGTTCATTCATTAATCTGTGGCTTATCTTGTGCAATTAAAGTCCAAATGCTGTAATATATATCCCACCCAATGCGCTTTCCGCTCGTGCTAGTAGATATCTGTTTTCCTTTTGTGGTGGATTATCGGAAAGTTTCTTGTTTCCTTTGACTAACTAAGCTACTTCGTTTCTTGAAGGAAGCACACTCACAATTTTCCTATATCCGGGTCCCAAAAGTGTATCAACATTTAACGCGCAAAAGAGTTTTGACAATGGAATGGATGGTTGGCGAAAGCCCAACCGATTTACTCTCAGTATCTTCTGGTGACTCTGATCATGACTTTCAGAGTCATGAGAGACAAAAACTCGAAGCGAGAAGAAGTCTTCTGGATCTGGTAGGTTAACCTTTACTGACATTACAACCTCCTGATATTCTACTTTACGTTTATTAGTAAAGGCGTGTGACTGTTTGTAGTTTTACTAAGACATTGCTACAATGCACACAATGAAGAAAAAATAGAATTAATCTTGGAGATGCCTTCAGATTTTTCTTGTTCAATATAACTTGTTTTGATCCATATTGTTTTGTTGATCGTTAGTACCATTTTGCTAGAATGTATGATGTTCGAATGGCTTAGATTTCCTATTTCATTTTAATTGTAGGTGAACAAAGGAGTAGAGGCAACTCTAGTTCAACTCCTTGATACAGGTATTTTGCATGCAGATCCGCATCCTGGAAATTTGCGTTACACGACATCAAGACAAATAGGGTATCTCTTGACCATTCATAGCATTGCTCAGAAAATCTCTTACTGTGACAGGATGATCTTGAGTCGATAACCGAGTGTTTCTGTGCAGGTTTTTGGACTTTGGTTTAGTTTGTCGGATGCAAAGAAAACATCAGCTTGCCATGCTCGCATCAATTGTGCATATCGTGAACGGTGATTGGGCCTCTCTTGTTGATGCATTGACTGATATGGATGTCATCAAGCCAGGCGTTAATACCCGTCGTTTTACTTTGGTAAATAAATAGTCCCTGGTAACTCGAATAATGCAGTGTATATTTCCTGAAAATAGCTGAGTGTTTTGTATGCTAAATTTGAAGAAGTTGCTAACCTCATATCTTATAATACAGGATCTGGAATTAGCGTTGGGAGAAGTTGAACTTAGAAACGGGATTCCTGATATCGAGTTCACCAAGGTGAGACATACATTAAAAAAACTATGCATGAGAGTACTAGTGGGTACTGGATACATTGGAAAATGCAACTGATCTGTAATTGTCAGTCTTATCTTCTGGATGAGTAGTGGATTCACTAATCTTTTTCCAATGCTTCTAAATTTCTGAAGGTGCTTAGTAAAATAGTCAAAGTGGCCCTGAAGTATCAACTACAGATGCCACCATACTTCACACTTGTCCTGCGTTCTCTTGCTTGCTTTGAAGGTACTTGTAATCGAATCCTTGATTTCTCTTTGTTGGATTATCATGGGTAAAATAAATTAAATTACCATCAAAGCATGTTTGAATCCGCCTTTTGCGTTAATATCTGCATCTGCAAGGATCATGTCTAATGTACGGTCAATGTTAAACAATACTTTGTTTTAACCTGGTGCCTGTTTGTTATATGACTGTGAATGCTATCCAGGAAGTGATTTTCGGTGATAATGGATGACAATATAGTCAGATAACTTGATTTTTCAGTTCTTTCTAGCCATGCTTGGTTTCCATAACTTCACATTTTACATCATGCTTTTTGTTGGTTTTTTTGGCCATTCATTAGTTATCAGCGTTCTATTCATGTCTTCCCAGGTCTAGCTGCAGTTGGAGATCCAAATTTTAAGACATTTGAGGCTGCATACCCTTTCGTGGTTCAAAAGCTCCTCTCGGAAAATTCAGCTGCAACAAGGAAAATTCTTCATTCGGTATTACACAGTTTTTAGTACCATTTAAGCTACTTCTTAGATTCACAGCAAAATAAGACAGACTTTGTTTGATGTTTCATAAAACTAAAATGGCAGAGAAAAGTTGACTTTATATCTGATAATTCTGTTACAGATCCTATCTGGAATTTATACTTGTTGATATTCAATGTGCTTTCATTCGCTCAAAGTAAAGAATAAGTTTCATCTTAGGTAGACTGATAAATTTCTCAATTTCTTTTGGTCTGTGCAGGCCGTCCTTAACCGAAAGAAGGAATTCCGATGGGAAAGGGTTGGTCTTTTCCTGAGTAAAAGTTCGACGAGGACTAACAATCATTGGGCCACAAAGTAACCTCTCTAGGCCTTTCTCTTGTTTGGTTAGAGACTAAGTAGATGTAATGAACCAAGCGTATCATATAGTGAACAGACATTTGACCATAATCATTTGATATCTCTAGTTATCTTATAGCTCTGCTGCATACAGAGGGTCCTGCATACAGAGGTCTGGTAGGTATTTAGGAAAAGATGAGAATTTTAATGCCTCTTGGTCTCTTGTAAGTACTTTCTTGAAGTCATCAACAGAGAACCATAGTTAACTAATTGCAGAAGAGTCCCAGATCAATCGAATTCCGAAGTGTGTGACGATGAAGTTTAATCACAACAATCACAGGGGTTTGAACAAAGATCAAGTAATAGGCATCTGAAGCAGCTTTGTTTGGGAATGAGTAGATAGTGGATGATCTTAAAATGCAGAATCCTGTCTTATTTAGTTCATTGACTGCTATTCTGTATTTGTGGTCTAAAAATATTAAGTTTTTTGATATTTACTCTAGGAAACATTCGCCACTGGTATTATCAACGAGGGATGAGACTTCTGGTGATAACAGTTCCAATCAAACGAACAGAGATGCGGACACTGTAGGTGTGGTCTTGAGGCTATTGGCATCCAAAGATGGTGTGGTTCTTAGAAGACTCTTGATGGCTGCGGTTAGTTTCTACATTCCAAGTTCTATTCTTCCCATCGTTTTACCAGTTTTTTAAACTTGTGGTTTCAGTCAATTTATCTTATTTCCGTGGAGAATGATCTACAAGTAATGATCTTGGTATGGTTCTCTGCTTTGATAAACAGAACGCGACTTCGCTGATCCGTACATTTATTTCAAGAGACGCACATGTCATCCGCCAGAAACTTTGCACAACAATTGCAGATACAATGTACCAATGGATGGTCGGAATCTTCGGAATCAAATCCCTGAAATTCATTTCTCTTTCAGACCCACCATCATCTTCAGGAACCAACATTACAGTCAAAGATTTCAAGAGTTTAATCGCAGACAAACGTGTCAGAGTGATACTAAGGCAGATATTTGAATCAACAAAGAGTGACCGAGTTTTGATGTTCAAATTCGGCTGGACTTCCTTTGTCATGTTTCTCACCACCAGTGCTCTTGCATGTCATCGGTTCGTGATCTCGGTCTCCGAAGGTTACATCAACTATTTATCTCTGTCTGCTCCAGTCGCACTTCGTACCTGAACATCGAGGATATAGCCCCAATACCAGAAGCATCTTAACATATATTATCAAGCCCCAAGCAAAGGGTTTCATAGAGACAAGATTTTGTTGTATATAGATTGCTCCATATCTCATTAATATAAGACAATCATTGTCTCAGTTGTAACGATAGTGACCAAATGATACTATTACAAGCATAATATCCGAGACGTCAAAGATCCTTTTGCTTGCAACTCCGATATCACATCCATCGAAAACAATTCGTCTTAGAAGAAGAATTGGGCTAGTCTCAAACCCCAAAAACATATTTGGTTGAAGTCTTAGAGCCTAACAAAAGCAAGTCTCAATGTATAGTGCTTTAATTAAGATAATCATTTTGATTTGATGAGAAATATGTCTGCTAATATGATAAGATATCATAAAGCATTTTGATCTTTGAGCTTACATCAAATTTAAAATTAAGAAATAAGGAAAAAAAGAAGACTAGAAGAGAAGTGTTCATTCCCAAAGTTTATATCATTTACAAAGAATGAACACTAAATCAATATTACAAGTCCTATCATTTCTTGAACGTAAACTCTGGCATACCAATCTTGACATGCTCAACTATATCTCTCTCTTCTCTAGCAGGACTTTCCCTGTCAACTTGAGGATGATGACTATTGCTGTTTTCAGAATCTGTAATCTCACGGACGTGGGAAGAGAGATTTTGAGATTCAGGATCGTAGAAATGGTGATGGCCATGGCCTTGGCCGCTGTAATCAGAGAATCTAGGAGGAGAAGGAGAGGCAGCGAAGTTGCTATCGCGGTTATGGTTATGGAGAAGATGCACTGGTGACATGCCATGAGTTGGAGTGGCGGGACGGCTCGATTGAGGTGTGTTAGACCCTGAGTGTCCATGTTTCGTTTGTTTCTTGGCCGTGTGGTGCCATTTTTTCAATGCATTAGCTACCCTATCGTTGAATATGGTCGGCCGCATTGAAGTTCCCATCTGCAATCACGGTTAACTATTAGATTATCGCATATCGACAATATGTTAAAGACCTAATAATGAGCTACATATGGCAAATATATCAATTCACTCATGGTCAATTGGTTTTGAACTAAAAAATGCATAAAATTTAACATGATGTTAGAGTTCAAGTTGAACTATGTTGAGTATGTTATCGATTCTATAGAGTGCAACTCAGTTCGAAATAAATGGCTAGAAAGGAGCGCACCGAAAATAAGTTGTGACCTACTATAATATCTATGTAGGATTTGGATCCATGAATGGCTAGGAGGACCACATAGAAAACATGTTGTGACCTACTATCATAACGATATATAATTTGGATCAGTCCACTTGTTGTTTTGATGGAATATTGATATTTACGTATTTCTATGGAATGAGAATCCATTGAGAGATTGATTGTTTCAAACACAATGTTTAGCAATTTAATTTTGTTTAAGTATACCTGAGTCACAAGAGCATAGAGAGGTAAAGTGATGTAGCTGCATAGAACTTGTATTAAAACCCTGCCGTATACAACAAGAAAACGTTTAGTGTTAAGTAAGGTACAAAACATACAAAAGATATATCAATTTTTATATATTGTAAAAAATTTAAGAATTTAACGAACCCCATGGAGATTCTAATTGCAATATCTTCTGTTTTGTGGTGGAAGCAGTTTCTGAGTGTAAATTCGTACTGCAAAATCAATACCAAAACCAAATAAACATTTGATTTAATTTAAATACTTCTTAATTAGAAGAAAACTTGAGAAGATAAGAGTAATATTGCTTACAGTGCTCCAAACGAAGAAAGCCAGTTGAAATGCATTCTGTAACAAAAAAAAAAAAATTCAAAATTTTTTTTTAATCAACTAAAAGAAAATAGGAAAAATATAAATAATATATATACATAATTAGAGTAAATAAAATTACCGTGAAAAGAACCAAGTGAATGAGAAAGAGAATAAACCGAGGTTTGCCAAACCAAAAAAGATCATCACCCGGTTCAACCACAGGAGCTCCTTTAACCACATCTCCTTTATCTTGAATCCTTAATCCTAATTTTGATATTATCATTTGAAGCTTTGCTCCTACTATTAATATCACCTTCAATTCATTAAACACACCAAAAGTTTAATAAACTTTTATTCACAACTTCATAATAAATCAATTGAAAACTTTGAAGTAAATGTATTTATTATTATTATTACTTACAATCAATGGGAGGAAAGGGAGCCATAGATAAGAAGCCCATCCTATTTTCAATTTGAATAAGAAAATTGTAAGTTTATAATTTTTCTTAATTAATTACTTAAATTGAAATGTTAAAGAATTAAGACAAACCATGTGTATTAGTCAATATGAACAAGACAGCAATACACCATATCACCGGGCTGCATTTTCAATCAAACAATTTAATCGGGGATATTTTTTATTGTTATAGAAAACTAGATTATTGGAAGAAATATTTAAATGAAATTGATTAAATTAATTTCAAAAATTGGACTGACCTTATACCGACAACAACTTGGAAATCTTCTTCCAAAGATCTTTGAATGTATTTTTGGAAATCAAAACGAGCACCACTTCCTGCTGGCAAATGCGCCTGTCCACACACAACAATTTTATTTAATAACTATTTCGGTTTTGGATTTTAGTAATATATAATAATATAGTGAATAATTATTACTTACCATTATAAAGCCATGTCTTAGTGTAAGATAATCCACTTTTGTCACTGATCCAAAGAACTGTCTGAAGAAACATGTCTGCATGTCCCCATTTATCCATCATTAAGTTTTATTGTAATTATAATTATAAACCAAATTACATGAAAGCTAAAGTAAATTTTTTTTTAAAAATGAAGAAATGAAAACTTACAATCCATAGGGTAAAGGTAGACTTGCTCCATACATTCAAATGTCTACGTCCAAAGGATGTGTCTCTTGCGAATCTGAATCTCTCTGGATCTACAATATTTAAACAACCAATTGAATTAAATAAATAAAGTTAATCAGAGACATATAATATATAGTTAAATACAAAAAAATTGATGGTACTTTTCTTGCGTTAAATTTTTTAATCACAAGTCAAACAAAAGGCGTTATGTCATTGGATAACTAACTTATATGTCTGACTATCTTAGTCAATAAACTAATCAATAAACGAACTTGAGATATATTGGTGAATAAAAAATCAAGTTGATACGCGATCATGATGTTAACATTGCTAAAGTCAAACACCGACGAAAATGCTTCTTTATTTTAAACTCTATGATGATAATGTGTGGTATATAACTATGTATGTACATACCATTTGCATATTGGTACTCAATTGTTTTGGTCTCTTTCTCCCATGATTTCCATTTCTTCATCTACATATTACATATCCATGTACATCACAAAATTAAACACGTACACATATGAACTTGTAAAAATGTATAGAGAAGATGATATGTACCTTGGTCTTTCCTAGAAAGTAGGTTGTGATGCAATAGATAATATGAACAACAGCAAGCACGAAGATGAATATATGCAGCTGATGGATACCATACGCAGATACTAATGCTACTTTCCCCTGAAAATAATAATTGTTCACATATTGAAAATAATAAGATTCCGATATATTTGTTGAACAAATAAGTGTGAAACTTAAAAGCGTCTAAAATAATAAGTAATTAAATATCAAAAATACATTTTCTGCGCATTTGTCATAACCCTTGGTGGCTAAACTTCGACGAGGACTATAGAAGTCGTTGGAATCAAAGTCTTCAAGAATTTTGCGACCATCGTCGACATAATCTTTACCATATTTAGCAAGCTCTTGTGCCCTACTACAAGGATGCCATGTCGCAGCTACGCTGTTTGGTATGCAAATTTCGGAGACTGGTGTTTGCAATACAACAAGTAGAAGCGATATGAATCCGAGCAGCATCAGTTCTATTTTCATCATAAATCAAAAAAAAAAAAAGTTAGTTCGAAATTAAAATAGAAAAATATCGATCAGATAGTGATGTAAAAGTACACACTATGATAATAATCTCAATAGAAAAATATTAAACTTGCCTGCTTTAACCTTTTCAAGAGCTTCATATAAAGCTTTCTTGTTCTTCTTTTTAAACCACTACAAAATCGAAAAGAAAAATTAGAGACTATGGGAAGTAAGCACCGACTCAATTCCGATTTCCAAAAAAAAAAAAAAAAAAAAAAAAAAGCCTATGAATGCCGATTTCCTATTAGAAACTAAAAAGAGATGATGCAATAACCTTTGAATGCCAAAGTTATGTAGTAATTAATTAATGAAAATAAAGCCTTTTTCTTACCTTTGGAAGAAAAAATCACAAAAGATAAAGCAAGATTTAGATATATAAAATTGGAAAAGCAAAGAAAAGAAATATACTTACATGACCAACAAAGTGCAAGAAATATTCAATCATGATTGAAATGAAAAGGAGAACGAAGCAAACAACAGCAACAGCCCATGTTGGTGTCTCTTCCAATGATCTCTCTTTGATCGCCATTAAATTTCACTACTAAAAAACTATTAGTTTCTGAATATACTTAAGCTTTTAGGGTTTCACAGTTCTCTATCTATAAGGGGAAAAGGAGAAAGAAAGTGATATGGCTTTTGTTCCTGTTATGTCTACATATATACACACATTTTACTATAAAACAAGATGCATACATACTTACGTTGTTATTTGTTTGCAAAGGGAATAAAAGAAAGTCAAACAAGTGAAAGCCGTAATACTTTTTTGTTTAAAAAATATATGAGAAACGAAGACTTTTGACTAATTCAAAGATAACGACTTGGGTTGAAGTGGCCACAGGAGACTGGTAGCGCCGTGTGAACTACCACCATTTCTAATCTCATCCCTTAAAATTAAAAACGAATTACAATTTTTCAAATTATTATAAAATGTTATGTTCAGTCTTTGTGACAAAGACCCAAAGTTTGTTGAGGCCACATTTCACCATCGATATTGTATATATCTCATGACTTTATATTCAACCAAAGAAAAATATTTGTTGATAAGTATTATGAATGTCAATGTTTAACATTTTCTTCTAAGTTATTATTATACCTATACATTATTTATCGTATAAGCGAATACATCACTCAATTAAATTTTTTTTATTAGTTTGGTAGTTACCTAAAAAAATGATTCATGTATGATGATTCAAACCTCTAAACTATTTTCTTATTATTGCTTATTATAGATGTGTTTTTTTTTTAAACACTAATTAATGTATATGCCATATTTTGAATCAGGTGTTGCTATCTTGTGCTATAGGTTGGATTATTTACCCGGAGATAGTTCGGTATGCATGGATAAGACGGTAGATTGTCATTGATACGATGCTAAGATATTTCACTGATATGATGTATATTGATTGATGATTACAAAGTTAAACAAAAATCATATATAAATTGTGTGATAAAAGGAAATTTCACAATTAATTACACGTCTTTATCAATTTGACCATCATAATAAAGAGGAAGTCGATCAATTAAATAATTGATTTATTATATGTTAAACAAATCGTAAATGCTGGAAAAATCATTAATGCATTGAAAAGCTAAAGATTAAAGAATGATGCCAAAACACCAAGAGAATTGATTAATCTTATTTACTTATAATGATAGTCATTTTCTCAAAACCATCAATTAAAAAGTAATTAATACTATAATAAATCATTTGACATTTAAATTAGAGTAATTATACTGAATATTATGTTTTCTATCTATAATAATGTGGTATCTAACACTTTCTAAATCATAATATAGTATCTAACAATTAATCAACACAAATTTCTCATTATATCCTTATTTTCTTACAAAGTAATGTAAACAATAAATAAATAAAACATAGAAGGAAAAAAATTAGAGAGAATATTATTTTTTCCCTAATCCTTATTGTTCTTATCACGACGTCTTCCTTTCTTCTCTTTTCCTCTCTTTTCTCTTCCTCTCTTTTTCCTCTGTTCTCTCTTGGTCGTTGAATTAATCTCTTCTCTCTTGGTCGTCGAGTTAGGGTCTGACTGGTTCAGCCGCAGCGATTGCGGGAGTTTGCGGAAGCGGGCGACTGCGGTTTGAAGCCTTTGCAAGACATTTATACGACTGGCGCAGCAGCTGGAAATTGGTGCGTTTGCGGGATGTTTATGACTGGTTGACTAGCGGAACAGTAGCGTTTAAACAATAAATTTACAACATTAAAACATTATACAGTAATAATAAAATCAAAACCCATATTATTATATAAAAAAGTATAAAAATCATCAATTCAATATATAATTTATAATAGAAAACGATTTATATAATATTTACTTTGCTTTTAAAAATAATTTTTGTTTGGATGAAAGTTATGATTTTAATGAACAAGTTATTTTTTTATTGGAGAGACTAATATTATATTTAAATTGTTAAATTTATGTATCTTTACAATCAAAATTTATCTAGAGTATTTTGGTTTGAAGATTGTATAACTATAAAATTGAGATGGATTATTGAATATTAATTGAAAACATCAAATTATTTATATATTTTATAATTATAGTATCGAAACTTTTAATTTTAATATATATTCTCATTTTAAAATGATTTTTTTTTAAAAAAAATTAAAACATCTTACCGCAACCGCCGCAACCGCAAACGCTCGAGGGAATGAGCTTTTGGATTCGAGAGGTTTGGAGCGGTATGGAGCAGTAGAAAGCGTTTTCTATGATTGTTGTTAAACGCTACCAACCGCAACCGCCCGCAAACGCAGCGTTTGCGGGTGGTAGCGGGTAAACCAATCAAGCCCTTAGTCTATTTTCTCTTGGTTTCTTGTCAAATTTTACACAATTTCATCTAAGAAAATGAAAGATCCTAAGTTGTCTAAGAGATTGTTTTGTTATGGTCGTGAGTTCATCAACAACAAAATAAATTTTCAGAAGGAGGGAGGGAATATGTGAAGAAGAACTAGACATAATAGTTGGAGAAGAGAGAGAAAACCCAAACAGATCTCCATATTGGTCAAATATTGTAGTGAACTCTTTCATCAGAATAGTGAACTATCTCTCGGAATGTATGTATGGTTAATCTCCAGTATTATAATGAACTATCTCTTGATTACAAATACTACTATATGCCTTTATAATGAATTATTGCTTGATTACAAATCCAGTATTATATTATAGTGAACTATTTCTCGGAACAATGAATTATCCCTTTCGAATAGTGAACTATCTATTGGAATAATGAACTATCTCCTCAGAGTATGAACTATCTCTAATCATGTTTTCACCCTTCCGCCAAGAAAAAAAAATTATGAAAAAGAGGCGTTATGATAGACCAAATATTTTAGAAATTTTTTTGGGATTTATTTATTTTCCTTAATAGTTTTTCCAAAGGTAATTTCGTCCAAATAATAATTATCTCTGCTAGTTACCTAAATCTAATCATACACATGTTACTTTCCTAATTATGTCTACCAAAGGTAATCTTAAGCTAATTCACCCAATTATTCTTTAAGATAATATGCGTCGTACTGTTCAAGATCTAAGTCTTGGTGTTGAAGATGAACCGGTTTCTCTCCCTCTCGATGTTTGCTCCGATGCATTTTGGGCCAACCAATTTTCTCTCATGGGTCGGGCTTTGATGCCTCGTCGTCAAAACTTTCGTGCCATTGTCTCCACTCTTCCCCGTAATTGGGGTTTAACTGGGCTCATTTCCGGCCGTATGGTTGACAGACGAAAATTCCAGTTTGTGTTTCCTTCCGAAGATTTGATGCAATCTATTCTGAACCGAGGCCCCTGGGCTTTTAATGATCGAATGTTGGTTCTTCAACGATGGAATCCATCGATGGATGATCTGATGCTGAACTACATTCCATTTTGAGTTCAGATTCGAGGGATTCCTCTCAAGTATCTAGATGAAAGAGTCATTCGGTATGTGGGTGAGATATTTAACGAGGGTGAAGTTGAGTTGGTGGATTACAATCCTGATGTGGTCGCACCAGTGGAGTTCGTTCGTGTTCAGATCAAATGGAATGTGGATAGGCCTCTGAAGTTCCAGAAGACTTTTCAGTTTCAGGCTGGGGTAAACACACTCTTGAAGTTTCGCTATGAGCGTTTAAAAGGTTTTCGTGAAACTTGTGGGATGCTAACTCACGATACTGGAGAGTGCATACAAGCGGATGATGAACAAGTGGTGGCTGATAATAATGAAGACAATGGTGATGATAACGTTGATGTGGATCATATGGCTGATATGGAACCCGAGATGGGTGTGAATCCGGAACTTCCTGCTCCGGTTAATAATGAAGTGGATCAATTTGATCCAAATGTTGGGGTAGAGCCTGAAGAACAAGATTATGAGAACGAGTATGAAGCACATCTTGAGCATGGTTTGGAAACTTGGGATGATTTTGAAGCAGATATTGCGATTATAAGAGGTCCAAAGGTGGCGAAACGTCGTCGTCGGTTTATACAGAATATGATGGAAGAAGATGAAGCCAACAGATCTGCAATGGCTAATGCTGCTAAGGATAAGCATGTCAATGTTTTGGAAGACATTGATGACATTATTCTGGAATGGGAGGCAAGGAGAAATCAGGATACACCTATTCTGGAATATGGTAGTTTTTTGGCAATTCCCAGGCATGTTCAACTTTCCAACTCCATGAGCTCCTCTGTGGCCAACATCCACGAGCGTGCTACATGTATTATGCATGTCCTAAATGAGATTTATTGTGAAACTGATAAGCTTGTGAGTGGCCCGTCATAGAAGAAACATAAGGTTCAAGTACCAATGGTTGAAAAGAGAGTTATGGTGTCTACTTCGATTCAACCGGAGTATGAGGCACTGCAGAAGATATGTTTTGACTATGGTGATCCAACGGCATCTACTCCACCTGGGAGTCCAAACATCCGAGGCGCGGTTGGCCGATACCACCACAAGTTCCATGAGAGTTGAGGTGTGGAACTGTCGAGGCTTAGGACAGCGCCTCACAGTTCGACGTCTTAGGGAGATACAAAGTGTGTATCTACCAGACTTGTTGTTCCTGGTTGAGACTAAGCAAAAGAGTGATTATGTTCGTGATTTTGGGGTGTCTTTGGGTTATGATGATATGTGTATTGTTCCTCCTCAAGGTTTAAGTGGAGGATTAGTTTTCTTTTGGAAGAATCATGTTTCAGTTCAATGTATTTCCTTTGATGCAAGACTTGTAGATCTTTCCATTGAATATAAATCATTTCGATTTTACTTGTCTTGTGTATATGGAAATCCGATTCCATAATTCAGACATCTTTTATGGGAAAGACTTCAACAAATTACGGTTACTCGGACTGGTCCTTGGATGATGTGTGGTGACTTCAATGAAATCACTCATCAAGATGAGAAACGTGGAGGTCGGATTCGTAATGCGAGTAGTTTCCAAGAGTTTAATACAATGTTGCAAGTGTGTGATATGAAGGATTTACAACACAAGGGAAACCCTTTTAGTTGGGTAGGTCGAAGAAGACTGGCTATTATTGAATGCTGTTTGGATCGGGTTTTTGTGAACTTAGAGTGCAGTACTCTGTATCCAGCTTCAGAAACCGAGTTCCTTGACCTTGTTGAGTCTGATCATCGACCTATGATTGTTACTATTGAGCATGATGCTTTGATTCGGCGTGGACAGTTTCGGTATGATAAGCGTTGGATTCAATATGAGGATTTCTCTGATACGGTGAAGCAAAATTGGAAGAAAAAGAGAGTCTTCCCTGTAAAAGTCGCTGTCAAACTCGGTTATTGTCGTTCAGCTATTGCAAAATGGAAGAAGAGAAACCACCTTAATTCAGCTGAAAAGATCAATAACCTACGTCAACAGATTGATAGTGCGTTGTGGGATAATAGTATTACGCCTCATGAAATTCATGTGTTGAAAATGGAACTAAACAAAGCTTATCGAGAGGAAGAAGAGTTTTGGAAGCAAAAAAGCCGGAATCGATGGTTACGACTAGGTGATAGGAATACACGATATTTTCATGGGATTACTAAAGCCAGGAAAGCTCGAAATTGTATTAAAGCTATCGTGGATGCTCAAGGGATTACACATCGACGAGATGAAGCAATAGCAATCGTGGTTGAAGATTATTGTACTATGATGTTCACAACATCCAATCCAAGACCGATGGATGAAGTGTTTTATGGCATACAGTCTCGAGTAACTAATGTTATGAATGCAAGGTTGATCTCTCTGATTTCTGACCAAGAGATTAAAGAGGCTGTTTTTTCAATAGGAAGCGACCGTGCGCCTGGGCCTGATGGATTTACTTCTGCTTTTTACTAGCATTTTTGGGAAGAAATAGGTGCTGATGTGTGTGCTATGGTTCGTTGTTTCTTCATTACAGGAATTCTTGACGAAGGTGTCAATCATACCAACATTTGTTTGATACCAAAATTTACTCAAGCATCACAAATGAGTGATTTCCGTCTTATTAGTCTCTGCACTGTGAGTTACAAAATCATCTCCAAAGTGATGGTTATGCGTTTGAAAGGTTGTTTGGGTGAAATAATATCATAATCTCAAGCTGCTTCTGTACCTGGTCGTAACATTACAGATAATGTGCTTGTGGCTCATGAACTACTATATGCGTTGAAATCCAAAAAAGATTGCTCGGAATCTTATATTGCAGGTAAGACGGATATCAGTAAAGCTTATGATCGGGTTGAATGGACTTTCTTAGAGAAGATAATGGTGAAGTTGGGGTTTGCGACCATTTGGGTCCAATGGGTGATGGCTTGTGTAAAATCAGTGTCTTTCTCTGTACTTATTAACGGGTCAAAGTATGGAAACATTACGCCTTCTCGTGGTATTCGCCAAGGTGATCCATTGTCGCCATACCTTTTCCTCTTGTGTGCCGAGGCTTTAAGTCAAATGCTCTTACATGGTGAAAATCAGAACAAGTTTCAAGATATGAAATTATCAAAGCATTGTCCATCAGTTACACATTTATTGTTTGCGGATGACTCGCTGTTTTTCTGTCGGGCTACAAATGAGGACTGTCAAGCGATTGCAAACATTCTTCGTGATTATGAATCAATTTAAGGACAAAATGTCAGTTTAGAGAAATCTTCTATTATCTTTGGAATGCAAATTTCAGATTATCGAAGACAAATAATCCACAATATTTGGAGAATTGATCGGGTTGGTGGAGGTGGCAAATATTTGGGATTACCAGAACAATCTAGAAGAAATAAAATCGAGTTATTTGAGTATGTGGTTCAACGAATAAAGGATAAGTTAGGAGGTTGGTATAACCAATTTCTTTCACCTGCGGGGAAAGAAATTCTTATCAAATCGGTCGTTCAGGCAATGCCAATCTACTCGATGAATTGTTTCTTACTTCCAAAAACAATTTGTGATGAAATTGAGAGCATTCTTTCGGAGTTTTGGTGGGGTAAAGGTCAGGCACGAAGAAAGATTTCATGGGTTGCCTGGAAACGATTATCTCTACCGAAACAAGAAGGTGGTTTGGGATTTCGAGATTTGCTTCAGTTTAATAGAGCTCTTTTGGGAAAACAAGCATGGAGGGTTTTCACTAATCCCTACTCTCTACTTGTGAGATTATATAAAGGACGCTATCATCACTCGACGACATTTTAACAGTCTTTGATTGGTGGACAAGCTTCATATGGTTGGAAATCTATCCAAGAAGGAAAGTTATTATTGGAAAAAGGGTTACGCAAACAAATAGGGGATGGGAAAACAATCAATGTCTGGAGGGATATATGGCTGCCTACTTTGCCTTTAAGGAAAGTGCACGGATCTGACTTGACTTCAAACCTTTGTGTTGCGTATTTATGGAAAGAGGGACTGCGTGAATGGGATAAAGATAAGGTCGAACAAGTTCTGGGGGCTGAAGATGCAGCGCTTGCTTTGAGTATGTTCCTATCTCAACATGCCACAGTTGATAGGTATATCTGGCCTTACACAAAGGATGCGCAATATACTGTTAAATCTGGATATTGGGTTGCTACACACAATGTTGCTGAAACTTCCTGTTATGCCTAAATTGCAGCACTTTATGTGGAATGTACTATCAGGAGCTTTACCTTCAGCGGAAAGACTCACAACAAGAGGGGTGAAGATGATTCCGGAGTGTCAACGTTGGTACTTAGCTTCAGAATCATTGAACCATTTGTTCTTTAAATGCCCTTATGCTAATGCAGTATGGAGATGTTCTAACATTCTGATGTTTGATAATCCTTCTATGAATATAGAGGATAATATACGCACTATGTTTAGGATTCAGACGACCAATATGCTATCTTTGGATCTACAATTGTTGCCGTTTTGGGTAATATGGATACTCTAGAAATCTCGGAATGAGCTTATTTTCGACAACCGTAATATGAATCCAAAAGAGGATGCGGATCGCGCAATTCAAGCTACAAAGGAATGGTCTGAAACCCAACGAATTGAAGTATCTTCTCAATTATCATCGGAGGTGTGTGTCGAAAGAAGTAGTCAGTGGGAACCACCACCGTATGGTTGGTTAAAATGTAATTTTGATGGAAGTTATAAGGTTGGGCAAAATCAAATTGCCATTGGATGGATTGTCCGTGATTCAAATGGAACACATGTTATGTCTGGATCTGCGAAAGTAAATCAAATGTGTTCACCATTGGAGACAGAGGCTGCGAGCTTTCCTTACGTTTTACAATTGGTTTGGGCCAAAGGATGAAGACAAGTTTGGTTTGTGAGTGACTGTTCGGGATTGGTTCGTATTATTAATCATGGCGAGCAACACACTGATTTGGGTAATATACTTTATGATATACGATGGTGGCTCGGTAAATTATCCCTTTGTTCTCTGGATCATGTTAATCGGGAACGTAATCAGGCTGCGGATTTGTTAGCGAAAAAAGCTATTGATGATGTTTCTTTGTTTCAATGTTTCTCAATTCCACCTCGATGGTTTGTGGATATGTTGTATTTCCCGTTTACGGTTTGATTATTAATGAAGATGTTTAAAAAAAAAATTGAAATTTGTTTATAATTATTATAACGGGTTATAAAACAACCGTTAGTGGATTTAAGCATAAATAAAAGTCACTATACCGGCTAGAAAGTACATAACTCAAAACAGGTCCGGCCCAAATTCAGAATACACTAGGTGCAAAATTTCAAAAAACCCCTTATAATTTAACAAATCTTATGAAAAAATCTTTAACTTTTTTTAAAAAAAAACATTAAAACCCAACAAAAAAATTGCAGAAAAACAATTGGACATGGTGCATTTGCACATCTTGCACCATGTCATAACCTAGGATGACTAAAAGTAATTCTGAATCTATCAATATTATATACCAGGAGACATAAATCATGAAATCATATAATTTTGAATCACTTATGAGATCATAAAAATATATATATTTTTGATTAAATTTGCTGTTCTGGTATAGTATATACAATGAATGTTTTTTTCCCCCTTAAATCATCATTCATTTTATGAATATTAAAGTTTCTAAAAAACAGTTTAATTTGTTAACATATTTGACCTCTTAATATAATATGTCTGCTTATTCAATAATAATATTCCAACAAAAATAAAACGTTATTTTTCTTGTTTATATATTCAAAAATTTATCACTCATAACTAATCTTTTTATATGTTAAATTCTTTCGCCTGTAATCGTCGATGTTAGTTTATAGTTATCGCAGCGGTCACTGTTGGAACTTATTATACTGACGTTATTGGTGCTGAAACTTTAATCTTTATATAATTAAATTGTTGTATATTTACAGTTACATAATTTTTTACATATTTTATACTGGTTTTATAATGTTGTAAACTTGTAGTAATGTATTTGTCGTCACCACAACAAGAATAGGGTTATATCACAGTCGTTATTTTTCCATATTAATTTTTTTCTAAAACCAGTCTTATTACTAGCTAGTTTGGTCTTTATGAAAACAATCACTATTACTGAAGGAGTTTCTTAAACTGTTAGGTTTCGTTACTTTTATCTTCTAAACTCAGTCAAGCCCTAAGCTAGCTATTTATATTTTAACTTTATTTGCAAATCGTAAAGTTAACCAAAGCTGGAACTGGAAATACTTGTGTTTGACTACGAAAAGTTTTTCTTAATGATAATTATGGGTATACCTTTCCTGATTAGTGATGATCAGTGAGTTAAAGGATTTGATACGTAATGACTAAAGTAATTAAGAAAAAGTCACTAACGGTATTTTACCATTTAAAATGATTAGAAAATATTTTTCTTACGTCCAATCTTGAAGGAACAATTACCATATTGATAGAATGGCCATGATTGTCAACTCTATTTTGCTATGACTTTAACGTGACGGTCCGACTAATTGTAATACTTATATTTTAATCTGTAATTGTTTTTTTCTTCTAAGAAAATATAATACTAGTAATAATTAAATACTTCATCAATATAGCCAATACGGCAATACCACCGGACAATTCCATTTTTATCTTTGAATTGAATAGTTGGATCAGACAAACTTTGAGTTAACGTCAAGGGCGAAAATTGTATAGGTTTAAGAATTTAATAGTTAGTTACTTAGTTTTAACGTATGAGTTATAAATTAAAACATTTGTTAGTAATTATTCATCTTAAACTTTGATTACGTTGACAAAAAGTTATATCATCGGTTGTGTTGGAGAGAACAAGTCCAGATTATGTCATTATCCATAGAGATTTTACTTACATATAGATTTTCTAAATTATACTAGTATAGCCTCTTTTAATTTTCTGTAGAATAACAAAGACATTTCCGCAAATAATTATAACCTTATTCAATGAATAATTACATATGTGTGGTTCACGATAAATGGTTGAAATATCAAGAAAGAAGAAGTTGTCTGTTAGAAAAATATGTAGAACCATATAAGATGAAAGGAAAATATCCGTTCAATATTAAGAACAATATTCCATATGGGACATCATGAGTCAATCCTTTCAATATTAAGTTGAAAATCCATAAAACTAACATTGAAATATTATGTAAACAACTAAACATTAACAAAAATATTTATTAACAAAAGTACTATAATATAAATGAGATATGTATAAACCAAAATACAAATATAAACTTTTATTCATATACTAGATTAGAACCCGCATAATATGCGGATATTTGATATTAAAATTGATAATTTGTGTAGTTATACCCATATAGTTATATTCTAAATTGAAACCATGTTAATATAATCATAAATTACATTTTGTTAACCGTGAGTAAAAAAATTAATAATGAGTTTAAATCTTCAAAAAATTATAAAAATAATTTATCTAAATGACAACAGCAAGAAAGTATGGTAAGTATTGGATAAGTCGAATAATTTAAATTTGATATAATTGATATATACTAACATTTTCATCAAGTAGAAGAACTTTTATTCCCATAAATACGTTATTTTTTTAAAGATTTCTAGCTTCCCACTTTCGAAGAATACATGCAATAGTTTGAAGATAAACACGATTTGGTAAACACGATTTCGATCTAACTGATCGAAAATTAAATAGTTTTGACTGATTTGTGGGACAGTGGTATTCAAAAAACAAAAAGGATTTGGGATGTATGTTAAATTGTGGGAGGTGTGTGTTATTATATAGTTTTGAGATTTGTCTTTTCTGGAGTAATAACATTTTTGGAAGATTGAACGTATGTTTACTTTTCCTTTTTAAATAATTTATGGTTTAACATTTATAAGGAAACATACAAATTGTCCGATATAGTTTTAGAATTAGGTGGTGATTCAGGCTTTTACCACCCGACTAATCTTTTCAAGATGAGTGTAACCGTCGAGTAGTCCATTCACCAGATTTTCTAATGGACCTAAAGCGTGACACTATTTCGACTGAGTAAATAGATATGGTTAGATAATTTGACGTTTGAAGAAAATTGAACTCTGGTGGAGATCTACCAAACAACTTCTCTTCAAATGGAAACCACTAGCCCCACCATCAATTAGTTACGATTGATATCTTGATAGAAAAATTGTTACCCCATCAAATACATTTTTAGAATTTCTATTGTATATCAAACTACGGAAACTTTGTTCACCTAAGAAAACTACATATCTCTCTCGACGACGATATGCGTTGGAACTTTAATGAAACAGTGGATTTTCACATTTTCATTATAAGCTTATAAAATGGATAAATTATATTTACACCGTTTCATCAAACTATTGATTAATTGAATAATTTATTATTTTAAGACCTATGGTTTGAGTCAACTCCAATCTTATTGACATTGTCATTCTATGAATTGCATTGATCTTAACTTCCTAAGCGTTGATCTTTGTTTTGACCCATATAGAGTTATAGTTTTTCAATCTTCTCTTAGTGGATCTCCTATGGTTTCTTCTCTTTGAATTTTGTATTCTTTGTCCACATCCAATAGAAAATTTGAAAGTCATCTCTTAAAACGTGTTGTTCCCTTGTTTTTTTATGCAAGTTGAACAAATAACAATAAATATATTTAATTCAGATATTAGTTTGATTGAATTGAGTTTTACATAGATTAACAGACTGGTTTTATAGTATACAATATTCTTGCTACGTAACTAAAATCAAGTTAATGTAATCTTTGTCAAAATTAAGTAACACCACTTGAAATTTAATGATTTAGATAATGGTTTTTCTTGTTTGACCGTCATTAAGTTTCTTTAAAGGAAAATAAATTGATAGAAATATAAGTACAACTTCTTATTTTAGGATAAGAAAATGTGAATTAAGTTTCTCTTCAGGGTATTAAACGTGCTCAATATTTACAAGAGCTTTGGCTAACACGAATCGTCAAAGAAATACGTTTACTGCATTTGAGCCAGTTCGTATACGGAAGCTATAATTCAACAAGGTTATGCTCTTTGTCCTCGTAGATTTTAATTTTATAAATACTATACAAAATAAAATATGTAATGATGTATATTGTGTCTATACGTATATTATTAACTTTATGATCATGATATGATATGTAATGAGCTAGATATTCAATCATGATATGATACGTATGTAATGATCTAGATATTTCTCTATGGGATGCTCGTGATACAAATAGGAGATTCTGGATTTGGAGAAAGTTATTAATGCTCTGGTCACTTACAATGGATTTTATTCGCATGGAAATGAAGAATGGAGCTTCCACCTATTTCGGGTCAGATCAATGACTTTCTCAAGAGCGTCTTATTGATGTATTGGGTGAATCTACTACGCGATAAATGAGAATTAGACGCTTTGCTAAGGTTAGTGAGACTGTGAGGACTGGTGTTTAACATCTTCACCGTTGTAGACAGTTGACATTGATAAAATTCATCTAATCCATGTTCCACGGCTAGATGCAAGGATTGGTCGAATTCTTTGGCGGAACACACATTACTATTTTTGAGACAAATTATCGGCTTACAAAACTTGGGAGTAACTTCTCCCCCTTAGCAATTATCAGAGCTAGAGCTATGTTGTATACCTTGTACCAGTGGCGAATCTAGAAGAAAAATTACCAAGGTCAAAATTTTAATTATTTATTTTTAAATATAATGTCATGCTAAATATTTGTTATATAAAGTATTAGAAGGTAAATCATAAGTGTTTATTATATAGACTAATGGAGTTGGACCTTAAATCCAAGTAAATAATGATAAAAACGGAAATTAGGCTGCAAAAATGAGACTTGAACTCAAATTAAGGGGGTCAGAGGTAGATAATTTAACTAATTGAGCTGATTGAATTTCATGTCATTTAGCTAAAAAGTCACAATATTTTTTTTAGTGGGGTCAGCTGACCCTATCTTCTACATGGATTCGCCTATGCCTTGTACATGGTATCTCCAAGGTTTACTTTCATATCTTGGTTTGTTGTGAAGGATAATCTTTCGACGAGCGACAACTATGTATCTTATGCGGAGAGTTTGACAACACATTATCATTGTATTTTTGCATGTCTGTTAAGATATCTCACAACAAAAAAGATGAAAGGATCTGTAGTATAACATATAAAGGCACTAGGCTTTAATTTTTCAAAAATTGTCTATTGGTTTGAAATTAGAATCTCATGAATTTAATATGGTATTAGAGCAGGTTTATCAGCTCAGAGTTAACTCAAGTATAGTGGCCCAAATAGGGTTTCTTACTGGTCTTAAAGTGAGTTTCGGTTCGAGATGGATTGGAAGAACCATCATCTTGAGAGAACGTGTTAAGATATCCTATATCGAAAAAATGAGATGGTAATATATAAGGGGATTGAGTATTTCCGCTAATTATGAGTTGAAAGGCCATAAAAAAATCTAAATTTATAATGTCCATAATTCTATAAGGTATGCTTAAGGCGATGTGACAGCTACTTGAAGACGAAGATGATTCAAACCAGACAGTTATGATAAACCACATAACCCCAAGTTCATTAGACTGAAATAATTTTATTCTAGTATGTTTGTCGCTGCAAGGAACTATATACCACGGTTACCACCTATGAAAAAAAGAGATGAGAGACGCCACAACGAGTGCTAGCATTCAACGTCCCACATAAATCCATTTAATTTAGCTAAAGGCTAATGGGCTTCAGGCAGAAACAAATAAGCCTGAGAATATATGTTGCCCTTGGCCCCCTTCTTAATTGTACCAAGTTTTTGAGGTTTTATGACTTTTTTTTTTGTTCAACTTTTGTTTGGTTCAACTATGACTCTTTTTCTTGTTTGCACATTAATATCACTAGGGATGGACTCGCGCGTTACGCGAGTTTGGTTTCTTTTGATATTTTTGTGTTATTTTCCTATGTTTTCTATCAATATCATGTATAACATGAATTAGTAAGTATTTTATGTTAGTATATATATTTTACATTTATTTACACATTATAATATCATATTTTCAATTATTAATTGTTTTTAATTCTTTTTTTTGAAATTCTTTCGATTTGGAATTTGATTTTAAATAAATAGCTGTTTAGTTTTTGAAAACTTATTATTTTATCTATTATTACATAATAAATTCATCCAATCTTCAAACAAATTCTAAATGTAATCAATATATTTACTTTTGTCATTTTTCACAAAACACTAATATAATTATAGAAAGTTGATTTATACATAATTTTTTTCTTACGTTTTCTTAAACATTTCGAAAATAGTTTTTGTTTCTCTAGATTTTTAAAATCATTGATTCAAATATTGAATTACAGAAGCTCGCCCGGGAATGCTTTTTTGTAGAACTACGTACATTTTTACATAAAGATCACAAATTGTTCTCAATATATTTTGCTGAACAATTTATGAATAATGTGACCATTAATTTTATACTTTATATATATATATATATCAAATTTAAGATTTTTTATTTATTTTAAATTACGATAGTACAACGTTTTCAATTTTTTTTCTTTTCTACTTCCAAAACCTGAAAATAACATTTTGAATAAAATATTATATTTTAAAGTTTCACCTTATTTTCTTATTTTAGTGAAATCGTTCAATATCCTTTAGTGAAATCATACATCCTCTTTTTTTAAAGCCTTCAGTCTCTTAACAATCGGTTAAAACTCAATTACGATACTTCATTAATTAGCATCATTGAATCTATTTTTCTTTGATTATTTTTTATTAACATTTATATTCAGCGCTCTTATATATAAATTTGTAATATTTTGATTATTTTCTAATGACCATATGAATAAAAGTAATTCATTATTGTAATTTTTAATTCGAACATAAATACTCAAATAATCCTGAAATATGGTTCGTATGATGAATTTATTAAACTTAACGACAAAAATTGATTTAACTATTTACAATTTTATGTTGCTTTGTTTACTTATTTTTAGTAGAACATAACTCAAACAATGCGTGATTTTTTTGTCTTCCACCAATTTATACCTTATATCTTTAAAATAATAGTATTATAACACTTTCATATTTTTCTTTCATACTTCCATAAAATTATATAACATTATAAATAAAATCGTATATCCTAAATTTTCATCTTATTATCTCATCTTTAATTAGATTGTTCAGTATCCTTTTAGTGAAATAATATATATTTTTTATCTTTAGATCAACAATGTCTTATATTAACACGTTCATCCCTTATTGGTTCAAATATGCTCATGTATTTCTTTAACGAATAGGTGTAAGTGCATTCATGACAAAAAAAAAACCAATAGCCTCTTAACAATTTTCTGACATTAAATATTCTTTTTCTTTGATTCTTTGATGTCGTTAATATCTTTATTCACTTTTTCTTATATGTATATTCATTTTACATATTTCCAATTTTTGAAATTAAATATATAAACTTTTATCGTTATCATGAATTCATAGTAAATACTCAAATATTAATTTCTACTTTTAGTAATTTATTGACTTATTTTTCGTTTTTTAATTTAATTAAAAAATTAGTAGCTATAAGTAACAATAAATATACATAAACATGAACTAAATGAACTTAAAACTAAAATTAATTGCTTAATTTTTTTTTGGCTATGTGGACACCTTAGATGGAGAGAGGACTCCCTAATTATATATATGATTACAAAAGGAGATGAAACACATGGTTTGCAATCCATTCCTTAATCCATAATTTATTATTAACTCAAGACCATAATATTCGAGAACAACAAAAAAAAACCTTACAAATATGAAGAAAAGATATGGAAGAACTTATATTTGAAAATTTGAAAGAACTTTGGATTATAGTATTTTTCGCAAATTACTTAATTGTTTTTAGTTACAAATGAAGAGGACCAAATTCTCCACAACAAAATTCTTATACTACTATCTAAAACTTTACGTCGATTTGGTTTTTCCGAAATTTGTTTTCCAAGTTGGGTTTTGATCATTTAGCCAAGTAATGAAAACATATTATCATACAAAACACTAAACACATTGATTCATTTAAATGACAATCTTGCCAAAACATTTAAGCGACCAATATTCTGATCGTTATTGTCCAAATTAGACATTTCACAATTTACAAATTGAAAAAGAGTAGTAATCGTAGTATTATTACTGTTTTATCACAAATACGCTTTACTTGTTTTGTTTTTTGTAAATACACTTCATTCATCATTTTGTAAACATATTGTTTATATTTATAAACCAACAATGATAGAAGTGTATATAAGCAAGAAAATCATGTGCGCGCACATTCGTTACTAGCGATGCATGTATTACTAGGTATACTTCACATATGTTATAATTGGCTATTCGTGTATACTTTCAATATACTACTAATATTGTAATACTAAAAGACTTTCAAGATAGCAATGATCTATTTTCAGGAGTATAAATCTGTGTAAACACTATAATTAAAAGGATAAATATCCAGCAAAGATAAACTTTGATTAAAACCGAAGACTAATACATATTTTACATTTCTTCTTTTATCCTCGGTTGTTTCATACTTGAAAATAGATTTCTTGTTTATTTTTCGTGAGTGGATAAATCATATGATTGAATGTGCATCTTTGCTTCTCCCCATGTTATTGCAGCTGGGAGTTTTTTGGAACGTTCACACTTCTCGTATTGAATTGGATGCTTCCAATTAATAATCGTAGTTTACATGCATATTATAGTTTTTATTTTCTTGTCAATGTATGAGATAATATATTTTTAGATGTCTTATCTCCAATATTGTTCTCTATTTTTCCTCCAAAATAGAAGAATAAAAGGTAATCTTCTATTTTCTCCCTAATATATGTATATTTCTATAATAGAGAAATGCTATTTTTTTCTTATTTTAAAATAAAATATAGCCTTTCTCTATTTTTTTTTTCTCCAAATATAAAAAATAGCAATTTATATTTTAGAGATGAAGTAGAGGTGGGTTGGAGAGAAAAGTTTAAGAATGCTAAATCTTGCTAAACTTTTAAGAGAAAAAATACAGGTGAGTTGGAGATGCCCTTAGAGGCTTGTGAAAATAACCTTTTTATAACTTAGCTTTCAAAATTGTTTTTGATAATTATATATTAACAAAATAGGTTTTTGATATTTCTTAGTCAAGAAATGTTTTCTTTATTCAAAAAGGTAATGTAAGAATCATTTATAAATACCGCATACATACTTTCTATGTTCTTAAAAGAATAATTTATCTAGAACTAGGTTAAGGTCCGCGTTAATACGCGGGTAATCATATTAAAACTAATTTATATAAATATTTCAATTTTAATTAGAAATCCGTTGAATTACTAAAATATTTTGAAATACTATTTAAATATGGATCATAAATAATTAAATGTCTATTTTTTGTCTTGATTTTGATGCTTTAATTCATATCATGTGGATTCTTATATATATATATATATATATATATATATCTTCAACTCATTTTCTAATGACAAAAAAATTATTATATTCTTACCCATAAATCCATAGTGCATAAATATATTAAGTATGTGATAATATCGTAAGACAATTCAAATAATGTAGAGTTAATTAGAAAATAATAAATGTCATGTTAATAATCTCATAAAACCTATAAAAATATTTTAATAGTAACTATATTGTTATATATTCTTAAATTTTATAATTTTTATTTCATACAATTTCATCTTTTAAAACATTGTAAACCCCAAATATCAATATCGTCTTAAGTTGAAAATTTCTATTTTTTCTAATATTCTATAATTATGTTGAAAAATATGTTTGAATATTTTCGTGTTGTTTGACATAGTTGTTCATATCTTAAAATTTTGAATTTACATGTCCTTACCCTTTCCAATTATTTCATGTTTATATATTCTTCTATTTTCTCATTTGTCTTTTTCTTTTATTTTCTATCTAGTGTTTTGTTTTTATGACTTATATTCACTCTAAATTAAATTTTTTCAATTGATATTATCTCTACAATTTGTACGACTTTTATTCTCTCCATTTTTTTTTTTTAATTAGTTTAGACTATTATAATTTTTTTAAGACTACTAAAAATTTATTGTTTTTCTAATTAATTTTAACAATTAGAATTATTTTTTTAGAATTTGGTTAGTTAGTTAACAATTATGTTGTGTGTTTTTCTCTTTTAACCTCTTAGAATTTCTTTTTTACAATTTGATTAGTTACTTAACAATTGTTTTGTGTGTTTTCCATTTTTAATTTACTTTTTTCTAATTAATTTCAAAATTTAACACACGTCTTCATCTCAATCAATATTATACACGTGCCACGATTCGATAAGTTATATTTTTGCTTACATGTCGCGTTCTCGTCGAACAACCTCTCCTTTATATATTAAGATTATATTTCGATCCCTAAACTAATCATCCGAAATCCATTGAGATTTAGGTTTTTTGCGACTAAAGACATTTACAATAGTAAAAAATGATTGAATCCACATATAAACGACTAGAATTCTATCCGAAGAATAGTCGTTTTAATCTCTTGAATTTGGTTCATATAGAATATTTATAAATACTTTATAAATTGTCTTAAACTCTTTGAGAATTTTTGCAAGATTTCATAAAAGTTTGTAAGATAAACAGGTAATTTTGTTAGTAACTTCTTAGATTTTTCTGTTTGCATATCTCTTAGAAAAATTTACAAGTTTTTATGCAAATTTTCTACATATGACGTGATGAACAGTCGGTATAATAGAACAAATGATGACCACTACAAAATAATTATTTTAAACATTAAATACGAAATTTTAAAAATCAAAGACATTTCTATTAAAATATTTAAAATTTTAGTACGTGTACCTAAATGATGTTATCTGCTCTAAAAATATTTGAGTAAATACGTGTGCCTGAATGATTATTCTTCGTTTTAATATTTTTATGACTTCACGTTATTATAATGTACCTTTATTAGTTAGTTATTCACTTATTCTAGATCCAAAACGTGTAATCGAAGTATATGAGAAAGACAAGGTACAAATCTTCTAGCATTTTGAAGTTTTCCAATCTCTTAAAGTTTTTGCTAACTACGTAGTTAGCCTTAAACCTTTTTACAAATTAACTAAAATTAACTAATGTTGCAAGGCTTTATAAAAATAAATTAATGTTACAACTTACAAGGGAAAAATACATCCTCAGTCTTTATAATTATTAGATGAATATCCATGTATATATACGGGTTTTACTCATGTATGTTTTGTTTCAAATATTTAAATCAATATTTGGCTATCTTAGCCCTTTAACAAAACAAACAGAAATAAAATTAATATAAAATTTTATATCATTTTTTCTTTCTTTGTTATGCTATTAGATATCATATCATCAGCATCATCATATCATCATCATTTCTTAGAAAATATATTTCTAAACAATATCAAATACAGTATCAGTGAGAGATTAAATGTGACGATAAAACTGTAGTCATATAAACACATTATACATTTTAAATCATTTTAAAAAAAATTATCTAAAAATTAAATAATGTTGAATTCAAACTCATAAAATAATTGAAAAAACTCATTTTGGAAACAAAGAATATTTGGATGGTACTTTTGAATTTGATATTCAGACGACGCATCATCCACTTTTAACAATATTAATATATATTGTAATATATGGGTATGATTGTTGAATAGTTGATATATTATTCGAAAATGGCGTCATACATGGAAAAACACATACATGTATGTTCTATTTGATTCCTTTTAAACCGTACGTTATACATGCAAAACACATATATGTATGTCACTTCATTATTGGACAACTGTTTAACAAAATAAAATATTATTGGATAACTGGTTAAGTTTAATAATTTTATTTTGTTGAATTATGGACGCTACCTCTGATCCAAGATTCTTGGACCATTGGCCCCGACGATAATAATGAATGTATGACGCTATGTAATCAAATTGAACATTATGTGTTAATTTAAATGATCTCTTACACATTTATTAAGTAATATTTAATTAGCAGTAAATTGCCATTGAGCATACTAGAGTCATAAGAGTATTTAATGGATCTTTGGAATATTAAAACTAGACCAGACATTTGAATGATATGAATAGCAGATGCTGTATAGTTTTTGTTACAATTTTTTTCATTCACAAGTTCAACGTTTTATTTCTACAATCAGGTCCGGCCCATAGGGGAGGCAGGCTAGGCAATGGCATAGGGCCACCAATTTTTTTGTTATTTTTTTTTGCCACATTTTTTATATCTAAGCTAATGTATGAGCCACATTTTTGTAAAAAAGTTATCTAGACTACATATAAGAAATATTTTAGATCATAAATAAAAGTTTTTTAGACCATTAAAATAAAATATATATGAGTTTATGAACTATTAGACTTTTATAGGTTAATATTGTTTTTTAAAAAAAATAATACCTATTTTAAATTTTTTTTTTGCCTTGGGCCACGTATTCGGTTGGACCGGCCCTGTCTACAATAGCCACTCAAATACCAAACTTTCATGAAACAAAAACATCCAAAAGCATCAATTTATGTCTTCTTGAGGTGATATATATATATATATATATTAACTTAAAAAAAAAAAAAAACCGATGTCGTTTTGATGTTACAGTTAGCCGTGGTTAACGTGTTTTAAACGGTTATTAAAGTTGACTAATTTTATACTTAATTTGACCAAATCAACATAAGTTTGTGTATTATGTGACTCATTAGAAAGTTGTTATTTATTCTGATACAAAACAGACAGTTCGATATTGAATTAACCGTTTCCCGATTTAGGAATGAATCTTAAGGATTTTAAAACGGTTTCTAAAAATTTAGAAATGTTTGTAATTTATTTACTACATATTTCTAAGATTTACATTAATATAAAAATTGTGATGCGTTTGGAATAGTTAGATTTTTCTGGTAATCATGTACAATATGATATCTTTGAGAATTTTCTCTTATGGCTTTCCTACAGTTTATTGGTTTTTTCTTTTTCTTGGAATTTTGGTGGTAATCTTACAAAACAACCCATGATGTACTAGGATATCTTTAAGAATTTTCATTTATGAGTTTCCTATAATTTATTGGTTTGTCTTTTGGAATAGTTAGATTATTAATGGTAATATTACAAAACAACACATGCAATGTATTATTTTAAAGAATGGCTTTTCGACTTTCCTAAAAAAATTTGGTTTGTCTTTTTCAAATTTTGATGGTATTTTTGAAAAACAACACACGAAATATATTATTTTTAAGAATTTTCTTTTTTTAGTTTCCCACAATATATTAGTTTGTCTTTTGGATCAGTTAGATTTTGCTGTAATTTTACAACACAACAGTTAGAACACATGTAATATATTATTGGGAGACTTACTAGAATAACCTTCTTAGATTTTGGTATAACTCAAACAACCTTCTTAGATTTTAATTACTGGGGCTAATTTCGAGTCCGTTTTACTCTTTTTCCTTTGATAACAAAAAACGTATTTACAAAAATGCCATTAATGAAATGCGCCGCGTAGGCGCGAAAGTTTCCCGCCTAAAAAAAATAAGTCTACCGCTATGTGATGGTAGACTTATTTGAGCTCTGGTAGACTTATTTTTTTGTCCGTAGACTTATTTGAGGAGCGGTAGACTTATTTTTGAGCGGTAGACTTATTGTGTCTCCTTTGGTGGTAGACTTATTTCCGAACGGTAGACTTATTTTCTCTGCGGTAGACTTATTTTCCCGTAGCGGTAGACTTATTTTCTGCGGTAGACTTATTCTTCGAATGGTAGATTTATTTTCGTAGACTTATTTTCAGCGGTAGATTTATTTTTCTTCGATGGTAGATTTATTTTTGACTGGTAGATTTGTTTCCTTTGGTGGTAGATTTTTAGTCATAGCAGCGGTAGATTTATAGTGATTGTAGACTTATTTTAGTAGCGGTAGACTTATTTTTTGCGGTAGACTTTTTTAGCGTGGTGGTAGATTTATTTTGTGTTTAGTAGTGATAGACTTATTGTAGTAGTGGTAGACTTATAGTTAGCGGTAGACTTATTTCGTATTTTCGGTCAACGAAACCAACCGTTGACTGGTAGACTTATTTTTTTAGGATCAATGGTGGTAGACTTATGCGTTTTTAGCGATAGAAGCGGTAGATTTGTTTTTACCCAGGTCTAGTGATGGTAGACTTTTTATCAAACTTAGTGACGGTAGACTTTTTTTCACATTAGACATTTGGTAGACTTATTTGTGATAGCGGTAGACTTATTGTACTTGGTGGTAGACTTATTTCCTGTTTAGGAATTTATAGTGGTGGTAGACTTATTTTCGAACTTAGTGATGGTAGACCTATTTGTGATAGCGGTAGACTTATTGTACTTGGTGGTAGACTTATTTTCTGTTTGATGGTAGACTTATTTTCTGTTTGATGGTAGACTTATTTTCAACTCGATGATAGACTTATTTTCTGTTTAATGGTAGACTTATTTTCTGTTTGATGGTAGACTTATTTTCTGTTTCATGGTAGACTTATTTTTTGTTTGATGGTAGACTTATTTCCTGTTTGATGGTAGACTTATTTTCTGTTTGATGGTAGACTTATTTTCTGTTTGATGGTAGATTTATTTTCTGTTTGATGGTAGACTTATTTTCTGTTTGATGGTAGACTTATTTTCTGTTTGATGGTAGATTTATTTTATGTTTGATGGTAGATTTATTTTATGTTTGATGGTAGACTTATTTTATGTTTGATGGTAGACTTATTTTTGTTTGATGGTAGACTTATTTTCTGTTTGATGGTAGACTTATTTTGGTTTGACGGTAGACTTATTTTCTGTTTGATGGTAGACTTATTTTCCGTTTGATGGTAGACTTATTTTGGTTTGATGGTAGACTTATTTTCTGTTTCATGGTAGACTTATTTTTTGTTTGATGGTAGACTTATTTCCTGTTTGATGGTAGACTTATTTTCTGTTTGATGGTAGACTTATTTTCTGTTTGATGGTAGACTTATTTTATGTTTGATGGTAGACTTATTTTCTGTTTGATGGTAGATTTATTTTCTGTTTGATGGTAGACTTATTTTTGTTTGACGGTAGACTTATTTTCTGTTTGATGGTAGACTTATTTTCCGTTTGATGGTAGACTTATTTTCCGTTTGATGGTAGACTTATTGTTGTTTGATGGTAGACTTATTTCCTGTTTGATGGTAGACTTATTTTCTGTTTGATGGTAGACTTATTTTCTGTTTGATGGTAGATTTATTTTCTGTTTGATGGTAGACTTATTTTATGTTTGATGGTAGACTTATTTTTGTTTGATGGTAGACTTATTTTCTGTTTGATGGTAGACTTATTTTCTGTTTGATGGTAGACTTATTTTCTGTTTGATGGTAGACTTATTTTCTGTTTGATGGTAGACTTATTTTCTGTTTGATGGTAGACTTATTTTCTGTTTGATGGTAGACTTATTTTCTGTTTGATGGTAGATTTATTTTCTGTTTGATGGTAGATTTATTTTCTGTTTGATGGTAGACTTATTTTCTGTTTGATGGTAGACTTATTTTCTGTTTGATGGTAGATTTATTTTCTGTTTGATGGTAGACTTATTTTATGTTTGATGGTAGACTTATTTTTGTTTGATGGTAGACTTATTTTCTGTTTGATGGTAGACTTATTTTGGTTTGATGGTAGACTTATTTTCTGTTTGATGGTAGACTTATTTTCCGTTTGATGGTAGACTTATTTTGGTTTGATGGTAGACTTATTGTTGTTTGACGGTAGACTTATTTTCTGTTTGATGGGAGACTTATTTTTTGTTTGATGGTAGATTTATTTTTGTTCTATGGTAGACTTATTTTCTTTTTGATGGTAGACTTATTTTCTACTCGATGATAGACTTATAATTATACAAAAACTATATATATTATTATTTTTAAAAACACTATTAAACCCGGTTCGACCTATATCATGCAAGTGATGATAGATTTATATACAAGTGGTGGTAGATTTAGTATGTACTATATATTTTCATATATTTTTTTCTATCTTTTCGTATGAACTCGTACTCGTGTTTGAACTCGTACTCGTGTTTTAAGGATTTTGTAATCGTTACAGAGACATTTCAGAAGTTATGTTTTAACCATACATGAAAATAAATAAATGTTGTCAATTCATTCATTACACTACAAAAATTGTTCATAAATGTCTACCATAATGTTTGAATCTCTTTGCAAAAAGTCTACCATAACAATTGTTTCTTATATTACAAATCAGAACGTGTGTGTCTCATAAAAATCTACCATCTTCATGATCTTTTGGATGTTCTTTACAATCTTCATGCGGTTACGCATTGCACGTACAAAGAATACATGTAAAGAAATTCATGGAAATTAGAACATTTTGAAAAATAAGTCTATCATCGAGTAGAAAATAAGTCTACCATCAAACAGAAAATAAGTCTACCATCAAACAGAAAATAAATCTACCATCAAACAGAAAATAAGTCTACCATCAAACAGAAAATAAATCTACCATCAAATAGAAAATAAGTCTACCATCAAACAGAAAATAAATCTACCATCAAACAGAAAATAAGTCTACCATCAAACAGAAAATAAATCTACCATCAAACAGAAAATAAGTCTACCATCAAACAGAAAATAAGTCTACCATCAAACAGAAAATAAGTCTACCATCAAACAGGAAATAAATCTACCATCAAACAGAAAATAAATCTACCATCAAACAGAAAATAAATCTACCATCAAACAGAAAATAAGTCTACCATCAAACAGAAAATAAGTCTACCATCAAACAGAAAATAAGTCTACCATCAAACAGAAAATAAGTCTACCATCAAACAGAAAATAAATCTACCATCAAACAGAAAATAAGTCTACCATCAAACAGAAAATAAATCTACCATCAAACAGAAAATAAATCTACCATCAAACAGAAAATAAGTCTACCATCAAACAGAAAATAAGTCTACCATCAAACAGAAAATAAGTCTACCATCAAACAGAAAATAAGTCTACCATCAAACAAAAAATAAGTCTACCATCAAACAGAAAATAAGTCTACCATCAAACATGAAATAAGTCTACCATGAAACAGAAAATAAGTCTACCATCAAACAAAAATAAGTCTACCATCAAACAGAAAATAATTCTACTATCAAACAAAAAGAAGTCTATCATCGAGTAGAAAATAAGTCTACCATCAAACAGAAAATAAGTCTACCATCGAACAAAAATAAGTCTACCATCAAACAGAAAATAAGTCTACCATCAAACAAAAAATAAGTCTACCATCAAACAGAAAATAAGTCTACCATCAAACAAAATTCAGATTAGAATCAGATCGGGAAAAAATCCAGATCTGGAAAAAATTCAGATTTGGATCAAAACGTGATTTTACAAAAGTTCAACATACCCAAACGAAACCGGTTAGAATCAAGATATTACCTCTCTACAACGCACGAAAACGAAACCCCAACACTCATCGGAACTTTTCTTCGCCGGAATTTCGAAACCTATGAACGAAGAACATATTGAAGTTCATAAATCCGAACTCAAAACACTCGTGAATGATAGAGAGGAAGATAACTCATGATTTGTTTCAAAACTAACCGTTAAAAGCAACGAATCTCGTCGCCGGAGAAGAAATCGCGATTTGAGTCGCCGGAGAGAGTTAGAAGAAGATAAAATCTGATTTTTTTTTTTTTTTTTTTTTGGTTTTATGTTGTTTTTTTTTTCCTCAATGGCATTTTCGTTAATAAACGAATTTGAAGTATTTTTAATGTCTTTATAACCTTTTTTAGCTCAAAAAATAAAAACTCAAAATTTAAAGGTTATTTGAGTAAACCAAACATCTAAAAAGGTTATTCTAGTAATTATCTCTATATTATTTTAAGAAATTTCTTTTTTGACTTTCGCACATTACATTGGTATGTCTTTGTTGATTCGCTTATCCACTACATAAGCGTGAAATTATCTCACGAGTGTATCTTTCTAAATTCAGTACACAGCCACTAACTAAAGTTTGAAACTTTTCATTTCCGAATAAGTTTTCTAGAAATGTTGCACGTTTTCAATTTTTTTGTTCTTTTACCTTTCAACTTTCCACATATTCATGGTGACGTAGTCGTTCCAAATTTCACATTACGGCAAGTGTCTACCCGACATTAAAGTCCAACTCGTACCAACACACATGAGCCAAGTTTTCCCACTTGCAATAATTTAGTTATTTATCCTTTATTAATGATTTTATTCAAAGTAGTCTCATGTGGCTCACACAATCATAAGTCTAACTCATTAGTTGACTCATGACCCTTACCTATCTCCAAATTTCACCCCTTCACTACTATCCAAACTAATAAAACACAAAACGTTAAGAAACGCCAAATAAACTATTGCCTTAAACAAAACAAGAGTGATGGGTTTCAATAGCTTACATTGGGAATATAGAATAAGATATGTGTACAAGGTACTTCATCTTTTCTTATCTAGTAACAATCATCTAACTTAATATACTTTACCCTCCTTTGCCTATTACTTTGCCTTAACATTATCCTTCTCTTCCTCAATCACCGTCGCTTTAGCCGGAGCCGGCCCTGCCATCTCCAACTCTTCCGCCAATGCTCTTTCTCTAAACTTTTTGTAGATGTCACTCTTGTAAAACTTCCTGGTCCGGATCACCAAAATCATCGAGACCAATACACCAAACAAAGTTACCGCGGTAATAATGATAAAAGACAACTTAAAACAAGCCGTGCCTATGCAATCCAAATCTTTCCCTTCCTCTCTCGTTTTCCCTAATGCCTTATATTGCTTTTCCGCCTCCACATCGTACAAATACCCGGCAACCCGAACGTTTAGCAAATAAGACCCGATTGGGCTCGCGACCGAGCCAAAATTATACAACGTCGAGTAGTACTTAAGCCCGAAAATCTCGGAGATGATAGCAAATAGAAGCGGCCATTGCGCACCAAAACAAAACCCTATGATGACCGAGGCTACGTAGAGTCCACCGGGGATATTAAAAGCAATAAGGAGGTGACCGGCGCACGAAAAGAGGAGGATCATTGTGAGCATTAGAGGTCTTGGGAATTTGTATTTGATCAAGAAGATCTCAGAGACCACACCTGAAACCACACGACCGAAGTAATTCCATATGCTTACGAGTGACACAAATGTGCTTACGCTTTTCTTTGAATAACCAAATGATCCTCCGATTTGTCCCAAATTATCTATCGCGGTCAAAGTCCCTCCCACGCCACATATCGTCGCTAAGAACAATATCATCATGTCTACACTAAACAACGCTTGCAAGATGGTATAGTCATCTCCTCTTTCTGGTGGACTAAACATAGTCGTCCAACACGATGCCGTTTTCACCTTGGACTCATCATCATCGTGTTTGACCTCTGATGATGAATCTATGATGGGTTTCTCGGTGACGACTCTGATCGGTGCAGGATCGTTTAAGGCGACTTGTTTCTCCGTCCAAAGCTTCTTCTCTTCCAAGACTACGACTATGATCGGCAAAAGAAGCAAGGCGATCACCACCGTTGCGCTACCTCCATACTCACTCTTTGTAAATCCGGAGAGTTTATCCGTGATAATGACCACCATGAGAAACGTAGCGAGACCGAGAGATATGTAGAGGAAGTTGTAGAACACCTTTAGCTCGTCTTTTTGCCTCACAACTTTCATCAACCTTATCGTCCTCAAGAACGCAAACGATACTGCTGCCGGTAACCAACCTACAAATATATAGTCATTCAGATAATTAGTACAAGATTGATTATCATTGAGCTCATCAAGATTCGTATCATAAGATTCATAACCATTGACCTCTGTTTTTTTACTCTGTTTTTCTCTGTTTTCGTATTTTAAATCATATGGTCTAATCAATAATTAGAGATTGTACTTACCGATTAACAAGATGAGAGATCTAGTGTCGTCACCATAAAGAGCACGGAAGAGTTGTGTAATGATGGCTCCACTAAGACCAACATAACCCTTGAGAATCCCCAAGATTGTTCCACGTGACTCCGGGAAGTTCTTAACGCACGTGACGAGGGCTCCGGTATTAGCAAACGACTGAGAGTTAGCTCCGACACATATGTAAAGACACATGTGCCAAACTTGAGGCTTCGAGATCCGTTTTGTAACGGCTAGCCAAATCATGAAGTAACCAAAGAAGTTAAGTACCGCTCCAATAGCTAAGACGAACCAAGGTGGAGTCACCTCGTTGATAAGACCCGCGAGAACTCCAACGTTGGCTCCAAGATCTTTAAAGAAACTGAGAAGGTTGAGAGTGGTTTGGTCGTATCCTAAGTTTCCCTTGATATCGGCTGAGTAAATACCGAACATGTAAGTGGCTCCAGCCGTTGACATGACCAACAGACTCGCGAAGAACATGAACCATCTTCCGGTTATGATTTGGTTTGGTAAGCTCTTCGTCGAGCCACCGTGACTCGCAGTCACAGCCATTTTTCTTGGTTGGTTTTAGGAGAGAAGTGTGTGTGTGTGTGTGTGTGTGTGTGTCTAGAGGGATGCTTGTGAGTTGTGTTCTTGTTGGAATATATTAGCCACGAAGTGTGCGTGAAAGAGGAGAGAGAATAGAGAGAGAAAGAGGGCTAAGACCGTTGTTGTTGACGTTGACTTGGAGGACTGAAAGTAGAGAGGAGAAGGTTGGAATTAGAAGCCATGCTTTGCTTCTATATAGTATAATATTAGGATATACGTGGATTTTGAGTTATCTGATAAAAAAGAGTGACAATAAATTCAACTGTGTGGATGATTTTTGTGGTAATGAATTTTCATATATAGAAATTAGCAACAATAAAAGGTAGAAAATCTTGAAAAGATTTTGACTTATAGGATAATGGAGAACGAGAAGGGAAGTAAAAAGTTTACATTTATGATAGGTAGGAAGAAGAAGAAGAAGAAGAAGAAGATAAAACTGAAAGAAAAAAAAAACAAGATAAGATATTCATAAAGACCTCCCATATTAAGAGGTTGGTTGGACTATCGTTAGAAGAGAACCGAGTGTGTATATAGTATTTTTTTTTTTTTTTTTTTTTTTTTTGTCAACCTAACTATTAATCAGACAAAACCATCCAATCTTGGAATCCAGATCGGAATAGTGTTGCTTACATAAGAAAAATTAAAATCTCGTGTCCTGGCTGAATGTGCAAGGCAGTCCGCCTTCAGATTAATAGTGCGAGGGATGTGGGATAAGCAGAAGTGAGGGAGACGATCTTGTAAGCTCCTGAGCTTGACTGAAAAAATCGAAAACGCCGGCCACTCCTCTGGGTGATTAACGACATCTACTAGTTCGGAACAATCTGTTTCAAACGTCTGGCACTCCATATGTCTTTCCAAGATACAGGTCATAGCCCATATAAGGGCCTCCATCTCCGCATACAAGGGGTTCTTCCGTTGGCTTACACCTTTGGCCCCTAGACTTAGAATCGTATCGCCATGGAGGCATACCCATCCTAATCCTGAAGTAGTCGCATTACCCTTCCAAGATCCATCCACTTGACATCGCACTCGGGGTAATTCGAATGATTGCACGTGTGGTACCTCACTTATAATAACCTCTGTTTCACTCTCTCTTATTTGAGCAGCCAGCCACTCTTGACAATCAATCATCGCCGTGTTGAAAACATCACTTACATCCGCCTCGATGCCTGTAAACACTCTTTTATTCCGTGATTTCCATATATACCATAAGAGCCACGGAAATGCCTTACAATCCACAGAATTAGTATTAGTACTCGTAATTCTCCAAAACAGAAAATCCATGTTCGCATAAATGGAAGAGAAAGGCAGGATTTCACTCCCACTTGGTGACAAAAATAGTGCCCAAATATCTAGGACTATTGGACATTCAAACAAAGCATGGTTAATCGTTTCTTCCGCTATTCCACATCGCAAGCATATGGTAGAGCATCTAACCCCACGATGTTGAATCCTCTCCATTACCGCAATGGAACCTGATGTCACCTGCCATAAAAAATGCCTAATTTTTGGAGGGCAGTGTATTTTCCATACATACGCCTTCAAAGCTGTAATGCTTGGCTCTTTACCCAAGTTAGGCTTCTGGGGTTTTCCGAGTTCCTTCGCAACCCTATAACCCGATTTGACCGTGTACTTGCCGGATTTCGTAAAGTGCCATATGAACTTGTCCTCCATAGGCACCGGGCTAATTTCCATTCCTTGAATAAGTTGTATATCTTCCGGCTCCATAAATTCCTCTAGGATTGGTAAGTGCCATTCATTTGTCCCATGATTATATAAATGATGCACCATTAGGTTGGGGTGCAAGAGCCTTCCCCTCCCTCGTGCTGACCGTGGATAATTATCCGGAATCCACGGATCATTCCAAACTGCCACACTGTTGCCAGATCCTAAATTAACACGACTTCCGGTATACAACATGTCCTGAGCCGACATTAGGCTCTTCCATCCATAAGATGGCGAGTATGGCTTTTTAGCCCTAAGTGGATGTGTGTCCCTGAAGTATCTACCTTTGAATACCCTTGCCACTAAAGAATTTGGATACTGATACATTCTCCAAAGTTGCTTGGCGAGAAGGGCAGTATTGAAATGTTTTAATGAGTGGAACCCTAAACCTCCTTCCTCTTTATCTAGGCACAACTTATCCCAGGCTTGCCAATGAAGACCCTTACTATCCTTGTGAGAACTCCACCAATATTTGGCTATAGCACTCGTTAGTTTATCCAGTATTATTTGTGGGAGCCGAAAACACGACATAATATATGTTGGGAGTGCTAGGGCGATCGATTTAATCAACACCTCTTTTCCCCCTTTTGATAAAAACTTTACTGACCACCCATTAATTCTATCGTTTAATCTATCCGTAAGGAAATTAAACACTTTTGTCTTGGAACCTCCGAGACTTTCCGGGATACCAAGATATGAACTCATTCCACCTTCCTTACTAATCCCCATAATACTTTTTAGCTTACACTTGGTATCCTGAACCACATTATGTCCAAACATTATCGAGGATTTATCGAAGTTTATTTCCTGCCCTGAGGCAGTGCCGTAGATCTTTAGCACCTCCAAAATAGTTTTGGCTTCTTCTTCTGTAGCTTTGCAAAAAAATAAACTATCATCTGCGAAGAGTAAATGAGATATCGCTGGGCTTTGCCGAGCCACTTTAATACCTGTCAAAAGCCCTGCTCTTTCTGCTTTCTGAACATTTGCTATTAATACTTCCGTACACAAAATAAACAAATACGGAGATAGAGGATCTCCTTGGCGAAGCCCTCTCCTAGGAATAATCCGTCCCCGGGGCTGACCATTTATCAGCACCTGATACGAAACAGACCGCACACAGGTCATGATCCAAGATGTCCAAACCATACCAAACCCTAACTTAAGGAGCACGACTTCCAGAAAGGTCCATTCGATCCTGTCGTAAGCCTTACTCATGTCCGTCTTTACTGCCATAAAATCATACCGACATGAATCTTTTGTCCGTAAAGCATGGAACATTTCCTGCGCAACCAGAATATTATCAGAGATAAGCCTCCCCGACACAAATGCCGATTGTGTCTCTGAGATTATCTTAGGTAACAGATGTTTTAATCTGAGACACAATATTTTTGAAATGATTTTGTAACCCACATTACATAAACTAATTGGCCGAAATTCCCCCATCCTTTTAGGTTTGTCAACTTTTGGAATCAGACAAATATTTGTCATGTTCAACCTTTTGTCAAAATGCCCTGTTCGAAAGAATTCTCTAACAAAACTGATCAAATCCCCTTTCATCGTCGCCCAAAACCGTTGGTAGAAAAGAGCTGTCATCCCATCCGGACCTGGAGCTTTCTCTGGATGCATTGCAAATATTGCCTTTCGTACCTCGTCCTCCCCTACCTCTCGCAATAAAACATCGTTCATATCCCCTGTGATGACCGGCTGAATATCTTGTAATATTTCATTAAAAGCAGTTGGCTGGGTTGATGTAAACAAATTGTCAAAATATTCCGTCGCCGTTTGCTCAATCTCCACCGGCTTTTGAACCCAATCCCCACTTTCATTAAATAAACCAACAATCCTATTTCTGGCATGTCTTTGTTTCGTGGAATCCTGAAAATATTTTGTATTTTTATCTCCACATTTATGCCAAAGTTTTCGACTTTTCTGTCGCCAGTATTCCTCCTCCTCTCTGTATGCTTCTTGAAGCTTCCGGCATATATCTCTTACTTCCTCTTGGGGAATTGTATCATCATTATTAGCCTCCTCTAATGCCTTTTTTAACGAGGTTATAGCCGCCTGAGTGGAGGATATATTATTCTTTCTCCACCACGATATAGAATTGCGGCAGTTCGCAATCTTATCCACTAAACCCACCGGTCGAAAATTCCTTGATCTATTCCATCCAATTTCCACCGTTTCAGGAAGTCCTTCTTTGCCAATCCATCGCTTATCAAATCGGAAAGGTCTACGTAACCTTTCGTTATGTGTATTGAAATCCCCTACAATCGGCCTATGATCGGACCCAATTAATTCTAAGTACTTAACGTTAGAATGTAAGTACGTAGAGTGCCATTCTGCATTGCCTAAAGCTCGGTCTAGTTTGCATCTTATTGTTTGTTTCCGCCTTGTGCCTTTCCATGATAATTGATCGCCTGTGCACCGAAACTCCAACATCCCACACGACCGAATCATATTATTAAAATTAACAAATGTTGTAGCCGACCGTAACCGACCCCCTTGTTTCTCGTGGTTTCCCGTTATTTCGTTAAAATCCCCGATCATAAGCCATGGCTCCGATCTATTTAAACCAATTAAGCTAAGCTTATCCCAAACCCTTGATCTAAAGGATACTACCGGATCCCCATAAACGAAGGTTATGAACACATTTTGACCCTCTATAGTGGCATTCATATCAATAATACGATTATCCGAGTCTAAAATGTTTGGAACAATATCATCATTACAAAAAACTGCCAAACCACCACTTGCACCTCTCGGTTCAACCGTAAATAATTTATTAAAACCAAATTGAACTTTAAAGACATCCAAATAAGTAAAACATTGTTTTGTTTCTGATAAAAATAAAATTTCTGGTTTAAGTCTCTTCCTTAAATCTCTCAACGTATCAGCTGTCAAGTCCGCTCCAAGTCCTTGACAGTTCCAACTCAAGATCTTCACGTATTAGCCGGTAGCTTCGGGAGAGCTACCATCCCTGACTTCTTTTTGCCCGTACCTGGAACCATTGTTTTCCTCCGAGTACTTGCCACGTCTCCCTTTATCATTGTGTTCTCTGAATGCACCTGTTTAGAAGAAGATGTTTTACTACCAGGTTTCCTAGGAGAAGTTAAAACCATAAAATTCTTTTTCCTAATATTCATTCCAACGAATCCAGAGTTTTTACCAGCCTCTATCTTTTTACCTAAAACACCTACCAATGACTTATTTTGCTTAACGACTATCGAATCACTCGCATCAGCCCCCAATGTACAATTAGCTAAATCCACATTTAAATCTGCTAGTTCCCTTGTTTGAGTCTCATTAGGCGAAGATTTACCTTCTGGGAGAACCGATTGTGCAAAGTCGTCGAGCAGACCCCGAGTCGATTCAATTTCAAAGTCATCAACCATCAATTCCCCTTCTTCCTGGACCTTATTCCCTGCATCCGCAACCAATGTATCTAGAACCATCAATTCCACATCAGTCTCTGCTATTCCTTTTCCTTTTAAATCTCTCTGATTTGCTTCCCGATTAGTACCCGGGTGCATCGAATGTCCGCTCTTAGAGCTCTCGCTTCCTTTTTGCGCATATAGTGGTTTTGGCCACACCGAGCCTCTACCTCTCCCCTGGGTCAGAACACGTCCGTCTCTGCCTCTAAAAGTTTGACCACTATGGCTGGAGGCAACCCATTGCTTACCTCCCCTACCTTGACCTTGAAACTCTCCTGAGCTACCTCTATGAGGCTCTCTCTTATACCCTCTCCCATCTCTCTGTCCAGTCCCATTCTTGTCATGACCCGCATTCCCTGTTCCGCCCACGTCTTTACCCTGGCCATACTCGCCCTTGTTAATCACCTCAGATGCATCATGAGTCCGCTTTGCCGATTTCCTTCGAACCTGTTCCCAGCCCCTCTGTTCTCCACTCTCCACACTGTCCTCCGTGGGCTTTTTGGGTCCATCTGCCACCCCACCGATCCCCAAAACCTGGGCGTTCAGCTCAGGGCAGTAGCTCGCCAAGTGAGTAAGCCTAAAACAGTGCTGACAATGATTCGCCAGCTTGTCATAGGCTATATACACCTTTACCTCGTCTCCATTGCTATATGGAATAACCACCGTTGAGACCAACGGTTCAAAGCCGTTGAAAGCTACCCGCACATACCCTGCGTCCTCGTCTACCTCTGATGCAGTACCCAAGGCCTCTCCCACACTCCAGAGAGAAGCCGCAGCCCCATATTGAAATGGCAGTCCCTTAACACGAGCCCAAAACTTTATTTCAGAGGGGTAATCCTCAGCCACCGATGGTTCCCATCTGACCACGGACACCATCCACGAATCATAGTGGTATGGTGCATTTCTCAAAACCTCAGTAAGTTTTGTTTCCGATTGGAACTTGAAATGAAACTTACCATCCCCCAGATCATTTCCCACCACCTTATCCTCCAGCTTCCAAATCTTTGGCATATGATAGAGCAGAGAATCCATATTCTCAAACTGTGGGTTCCATACCCTTCCAATGAGTGTCAGATCAACTGTGTATATAGTATTTTAAAATGCTAAATATTGAATTACTTATTTGTTCATTTCAAATATTTTAAGACAACAAAAAGAATGAAAGAATACAAAATGAGAAATGCATCAAATTTATTTGATCTATTATGAATTATTATACTTTTGGGCATTGTCAACTTATATAAAAAAAACAATATCCAATTTAACTATTAATTTTTGGTTAACTGCAATAGCAAACCAATCAAAGATTCGAATGAACAGATAAAACAAAAATTAATTATGTTTAGAAAGAAAAACTCAAATGTTATTTAATTACTAAATAAAGGAATCATTGATTTGTTTGTGTTTGAATGAAAGGTGTGAGAGTTGACAAGAACAAAAAAAGGAAGCCGGTGAGAAAAGAGGGGATACTAAAATAAACAGAGGACGACAAGGAAAGTTATAAATGTTTGTGGAGACGTCGGTCGAACCGAGAAGATGATGGGCATAATGGGTGCAAGGACAAACTATTTTGTTTTTGAATTTTGAGATAATTCGCCAAATAGTCATATTGAACACTAAACTTGAGAATAAATCTATCATAATTTGAAATTAAACAAGTAACGGTGTTCACTTCTTTATAGACCAAAAACTCATTCATGATTCATGAGATGCACCAGCTGTCCAGCTAGTAGGAAAGAAAGACACAATCCGTTACGCATGTTGTCGAGGCTAAAATCTTCCAAAGACACATTTTTTTGTTTGCTAGACCTTCCAAATACACATTACACAACAATTATTATAAACGTCCAAACATAATCATTAGATTCGTATGGTCATTTGACCAATTTTGCAGTTTCACATATTTTACTTACAACGAAAAAGTAATTTCATTCATATCATCCGGACGTTACAAACAATTGACTAGTTAGAACATCTATATATTTTACTGGATGAACCAACTACTCTTAACATATTTTTTCTACAATATATGCCTAACTAGGAGAAGGTGGTTGTATTGAATATGTTGCTTCATGTGTTTTGATGTATTTTATTGTAGATGCAAACTCTTATTACCACAATGAAATTGTTTTTTCGAATACTCTGAGCCTCTCTGATCTAATTGTCGTGAAAGTTATCTTCGTTTGTGACTACACATTTATTTATTTATGAAAATTTTATTATATAAATGCAACTAGCTAGTGTTCAATTATTTGGACAAACATTTATATTGCAAAATTAGAGTACTTTTCCAGTAAACATAGTAAGTAGACTAATCGTTTAGATTTTTCTAAAAAAAGAGTAATCGTTTAGCCAAAAAAGCATAGGCAACAAAACAATTAGGTGTGAAGTTCCAATCACCTTCAATGCAACATAAGTTATTGAATTAGCATGTGGTTTTGAGATCCCTATGTTTTTCATGAAATAAGGTGTTTCTAGTTTCACATACTAATAGCTTAATTGGTTGCTTCGAACTCAAATACAAATGTTAAAAGATTATACTTATACAGAAAAACAAAAACAGTTTTGTTTTTGTTAATAGCTTTTCCAAGTTATAAATGCAAACAAGAAAACAATATATTTGTCTTTAGTTCAAGTGTGTAATTTAATTTCCAAATGATGTTTGATAACCTAAAATAATGAATCGCTAAATAAAAAAACACCAGTGAAAAAAAAAAATCAAATCCAAACGCAAATTAACAATTAAATTCTCTATAAATTAATCTTTTTCAGACTTCTTTCTTTTTTTTGTTCAAAACCATACTTTTCATTAGATTACCATTGGAAAATACAATAAGCAGAGTGAGTTATCCATCCTCTTTGATGAGTACAATAAACCATAAAAGCAACATAGATTAAAACAGATAGATCTCTAAAAGAGTATGACAGCGAATTTGAAACAAATATCAAATGCGTCGATATAATTCTCACGGCTAAGCCGGACTTTTGAAACCTAGTCACAAGTGACGTTGAATAACAACTCTCACCTCCAAAATTCATCGGAACAACGAATTCGATTGTATCTTTTTCAGACTTCATGAGTGATATATCAAGTCCTTTTTCAGACTTAATGGGTGGATACGATTTCAAATCCCAATTCATTTACTATATATATAGGTTTGTTAGAAAAACTACAAGATTCTTTTCCATATGATCTGGTATTCTGGTGAATCTCATATTGTCCAAATTTTTTTAGTTTTATAGTACAGTGTAGTTGACTAGTTGGGATGACAATTGATATAGGTACTAGTTGTCTACAACTTGATCAATGTGGGAAATGAATCATTAAAAGATTTTCCAATATTATGTTTCTCTAAATTTGACTCTTTGTTTTTCAACATCTTTATTTGACTATTAATTTTCAATAATGCATATTTCTTCTTCTTCTTCTATGCAATGTCCTATATTTAGAATCAAAGAGTATCTTAGCTGGGACATCTTTTTTTTGTTTTTTCTCCTTATCAATTATCTTTTGGTGCAGTGAATCTTAATAAGTATGTTGGCAAAACAAAATCCTTAATAAGTCGTGCCTAATGGCAAGTGCTCGTATACTTCTCTCTCTCGTTCTCATTTAGATTTTTAAAACTTAATTCGGTCGTATTCGCATAGGATTTTAAATGTCTAAATAGTAAAATTATTTAAAACAAATTCAAAGTTTATATGGACTTTTTAAGTAGGTCGGTTTGAATAGATCAACTTGATTTATCTGGATTGATATACCCTTTATTCTTGTCCTTCGTAACATAGTTATTTCACACAGTTACCAAAAGCCAAACATATAATACCGTATTAAACTTGTTAGAATGTAGTATATGGGCTGATAAACTTGATTTTTTTCAACAGAAATAAAAAATATTAGGTATATTTTTTTACTAATATTTTCATTTTTTTCCCCTTTTCGAGCAATTTTTTAAAATCTTTTAACCTTTAAATATTGTTATATTTATTATTTAGATTTGAATACGGTAAAAACATAATATGTAAAAATTAAAATAGGGATATCAACAACACGTCAAATAATATTTTTTCCCAATCACGAACTGGTCTAACTAGGCTAATCAAATCGCATTTAAAAACTATGTGATCATCTTGATTTAATTACAGTATATCTGTATATGTGATAATCTAGTTTTTGTCTATATTTTATCAGACACGAAACTGGTTAATATATTTATTATACAATCACGATTAGGAAAACTACAACATATAAATTATGGAAGCGTGTGGAAGCGCAGAAGCGAGATTTTAATTAAAAACAAATAGAAAGCGGGTACGTGTTAGAAGCGTTTACATATATATACATAATACTATATTAAAAATGTTAAAAACAAAATAATTTTAATACGTTTTTATATAACATAACATGAATAATTCGAATTAATATGATTTAAAATCAAAACTCTAAATCTCCCTCTTCATTTTAATTTTCAACTCTATCTAATCATTTTGATTCAAAATATATGTCATCAATAAACTTAAATCTTTTAAAATAATCTCACTTAACTAATCAAATTAGTTATTTTTACCATCTTATTTGTTAGACGACATATTAATTTATAGATAAAAGACAAAAAATGATGTGCACAAATGTTTTGTTTTATACCGAAAAACACGTCACAATAAACAAATAAAGTTTATTTCTTTATTTATTAACACTTCCAAAATGGAATCAAAGCTTTCAAAACGATTCTAAACTTGATATTTTTTGGAATCGCAATCCCACAGAGCTTCTAAAAGATTCTGAAAGCTTCTGATTCCGAAGCGAAAAGCGGTTCTCCGATGAAGGTTCCGTGCAACCTAGCATATAATCTTTTAATAATATAATCAGTCAGCAAAACTGCAGGACCCTATCATGCTTGTCCATCTCATGTCATAAGTGTAGATTACCAATTGACTGGGTCTGATATCAGATTCTCAATGCTTGATCAATATTTTGATTATAATAATTTAAATTTGCTTTCATTGAATAGTCAGTCAATGCATAATATTTGATCTAACCTTATTTCTTTATCGAATTATTAAGTACATCTTTTGTTCGTATACCACATATACAACTGAAGACGTGCAAAATGAAAGTTTGAAAAAACAAATTGTATGTGACGTATATCCGAGGACTCCCATGCACTTGCACAATGAATGGAAGATATGGACCTTTTTAACACGAATGCATTGACCTTTTTTATCACGAATGTATTGACTTTTTTTGTTTGATTTGTTGCTTCGTGGATAACTCATTCTCCCTCGATCCTTTAGCTATTGCACCATACCACTACATATTCTTAGCCTCTTATGGTCGGTAACTTCTATCCCTACAATTTCATGTCCTTTTTACGTATATAGAGAGTATTAATTTTTCTTTCGTCTTTTATAATCTGTTTTTTGCATATATTGTATATACTTTTTTGTGGAAGTGATAATCTAGGTTCCCTATTGATGATAGCGTTTTTCTTGTGGTTTATATGTGTTCATCGATCGTATATACATATTTTAAGTAGAACCATAGTTTTTTATATTTTGAACCATATATACATAGATTTTGCATATTTACCTTCTTTTATACAAATTCCAAAAACAAAAAGGAAACAAACTAACAATAATAAAGAAAAATGGAAGAAACCCGCAAAACGTCACATGAAAAGTTAAATCTGTTTCAGATGAGATTGGGTTCTTTGCACAAAGCGTTCAAAGTTAAAATCGATTTCATCTTCCCATTCGACTCATTTTTAACCTTTTAAGCACCCGATCGATATGTTCGTGGTACAATTTCTATTGTACTTACTTGTGATGATATGAATCGAATTATTATTTGGTGTCCATGTAGAAGGAATAGTCATATTTTCCAAAATTTGACACCATATGATACAAGAATTTTTATGGTCGAACTCCAAACCATATAAATATGTTTCTTGGAAGCAACCCAAATTCTAAGAACATTTTAATAATTAACAACAAAATATGTCAATAAAAAAAATTAAATCAACCTATCCCACAAAACACTCAAAAGACGAACGAAAAAAAGGGATCACGCGAGTGAGATTTACTCGCGGCGATTTCGAAAACCACCGACAAAACTCGCGACTTCTCCGTCTTAGCCGCCGTCTCTCCGGTGTCCGGTTAATACCGGTGCCGTGAGAGGGCTCTCCTCCTCCCCTTCTGTTACGATTGGTGCTTGATTTCACTTCATCGGCTAGTTAAGTTTCTGGATCTCGCGTCGTGGAGAGGAAGCACCGCCGTGCGTGACCGCCGCGTTTCTAGATTGGGGTTTCCTTTCGTCGATTTCACACGCTTGGCGATGGTGAGTGTTCTCGACATAGATTAGCTAAGACCCCATCCCGCATCATGCTCTTCGTCAGGCGAGGGTCTTCTCAGATCTCACTTCTCTCTGGCGGTTATTGGTGCCTGAGCTCGCTCCGATTAGCTTTAGTGTAGCACCTTTCAGCAATTCGTGCTTCTCAGGCCATGTCATTACCGCAATTCCAGATCTTTTCTGGTCTCTCCGTCGCGCCTCAGACTTCGTTTTCAGTTTGTGAGATCTCCGATGGCTCTCTTCTACTTGAGGAATTGGTTGAGGCCTAAGTAAGTATCCCCTGCCTCTTATCTTGAAGTCGTGTGTAACTATTTGGAGATTGAGCTGTGAGATCCTCTTGGTGATGGCGGTTTGTTGGTCTCTCCGTCTCTTTCGCTTTGGAGACCTCGGTCTCTCTCTCTCTTCTCCATCTAGACTAGGTCCTTTGCTTTGTAACTTGGTTGTAGTCTCTTGGCTTCTGGTCGCGACAACTGCCTCGGTTACGGCTTCCTTTTGGTAATTCTTTCTGGAGGCAGCAGTTAGTTCAATAGGCTTTCCGTGTGGCTAATCGAGGGTGAGGTGTTGTTGTTTCCTTGTTCCAATTGTTTCTCAATCAGTTCTTGCGAGGCAGCAGGCTAGGATTTGCTTTAGTCGCCGGTGGCGGTCTTTCAAGCTCTCCTTCGTTCGGTCTCTCTTGTATTGCTAGCTTGATGTGTGGGTCAGGCCCGGGTGTGTGTTCGTGTCAATCAACTCCCGTTGTTGTGTGGAGAAATGTGCAGATTTAGCCTCTCTGCTTTGTTGTGTCATAGCTTTGTGTGGTAGAGGACAAGTTAGTCTAGTAGCTTTCGGATTGTATCCGTTTCGAGTTACCTAGTCCGTTGCTTCTCCTATGATTTAGCTCATGGAAAAGACGCTATGGCTGCCCTCACAGGCCACAGTTGGTGGGTGTGATCGAGGGCTTGATGGTCTTTTCCGTTGACGAGTCATATTTGGGCTTCGTTTGAACCGGTTGAGTCTTATTGCGTTATTGTTTTTATCTTTTTTGCCTCGAACGCTCTATACCTTGGTGAATCTTTTTTTTTAATTGTAACCGAATCGTATTCATTTTATATGAAATATTTACTCTTTAGCAAAAGACCACTCAAAAGACCTAACCTAATTAATCTAACAATCCATATTAGAACATGTCAATAACCGGTTTACATTAATAAAAGCCTAGCCCAACCGAAACTAAATTACTGCTTTATACATAAATAGCTTGCTGAAGAAGGCTTCTTCCTAGGTGGATGGATTTCTAGGGTTATTTAAAAAGAATTCACTTTGCTGCCTCTCGAGGAGTTCTTGTCGGAAAATAGACAGTCGCTGTTTTCAACTTCTTCATGGGCAATTGAGATAGATGTTGTTAGTGATATATAGAATCTGATCCAGAAGCTTACCGAAAGCTTGGGGAACGGTGAACCAGAAGCTAGAAGGTGAAAGATAAAAGAATATCACCTCGGAGCAAAGGATTCGATGGTGAATTGTGTAAGAGAGAGAGAGATGAAGAAGAATTATTATTTGATTAACTTTCAATGTGCGGCTAATGCCTTACATTTATAATAAAGTTGCATAATCCGGTTTAACAAATACCGGTTAATTAGGAAAATAGAAATAAGTAAACCAAATGATTAAACCAAAAGAAATAGCAGGAGAAGAGATGTGTAGATACGTGATTCCTATCACAATACTCCCCTCTTCAAAGAATCCTTGTCCTCAAGGATCAAAGGCAGGAAATTTGCTAACAAAGTCCTGATAATACTCCCATGTAGCTTGATCCGGAGATTGTCCCTTCCATTGAACAAGAATTTTGGTGACTGGTTTGTTGTGCCGTTTAACACCCACGTCCAACATAAACTGAGGTAAGGAAGGAGCTGATGTAGGAGGGTTTGGACAAAGTTTCAATTGACTAACATGAAACACATCATGTATAGCAGCTCTAGGGGGTAGAGCAAGCTTGTGAGCAACCTTTCCCACACGATCAATCACACGAAAAGGTCCATAAAAGCGAGGTGAAAGCTTGTGAGGTACCTTTTTGGTTTTGAGAGAATTTTTTCGGTAAGGCTGGATTTTGAGATAGACATGATCGCCGATAGTGAATTCCCTAAATGACTGGCGAGAGTCTGCTTGTTGTTTCATTCTGTTTTGTGCCCGAAGTATGTGAAACTTTAGCATGTTGATGATTTCTTCACTCTTCTGAAGGTTTCGATCAACTGTGGTAGATGAACTTTCTCCTGGCAAGTGCATTGGTGGTGGCTGGCCGTAGAGAACCTCAAACGGAGAGCATCGAATAGCATTGTGATATGTAGTGTTGTACCACCACTCTGCTAAAGGTAACCATTGGCTCCAAGTACGTGGGGCATCATCAGTCAAACATCTGAGATAAATTTCCAAAGTCTTATTAGTTACCTCGGTCTGCCCATCGGTTTGTGGGTGATATGCTGTAGAAAACTTCAAATCCACTCCATGAACCTGGAACATCTCTTTCCATACGTCACTCATAAAGGTTGGATCCTTGTGACTTATGATGTCTTTGGGCATACCATGTAGCTTCAATATGTTATCCAGATACAATTGAGTCACATCAATGGCTGTATACGGATGAGATAAGGCTAGAAAGTGAGCGTTCTTACTTAGCCTATCTATAACAACCATAATGCAGTGTTTTCCTGATGATGGTGGTAGTCCTTCGATAAAATCTAGGCTGACTGATTCCCAAACACCATTAGGAACAGGTAGAGGCTGCAGCAAACCCGGTTTAGCAGTTAAGTCGTACTTATTCTTTTGACAGACAGAGCAATTACGTACATAATTCTGAACTTCTAAACTCATTCTTGGCCAGTAGAATAGTGACTTGACTCTGTGTAGTGTTGCGTCTCTGCCTGAATGACCTCCAATCGCTGAATCATGTAACCACTTAAAAATGTGAAGCTTAACCGCCGGGTCATTACCAACTACGAGCTTTCCTTTTCTTCCCAGTTCATCATTGGTATAAGTAAATGCAGGGTGAGAAGACTTGTTAGATTGAAGCTCAGAGATGATTTTATGCAAGTGAGGATCAGATTGCCATAACATCTTAAGAGAGTCATAGAACCCATGATGAGCCTGAGAAAGGGTGAGGTTGAGAATTTGAGATCCTGCAACTCTAGAGAGTGCATCAGCTGCATGATTTTCCTTTCCCTGCTTGTATTCGATCTCATATGTGTACCCCATAAGCTTAGATAGCCACATTTGTTGAAACAGAGTTGTTACCTTTTGTTCCAGCAAAAATTTCAAGCTCTTTTGGCCTGTCTTAATAAGGAAAGGCCGGTGAGCTAGATAAGAACTCCATGTTTGTACAGCGTGTACCACTGCCATCAACTCTTTTTCGTATACTGATAAAGATTGATGTTTGGGACCCAATGCTCTACTAATGTATCATATTGGGTGTTTATCCTGCATCAAAATTTCACAAATTCCAGATTTAGAAGCATCGGTCTCTATCACAAATAACTTGTCAAAGTCAGGAAGAGCTAAAACTGGAGATGACGTGAGGGCTGCTTTTAATTCTGAAAATGCTTGTGTAGCTTTTGAACTCCATAAGAACCTGTCCTTCTTAAGTAAGGTGGTAAGAGGTCGAGCAACAACACTGTAACCCTTGATAAACCGTCTGTAGTAATTTGCGAGTCCTAAGAAACTCCTCAACTTCTTTTGATTGGATGGTATAGGCCACTGTTGGATTGCCTTGATCTTGCTAGGATCCGTGCTCACACCATCTGCAGAGATAAAGTGGCCCAAGTATTCAATAGCGGTAGCTCCAAAAGTACACTTTGAGGGTTTAAGATAGAGTTTGTGTTCCCTGAGTACAGAGAAAACCATGTCTAAGTGCTGAAGATGTGCTTCCCACGTAGGACTATACACGAGGATGTCATCAAAGAAGACAAGCAAACATTTCCGAGCAATATTCGGAAACACATGATTCATAAGGCCTTGAAATGTGCAAGGAGCATTTGTAAGGCCAAACGGCATGACCAAGTACTCGTAGTGACCAGAGTGTGTCTTGAAAGCTGTCTTATACACGTCACATGGCGACATTCTTATTTGATGGAAGCCAGTCCTAAGGTCCAACTTCGAAAAGTATTTCGATCCAGCTAACTCATCTAGTAAATCTTCAAGCAATGGAATAGGATACTTATCTTTAATTGTCTGCTTGTTCAAGCCCCTATAATCCACACAAAGTCTCCAAGAGCCATCCTTCTTTTTGACAAGAACGACGGGAGAAGCGTATGGGCTGGAGCTGTACTTAATAATCCCTTGTTTCAGCATATCCTTAACCATATTATCAATCACGTCTTTCTGTAGAGACGAATACCTGTAAGGTCTTTGATTCACTTGATTAGTTCCAGCGACAAGAGGAATCTGGTGATCAAAGCCTGCTCGAAAAGGGGGAGGTCGTTGGGCTCATCAAATAGGTCTTTATAAGAAGTTAACAGAGGTTGCAAAGCCATTTTGTGTACATAATCAGTCCCAATGGCAGAGATATAAGAGAACAATGCATCTAGTAATAGATTCTGGGAGGGAGATTCACAATCTTCAATGTCCCTGATCTGAAGCAGTGCAATTTGTGGTCCTTGAAGCAATAATTTATTGAGACTACCACCTTTAATCAACTTACATCCGACTTTTGTAACACCGCGTAGGATATGTTTAGCACCGTTGAGAACAAACTCCATTCGTAAGTTCGAAAAATCCCATAAAATAGGACCGAGAGTAGCAAGCCATTAAACTCCCAACACTAAATCGCAGCAGTCGAGAGGTAACGTTCTGATTTCGGTAATGAAACTGTAATTCTGCATAGAACAAGTGAAATCACTACACTTGAAACCAGTTTGTAAGTTGTTACCATTTGCTGCTGAAACGGACATTGGTTTGATAACTTCCAGCAAACAACCCAATTCGTTAGCTGCATTTAAATCAAGGAAGTTATGTGTTCTGCCTGGATCAATCAGAATATGAATCTTCTTCTTCCCGTATTGACCAATGATCCGCATACAATTGAACGTAGTAAAGCCGCTAAGAGCATTCAAGGAAATGGTTGGTGTTTTTTTTGCTGTAATTATCTGTTATAGTCGTTGGTTCTATTTCTGTAACTCCGTCGTTATAAGAAACACTATCTACTTCACCTTCCATGTAAAAAATGTGTCCTCTCTTATGCTTCAATTGATGTCCTGGGGAAAAGGGTTCATCGCAGAACATACATAAGCCTTGTGCCTTCCTGTCTTGCATTTCTTGGTAAGAGAATTTTCTGGCCGATCTTTCAGAAGTAGTTTTGGGTGTCAAGGTTGGTTTGGGTGATGGGAGTATGGGAATAGTGTTCGGGTTGATGGCGGGCTGTGGTTTGTAGTATGGACTGAAAGGAACTCGATTTTGTTTGGGTGGTGTGTGGAGAAGGTAAGTTTCATGTAACTTGGCAACACGAGCTGCTTCAGAGATCGTTGGCGTCTTAAACTGCATGTCATGTAAAGCTAGATGGGGCTGCATATTTGCCAAAAAGATGCTGAGGGCATACGATGGTGATAATGACAGTCTTGTAAGCGCACGTTCGAATTTATCCAAATACACATCCATAATATCACCAGCTTGCCTCAATGTAACCAACGATGCCAATGGATCATCGTAAAGCTCACCAAACCGTTCTGAGATGGCAATTATGTATTCTGGCCAGAGAGGGTAACCACCACATCTATCGTGGATGTAATTGTGGTGCCACTGTAAAGCCTTGTATTGAAGATGGATAGAAGCAAGACGAACTTTGAGCTCCGGCGGTGTGTTGTCTAAATCCAGTCATTAAGCTTGGTACCGTCAAAAGATGGAAAGCTAATTTTTGACAGCCTTGTAACCGTTCCATTGGACAACAAAGATGTTGTCTCTTTCGCATGTGGAAGGTTGCGATCGTGAACAGACATGGTAAGATCGGGTGGGTCGGGTGTGGTTAGGTTTTGGTTTTGGAGAATCGAAGTTGTGGTAGCTGGGGCGGAGGACGGTGATTATGGGGATCGATTGACCTGAGCTAAGGTCTGGGACATGAATTTTGAGATTGTCTCCTCGAGACTCGCTTGGGATTTCACTAACTCCACAATATGAGAATTGAGGTCATCCGTAACCTTTTTCTGATCTTCAATTTGTTTTGCCATAGTCTGAAGTCTGGTAGATTCTGCCATGATTTATGGTCCGAGGTTCGTTTTGCTCTGATACCAATGAGATATATGTTGTTAGTGATAGATAGAATCCGATCCAGAAGCTTACCGAAAGCTCGGGGAACGGTGAACCAGAAGCTAGAAGGTGAAAGATAGAAGAATATCACCTCGGAGCAAAGGATTCGATGGTGAAAGATGATGGTGAATTGTGTAAGAGAGAGATGAAGAAGAATTATTATTTGATTAACTTTCAATGTGCGGGTAATGCTTTACATTTATAATAAAGTTGCATAATCCGGTTTAACAAATACCGGTTAATTAGGGAAATAGAAATAAGTAAACCAAATGATTAAACCAAAAGAAATAGCACGAGAAGAGATGTGTAGATACGTGATTCCTATCACAGCAATTCGAGCAATAAATTAGCTAATCTATTGGGTTTGTTTTGGGTGGCTCTCTCTGGTTTATACCCATCTACTTGTTTGTTTATTTGAACTTTGTTTTTGCAGCTCTTCTTTCTTCTAGGTAAGCGAAAGTCTGAAGATGATTTGGAGACCAAAACGTTTATGAAGAAACATAAGGAACAATCCGAGGAGAAGGTAACCTAAGAGGGTCATGGTCGGAATCATCTTGTTCCTTTGACAACGATTTTCTTTACACTGTCTTCTAATGGCTACTCATTTAACAGGACACAATGAAAGGAGTTGATGATGGTCTCTTGTTAGAGACAAAGTCTGATCAGGATAATTTAATCTCAGTCAAGGTGTAATATTCTACTTTTTGTTGCATATGTCGTACAAGTTTTATGTTAAGTTAAGCATCTTGTTCTAATTATCTCCAAAATATGGCTACTCATGTAACAAGAGATAGTGGATGGACTTGATCAAACTCCCCAATTTGTTGAGATACCTCTTTCTTCATTATTAGAAAATGCTTAGCGTTTAGTAACGTAATTGTTGCCACGAAGTCAAACTTATTCTAGAGTCGTCCTAACACAAATTTAGGAAGCTGGCGCCATTAAAAAGATGCTCTTAGTTGCCAATCTCCCTCCCCAAAATGAAATATCAGATATGTAAGAAAATGGCAGCTCAAATCGTCAAACTGCTTAGTGTTACACCTCCCAACCAGAGATCAAATCCTCTCCATTGCACATAGAAAGGTTTTTTATATCATTTTCAGAGATATTGACCAACCTAAAATTATTTTCTGGATTCGCCACTGTTTACAACTTCGATTTCTTCAAAGAAGTTGGACAAGTTGTTCGCTGTAAACCTCATGGGTAAGCATGAGGGCTGTGGATTTGTTGAGTTTGCTTCTGTTAACGAAGCAGAGAAGGTGAGAGTAGTTTATAGTAATGATTAAAAGTAACTTAGTAGTCATTTGAAAAGTAGTGTATACTTATGATGCAAAATATACAAGTAGTTATGTGAAAGCATGGTTTCTTTTATATTGTAGGCGTTCCAAGAGAAGAACGGTGAATATTTGCACGATTGTAAGATTGTTCTTGAGGTGGCTAAGAAAGGAGCTACATACCTTCTACCCAAGTAAATTGATTTTTGTTATGGAGATTTGTTTATGTAACACTGGTTGTTACTTATTCGCTAGAGTTTTGATGCCATTACAGAAGACTAACGCTTTTATTTTTGTTAATTAGGTATTGCATAGATCACAAAGTTTGGTAAGAGATTTAACTATTTACATCTTGAGTTTGTTTTCAACAGCACATTGGATATTATGGGTTTTTCAAATTCCAGGTCCGACTACAACCTTCGAAAGGAAAGCCTTCCGTTCGAACAAAATGAGAAACCTCCCAATGTTGTTGAGGTATATCTTCTTATTAACAGTTGTGTTATTACTCTTAAAGTCCTTTTCTCCTTAGAGTCGTGCTAACACACTTGGCTGTTGAATTCAGGAAGTACTCTTTGTTGCCAATCTCTCTCCTCAAACTAAAACATCACATATGTAATTAGCACTTTAAATTTCCACTTCCCTTCTCAGAACAAGTTTTTCATGACTGATATTTCACCCTCCATTTTTACAGCTTCAATTTCTTCAAAGATGTTGGAAAAGTTGTTAGTATTCGACTTATTGTAAACCATGAGGGCAAGCATGTGGGTTATGGCTTTGTTCAATTTGCTTCTTCTAACCATGCAAAGGAGGTGAGAGTAGTATTGTTGCCATGACGAAATAAGTATTTAAGTAGACATTTGAAATATAGTGTATACTTATGATGAAAATTATACAAGTAGTTATTTGAAAAATACGATAGCTGATTAAATCTTTTAATTATTCTGTAGGCGCTGGAAAAGAAGAATGATTATTCTTTTGCTCAATCATATGATTATTCTTCATGTGGCTAAGAAAACTCCATACCCTCCACGACCCAAGTAAATTTATTTTCCATGTTATGGAGATTTGTTAATGTAACACTGGTTGTAACTTATTACAAAAGACTTACGCCGTTTTTTGTTGTTAATTAGGTACAACCTTGCAGAGAAACTTTGGTAAGAGATTTAACTATTTGCTTCTTGAGGTTGTTATCAAGAGCACATTTGGTATACATTGAGAGATCTTGATATTTTTAGTTACGAAGACTACTTTCGTTTAGAAAGCCATTTGATAGAAGAAGATGAGACAGTGGAAGGACTTGATCAAAGTCCCGATTTTGTTGAGGTACATGTTCTTATTATCTTCAAAATATGTCAGTTTCTAACGAAACACTTAGCGTTTAATAGCAGAATTGTTTCCCCTTCGAGTCGTGCTTACACACTTGGCTGTTACATTCAGGCAATTGCCATAAGAAAAAGGACGCTCTTTATTATCAATATCCCTAGCAAAAGTAAAATATCAGATATGTAAGTAGCAACTTTCATTTTCTCTTTCGTTTGTGGATCAAGTTTTTCATGACTAATATTTTATCCTCCATTTTTACAGCATCGATTTCTTCAAAGATGTTGGAAGAGTTGTTAATGTTAGACTTATTGTAAACTACCACAGCAGGCGTGTGGGCTCTGGGTTTGTTGAGTTTGCTTCTGGTAATAAAGCAGAGAAGGTGAGAGTAGTTTATAGTAATGACTAAAAGTTATTTGAAAAGTAGTGTATACTTATGAAAACTATAAGTAGTTATTTGAAAAGTATGATTGCTAATTAAAGTTTTTTATACGGTAGGCGCTGCAAAAGAAAAAAAAGGGAAATGCTGAGTCATAACAAGGTTTTTCTGGCTTTGGCTCATATAGCTCCATACCGTCCACCCAAGTAAACTGATTTTCCACTTTATGGAGATTATGTAACTTATTGCTAGAGTTTTGATGTCACTAATGCTATTATTTTTGCTACTTAGGTATTGCATAGATCACAGGGTTCGGTAAAGGATTTAACTATTTGCATCTTGAGATTTGTTATCAAGAGCACACATGGTGAAGTATTTTATATTTCAGGTACGAAGACTACCTTCTGATAGAAGAAGAAGAAGATGAGGCAGTGAAAGGACTTGAGGAAACTCTCGATTGTGTTAAGGTACCCCTTCTTATTATCTTCAAATTATGTCAAAGAAATGCATAGCTGTTTATAACTTATTATGGGGATGAAGCTACGTCTTGTTTTTTGCAATTTAAGTCCTTTTTTTTTCTCCTAAGAGTCGTACTAACACACTTTGCTTTAAAATTCAGGAAGTTGACGCAAGAAAAAAGACGTTCTTTGTTGCCAATCTCTCTCCTAGAACTAAAATATCAGATATGTAAGTAGCACCTTAGATTTCCACTTTCGTTCTCCGAGCAAGTTTTTGACGACTGATATTTCATCCCCCATTTTTACAGCATCGAGTACTTTGAAGTTGCTGGAGAAGTTGTTTGTGTTAGTCTTATTGTAAACCACAAGGGCAAGCATGTGGGCTGCGGCTTTGTTGAGTTTGCTTCTGCTAAGGAAGCAAATAAGGTGAGAGTAATTTAAAGTAGTCACTTGAGAAGTAGTGTATACTTGTGATGAGAGATATACAAGTAGTTGTTTGAAATTACGATTGATGAAACAATCTTTTATTACTGTAGGCGCTGGAATTGAGGTATGGTGAACCCTATCCCAAGTTTTTTCTTGACGTGGTTAAGGCAGCTCCATACCCTCTCCTACCGAAGTAAGATTGATTTTCCATATGGAGATTAGTTTCTATAAGTTATTGCTATAGTTTTGATGCCATTACAGAAGACTAATGCTATTATTTTTTGGTAAGTAGGTACAACCTCGCAGAGAAGCTTTGGTAAGGAGTTTAACTGTTTGCCTTTTGAGTTTTGTTATCAAGAGGTGAAGTTTTTGGGTTTACATGGAGAGATCACACTCGTTTTTTTATATTACATGAATGAAGACTACCTTGTACGAGAGAGCCTTGTGAAAGAAGAAGAAGAAGAAGAAGAAGAAGAAGAAGAAGAAGGAGCAGAAGAAGAAGAAGAAGAAGAAGAAGAAGAAGAAGAAGAAGAAGAAGAAGAAGAAGAAGAAGAAGAAGAAGAAGAAGAAGAAGAAGAAGAAGAAGACCAATTATATGATATACAGTTTCTGCGGTAAGAAGATTACTTTCTCTGAGGACGACGTATAGAAGAGAATGAAGGAAGCTCTTTAGAGTTCAATTTTAACTTGTGATACAATACAACGTTTTTTGTGACTTGAGGTTTTCTGATGTTGTAGTTAAGTTTTTGTCTGAACGTTCTTAAAAATATGCTTAATTTTTAAATGTTTTGGTTAACAAAACCAGAAGCTCACCATGCGACCCAAATTTACTTTTCTCATATTTAGTGATTGAGTCTTTAACATGACGAACTGGTTAGAAGACCAAGAGCTGATGGACAAAGAGTGTTTGAATATACATTTCTCTTGGAATGCACTTGGACAACTATCTCAATCAATAGGTATTTAAAATTTGTGTGATATATGATTCATTTGTATTGCTTGAACAAGATATTTTAATACTAATATAATCAAGCAGCACTCAAATCTAATAATTACAATGGTAATAGAGATGATAGTAAGTTCTCATAATCGCATCCAGTTTGACTATCAAGTAATAAATCAAAAAGGGATTTAAGGCCAGTGGTATCTCAAATTCTCTAGAATATGCACAATTCTAAAATCGCCATCGAGAGCATGTTGGACTTTTGTTGATAAGAGTAATTAATTACACAAAATTGAACTAATTAAGTTGAGTCAGACCTATCCAATAGTATAACACAAAAGGTGATTCACAAATTTCAAGACATCAAGCTATTTTATTGGATTTTCTCCCCTTAGAGTTAATATCGTGTGAACCGATGGTCCACGTATGATATAGTAAACTGATAAGAGCATATACTACACTTGATATAGCCAAAAAGCCGAGTAAGATAAATAGTATTATATAATGTAATAAAGATGTGCTTATGTTGATACAGGGTATGTTAAAATATCAATTTATTCAATCAAAATCATACAATGCCAATGAAGTTTTAAACGTTAATGTTAGAAGTGGAGACACAATGAGTCCAAAGTTCATCGCTTTTTTCCAGATATTGACTTTCATTAGCACGAAGATGTGGTCTATCAGAAATATAGTGAATAAGTGTATCGTGACACACTCTTCCTTCTTCAACAAGGTCGTGGCAACATGAATCAGAGATAGTTCCATTTCCGAAAACGTAAGCAATGTTATCCAAAGCACATTTTGGCGTAATTTTAAGAAGACATGTATCCCACAATTTTTTCGCTTCTCCTTCTTCGACTGCAAAAGTGGGCACTGATGCATAGGCTAGAGAAAGAACAACGAAGATGGTAGCCATTTTGGAACTAAGTTTAGCCATGTTTGTCTTTTCTTTGTTAGACTGTTAGTATAATATGTATATGTTAGAAAATGTTGTTTTATGTGTTTGATATTTCAGTATTCGTAACATGGTCGCTATTTATAAGCCATATTAATATTACAACGGAAAACATTAATTTTTGTTAATACAATTAATCTCTATATGAGTTAACGTTTGATAAACTATTTATTAAAAATTTATTTATTTGATTATTTTCGGTTTAGTATTAGAAAGTTGTTTTCTTATTTATGATTAACGTTATAACTTATAACATATTCAGTTCAGTTTAACCATATAATTTTGAACAATTCTTAGGGGTGGACCAAGTTCATTTACCCTCTCTTTCTAAACCAATTAGAAATAAGATAAAAACAAATTAAAATAAATCAATATAACTAAAATAATTGTGGGGATCACCATTCTCTATTTTTTTTTTAATTTTTTCCACTAATTAGTTTATTTTAACGAAACCCCAAATTATAAATACTAAACCTTAAACCACAAATTATAAACCCTAAACTCCAAATACTAAACCTCCTAAATTATAACTAAAATAATTGTGGGGACCTAAGAATTGTTCTTCTAGAAACCCCAAACCTCCGAAATTGATTGATTTTGATTAGAATCTAGAAACTAATTTTGGATTTTGTTAGTTTCTTAATGTATACAACATTAGAAAAGTAGAGACTTATGGAACAAAACTCTGGAGAGCTCACACTGATGAAATCTATAGATAGTTAGATACTAATCCTTAAAAAGCATATGATCCAAATTGGTATCACCATACTATGGAAACCAATAACTAACATATTTTGTGTGTGTTTGCAGTACTCTACCAAACAACTTTGATCTTAACATGTTACAAAATTCAGTCGACCTTGGCACCCAAAGTGTAAGTATCCAATTTTCTCTCCAAGTGATGGAAGGAGAAAAAAGACGTTATGTTTTCCAACCTACTGATCTCAGCTACATAAGAAGAAGAAAAACAGCGAAAATCAAAAGTGAAAACAATCCCTTTTACATCATCAAATCCGGGTAAACACATATGATTTAATATCGAAAACATACGAATCCAACTATCAAAATATAGATGGCGATCCAACATGAGTCACAAAAGACCAGAACAAACGATTACATAAGTCATAGCTTATATGATTTTGAATTTACAATCTATATTATCTTGTGTGATGATTATTCATATCGGAAATGTAACAGGATATAGAATGATAGAATATTAACATGTCTAAAAGCCACTCATTATCAAATTAGTTTTGAATTTGAAACTTAACATTTTGTTTACTCTAGTTGTTAGTCGTGAAATTTGGTCAAATCATTTGTATTATAATGTGTCGGTCACTTGAGACCTAAACGACATTGAAGACGTGGGGCTTCTACACATCTATTCGACGTTCCCCACACCGTCAGGTTCGTCCATGCACACACACAAGAACGACAACACTTGTTTTTTTGGCCTCCGGGCCACTCCAGTTTGTTACCATAAATTACAATGTATGAGAGTAGTGAGTTGACTTAGTGTGTATAATCTAAATCTAGTGGTCTGCTTTAATATTGTGGTCGTTAACAAAAATAAAGTTAATTATTATAAATCAGGAAAGTTACTTTTCTTTAGGCCCAATTAAAATATGATTTCATATTAGCTTCTTGATACGTCCCATTCATTACGCTCCCAAGTTCACATCTTAGAAATTACGTTAAATCAAATCATTACAAAAAGAGGTTTGGTCTCATTACATATCTTTTCTTTTCTAAAAACTTTTCCTATTAAGAATGAGAACTGAAATATAACTTTATAAGGAAAGACCAAATTTGATAGGAATCATCATGTTTCTAATTCTCAGAGTCGATGACTCTGTAACAAACAGAGTTGAAATGATTTAGGGGTGCTAAAATAAGCTAGTCATCTTCTTGTTTAACAAAGAAATTAATCTCAATTAGGATAAGATTTGATTAATCTTAGCCTTAGTGCGGATTATACATTGTATATAGTATTCCAAAGTTTTGTTATAACGAAATTGTTTTCGAATCAATGAAAATAACATTTTGACCAAACAAAAATAAAACATCTTAGGATTTATAATGGAAGATAAAGAAGCTATTTCGAAGGTGATATTAGCCTTCTTCTTGTTGGAACTTAGACATAAATCTATACAATTATAAACCTTTAAAACATACAATCAATATCCTTAAAAATCGTCTCCTAATCAGTTCTTCTATCGCCGGATTGCTTGAACGCTACAGTGGGAGCGATTCTGCCGCTCCTCCTCTGGTGTTCAAGCACAAGTTCACCGGCTAACCAATCCAGCTTCTCAAAATTGCTTTCTTCATTGATCTTTTTACCACCAAACAGAACCGATTCCACGTTCTTCTGCTTCAACATCTCTTCTGCTTCAACATCTCTTCTGCTACTCCTACAAGCATATTTACATTGCTCGGACTCGCATCTGTGTCGATATTTGGTTTGCATGGACCAAAGCTTGACCCATTCGCCTATAACACCACCCAAACAATGAAGCTCATATTAATATCAAGATTCATTACAAGTAGAATCACATAACTATTCTACCATTCCGCGATCCAGCTTAAAGTCACTAATTTCAAAATTCCGCTATTCCACCAAAACAGAATAGCGGAATGGCAGAATACTCCAATAGGATTTATAACAAATATAACCGCGAAATCAAGTTTTTCTAGTTTATAACCATTTAATTTGGCCTAACTTTTGTTTTCATTTTCCGCAATTACGTTACCAATCAGAGCCTAATGTTCGCATGAATGAATAAACAACATAAACCATTACCTGAATACGGACATAGTTACTCCTCCTACACTGACCAAACGCCATAGAAACCGCCTGGTCTACAGTCTCGGCAGCTCCATCCGCCGAAATCCGAACGGCAGGTCGAGCCCAATGCTTACCTTTCCACTTCATAACCTTATCACAATCATACTTAACATCAACCAACTGTCCCGTACCAAGAGACAACACAAGCAAATCCTCAACGCCTCTAACAAAAGGAAACTCTTGCTTATTATGCAACACATGCGTAATCGCCGCAGCCGTTGGATTACTCATAGCTAAACCACCATCAACCGCAACACACCGAGTCATACCATTAACCGATCTCATCTCAACCGGTTCAGCCCAAGTAACCCTACAAACTTCCCATAGCTTAAAATCATAACCATCCGTTTCCAACGCATCAGCACGTGAAAATAAAAACGGTGTTTATATGGACTTTTTAGGTCGGTTTTAATAGATCAACTTGATTTATCTGGATTGAATACCCTTTATTCCCGTACTTCGTAACATAGTTCTTTCACAAGATAATACTGTATTAAAGTTGTTAGAACGTAGGATTATGGGCTGATAAACTTGATTTTGTCAACAGAAGTATGTAAAACAAATATTAGGTATATTGTTTTATTAGTATTTCAATATTTTTTGTTCCTTTTCAAGCATTTTTTTTTTTAATCTTTTAACCTTTTCATATTGTTGACAACATTTTTTTCTATAATAGTATATTTATTATTTAGATTTGAATACGGTAAAACATGTAAAAATTAAAATAGTGATATCAACAACACCTCAAATAAGATCTTTTCCCAATCACGAACTGGTCTAACTAGGCTAATCAAATCGCATTTAAAAACTATGTGATAATCTATTTTTAATTACAGTATATGTGATAATCTAGTTTTTGTCTATATTTTTATACTAGTATATTAATCATACAATCACGATTAGGAAAACTAAGACATTTAATCCTATAATAATATAATCAGTCAGCAAAACTGAAGGACCCTATCATTCTTGTCCATCTCATGTCATAAGTGTGAATTACTAATTGATTGGTCTGATCTCAGTTCTCAATGCTTGATCAATATTTTGATTACAATACTTTAAATTTGCTTTCACTGAATAGTCAGTCAATGCATAGTATATAATCTAACCTTATTTCTGCATCGAATCATTAAGTATCTTTTGTTCGTATACCACATATAACAACTGAAGACGTGCAAAATGAAAGTTTGAAACAAAAAACTGCGTGTGACGTATATCCGAGGACTCCCATGCACTTGGACAATAAATGGAACCTTTTTAACACGAATGTATTGACTTTTTTGTTTGATTTGTTGCTTCGTGGATAACTCATTCTCCCTCGATCCTTTAGCTATTGTCCCATACCACTACATATTCTTAGCCACTTAGGGTCGGTAACTTCTATCCCTACAATTTCATGTCCTTTTTACGTCTATAGAGAGTATTAATTTTTCTTTCGTCTTTTATAATCTGTTTTTTGCATATATTGTATATACTTTTTTGTGGAAGTGATAATCTAGGTTCCCTATTGATGATAGCGTTTTTCTTGTGGTTTATATGTGTTCATCGATCGTATATACATATTTTGAACCGTATATACATAGATTTTGCATACGTCTTTTAAATATTCCAAAAACAAAAAGGAAACAAACTAAACAATAATAATAAAGAAAATGGAAGAAACCCGCAAAACGTCATATGAAAAGTTAAATCTGTTTCAGATGAGATTGAGTTCTTTGCACAAATCGTTCAAAGTTAAAATCGATTTCATCTTCCCATTCGATTCATTTTTAACCTTTAAAGACCCTATTAGATGAAATTGAACTCAGAATCTGTGAATGTTGAAGATGAATTTGAGAGAAAATATCATCGGTAAAAGTTGTTATGAGAAATGTTTGTTGTTACTGAGTTGACTTTAGTCAACTGTTTGGTTTACATATATATACACACTAATCCGGTTTAATAGATAGTTTAACCGGAAATAACCATTAACATTCTAATACCCTCCCCTCAAGATGGAAGGTATAGAGTATGAATCCCCATGGATAGTAAAGTCTTGAATAGAGTTGGTTGCACAGCTTTTGTAAATATATCCGCCAACTGGTTATCCAACTTCACATGTAATGTTCTGAGGAATCCACTTTGCAATCTTTCACGGACAATGTGACAGTCATTCTCGATGTGTTTTGTCCTCTCATGAAAGACGGGATTCGATGCAATCCGAAGAGCAGACTCATTGTCACAGAAAAGATTAGCCGGTTCAGTAGGAGAACAATGTAGATCTTGAAGCATATTAGTTAACCATATCAGCTCACAAGTTGCATATGCCATTGCACGATATTCAGCTTCAGTGCTGCTGCGAGAGACAGTGTGTTGTTTCTTGGCCCTCCAAGAGATCATAGATTCACCAAGAAACATACAATAACCTGTAACAGATCTTCTAGAGTCAGGACATGCAAACCAATCAGCATCAGCAAAGGCTGTGAGACGTATCTCAGATGATGCAGAATAGAATAAGCCTTGACCAGGGTTGTTTTTAATGTAACGTAATATTCTATTTGCAGCCTGAAGATGTGTAGAAGTAGGAGCAGACATGTATTGACTCATTTTATGAACCGCATAGGTGATGTCTGGTCTAGTGTGAGTCAAGTAAAGTAGTCTTCCCACAATTTTCCTGTATATAGAAGGATCAAGAAGTTTCTCACCATCAGTTGCTGATAACTTGAGGTTTGGTTCCATAGGAACAGATAAAGGTTTGCAACCTAGTAATCCAGCATCTTCAAGTAATTCCAGAGCATATTTTCTTTGGTTGATAGAAATACCCTTCTGACTTCGAGTTATTTCAAAACCGAGAAAGTATTTTGCTGGACCAAGTTCTCTAAGTTTAAATGCATTACCCAACACTTCTTTGAATGCAGTAACCTCAAAGTCATTATTGCCAACTACCAAAATATCATCAACGTATACTAATATAACCAAGTAAACTCCATTCTGATGTTTGACAAACAAAGAATGATCTGAAGGAGCCTGAATAAAACCCTCTGCCAAAATCACCTTAGAAAGTTTCTGATTCTACTGACGAGACGCTTGTTTCAAGCCATATAAGGATTTATGCAGCTTGCAAACAGAGTTGGGAGGAAATGTTTTGCCAGTCAATTCTGTATAACCAAGTGGCAAAATCATATATATTTTTCATCCAAGTCTCCATTTAGGAAAGCATTACTAATATCCAGTTGACAAATTGTCCAATTCTTGATAGCAGCCAAACCAAGAATCATTCTCAAGGTACTAAGTTTGGCAACCGGAGAAAACGTATCAAGAAAATCAAAACCTTCAAGTTGAGTATATCTTTTTGCAACGAGTCTCGCCTTATGTCTCTCAATACTTCCATCAAGATTATATTTGATGGTGAAAACCCACTTACAACCAATAGGGTGTTTATCCAGAGGAAGTTCAAAAACAGACCATGTACCAGTAACCTCTAGAGAATTTATTTCAGATTTTGCAGCATGTACCCACTCTGTAGATTTTGCAGCCTCTTTGAAGGTTTTAGGTAAGGTTGTTGTGGTAATAGAAAGAACAAAGTTCTGGTATGAAGGGTTTAAGTTGTCATATGTCAAACAAGAAGAAATGGGATATGAAGTAGTGAAAGAAGGATGAGCAGGAAAAAGGGTGTTATGTTGTAAAAGATAACAGTGATAATCATCAAGGTAAGTAGGAACTTTATATTGTCTCTTAGGTTTAGGATGGATCTCTGTATTCCCTGATGAAACCATATCACTAGGATCATTAGTAGGAACATTATCTGAATGAGGTGGATCATTTGGTGAAGGAATAGGAGAACTGGAAATTGAAGTTGGAGAAGATGGACATGGATTGTTTTGTGCATATGGAATGGGAATATTTGTAGTTTCAGATATTAAAGGATCTGAAGAAGTGATAGGAATGTCAAAGGAAGCTGGAAAAATAGACTCAGGATCTGGAAGAGGTAACAAATCCTGATGAAAAAGGTCAGAAACAGGAGGAGGATCTTTAGAAAAAGGGAATTCTGATTCATGGAAAACAACATTTCGACTGATATAAATAGTTCTTGTTTTAATATCAAGAACCTTGTAGCCTTTATAGCCTGAAGGATAACCAAGAAAGATACACTCTGTAGCTCTTGGAGAGAATTTGTGTCTGTCCTTTAACAAAGTGGAAACATAACAAAGACAACCAAAGACTCTAAGATGATCATAGGAAGGAACTTTAGAAGTTAAAAGCTCAAAAGGAGATTTGTTATTAAGAAGAGGAGAAGGGGTTCTGTTTATCAAATAGATTGCAGTTTGTATACAATCACCCCAATATTCTAAAGGAACATTTGATTGAAAAAGAAGAGATCTAGCAACATTTAGAATATGTTGATGTTTACGCTCCACCACAGAATTTTGTTGTGGTGTGTAAGCACAAGAAAATAAATGAATGATGCCTTTAGATTTTAAAAGAGATTTGAAAGAAAGTTCAGGAGCGTTATCTGAACGAATAGCTTTGACTTTAGCATTATACTGAGTCTGAACTAGTTCAAGAAACTCAGGAAAAATAGTAGACACTGAACCTTTAGTTGCTAACAAATACACCCAAGTAACTCTAGTGCAGTCATCAACTAAAGTAAGAAAGTATTTATAACCTTCTGTTGTGGGAACATGGAATGGTCCCCAAACATCAAGGTGAATCAAATCAAAAGGCATAGGAGAAAGATTATTGTGAGAAGAGAAAGATAATCGTTTTTGTTTTGCTAAAGGACAGACTTTACAAAGACTCTGATGAATATGTTTTTCAAGAGGAATATGAAGAAGAGGAGATAAGACTTTGATCTTTTGAAATGAGGGATGACCAAGTCTTTGATGCCAAGTTTCATTTGAAATTTGGAGAATAGCTTGGTTTGATGAATGTGAAGAAAGAGATTGAGGTGGAGTTGAAACAGATGACTCCAAGACATATAGATTGTTCTAGAGGTTACCCTTCCCAATCGTCAAGTCCGAAGTATGGTCCTGAGGAAAGAACGAATTATAAGGAAAGATATAGCAGGAAGAGGAAGAAAATAGGATAGAAATAGTACTATTTCGAGTTAGAGCACTTATACTGAGAAGATTGAATTTGAAATGGGGCACATAAAGAACATAGCTAAGAGTTAGATGTTCAGAAAGAATAATGGTTCCAGAAGTAGTGACCTCAATATGAGTTCCATCAGGGAGTGTCACAGATGTGTTTTGGATAGGTTCAGTATAAGCAAAGAGGGTCAGATCAAAACAAACATGACAACTAGCTCATGTATCTATGATCCAGCTATGAAAATTAAGGCTTTTCTGAATTCCCACATTTGAAATAAGGTGAAGTGGTTTAAAAATAGTACCTGAAGAAGGTTGAGTATGTGGGATTATGTAAGGCTGAGGTTTAGAAATAGAGGCTGTTCCATCTGCCAGAGTGAAGGTACTGCCAGAAATCTGAGAAACATTGTTTAGAACATTTTGTGATTTGTTCAAAACACTTAGAAGTTGCTGTATCTGGTCTGGAGTGAAAGTCCCTTGATAATTTCCCTGTTGATTGTGCGTAGAGATAACACCATCAGTCTCTTGAATAACAAGATTAGTCACATTATCCTTCTTAGGTGGCCATGGTTTAGAAGAATTGTTGTAACTGTTCTGCTGAGAATGAGGTTTTGAATTCACAGTTGAAGAGGGAACCTTATAACCTTGCGGATAACCATGTAGTTTGTAGCATCTATTAATGGTATGGCCAGCTATACCACAATGAGAACACATAGGCCTATTCTTGGATTTGTTGTAACCATTAACGTACGCTGCAACTACTGGTTCTGTAGGTAATCCCATCTGATTCTGTGAAGTTTGAAATACTACTGCACTATTAGATATAACACTCTTCATTGACCTCTGCCTTTCTTCTTGAGAAACCAAGTTAAAAACCTTGGAGATTGAAGGTTTTGGTTCCATCATCAATATCTGACCTCTTATTGTAGTAAAGGATTCATTTAACCCCATGAGGAATTTCAAAACTCTATCTTGTTCATCTCTGGTCTCCAAACGCTTCAGATTAGCACAATCCAAGTGACCACAACAACATGTATAAGGAGTTTCATGATTCTTTAGCTCTTCCCAAAGTTGCTTGAGTTTGGTGTAATAATCACTGACGCTTTGAGAACCTTGAACTTCAGAAAATTTTTGTTGTTTGATCTCTGCAGTTCTAGGTCCATCACTTTGTTTAAACTGATCGTGAATATCAAGCCACATTTGACGAGCCGTATCAAGATACATTATACTCTTAGCTATTTGTTTATCTATAGAATTCACAATCCAAGTGCAGATAATGTTGTTGCATCTAGACCAAGAACTAAAGTCTGGATGATTATCAGCTAATTCCGGAAATGAACCATTAACAAAAACTGCTTTATTCCTAGCTCCAAGAGCCATTAACATCGATCTTTTCCAAGTATTAAAGTTACCTAAACCAGAGAGTTTCTCCGAGACAAGAGTTATACCAGCATGATCGGCGTTATGCACATATAGTGGATTTGAGTTCGGATCCATTAAAGAAGCCGTCAATGTTGGTGAAGACGAAGTTGCATGTAGAATCGATGGAGATGTATTCAGCGCCATTATCGAATCTTCAAAAATTGAAGAAAAATACACTGATTTGTATATCAAAGTAAAAGAAAAGCTCACGAAGCTGAATTTCTTCAGGAATCGATGAGAAAATCGCCAAGGATCAGCGAGAAAACGATGAAAACGAGATCAATCAGTAATTGACCAAAATTGATGAAATCGATGAAGCTGAAGATGAAAGTGATGATGCGGAAGACGAATTTGAGCTCAAATCAAGCTGATTCATGCTCTCTGATACCATATTAGATGAAATTGAACTCAGAATCTGTGAATGTTGAAGATGAATTTGAGAGAAAATATCATCGGTAAAAGTTGTTATGAGAAATGTTTGTTGTTACTGAGTTGACTTTAGTCAACTGTTTGGTTTACATATATATACACACTAATCCGGTTTAATAGATAGTTTAACCGGAAATAACCATTAACATTCTAATAGACCCGATCGTTATGTTCGTGGTACAATTTATATTGTACTTCCTTGTGATGATATGAAATTATGAATCGAATTATTATTTGGTGTCCATGTAGAAGTAATAGTCATATTTTCCAAAATTTGACACCATATGATACAAGAATTTTTATGGTCGAACTCCAAACCAAATAAATATGTTTCTTGGAAGCAACCCAAATTCTAAGAAAATCTCTATTTTTTTATTTAAGGATTCTCCGTTTTAAATGTGTTTTTTGTTAAAGGATTCTCAATTTAAAAGCAAGAGAAGGAAACTAATACAAAGCCCAGCCCAAACTAAATGTAATTTTGAAACGTAAACCAATTTAGTTGAACAAGTAATCACTCACCATAGGCATGACAACCGTTACGGTTAATGCAGTCACGGTTGCAAATTTTTATTAACAGTAATTTTAACTATTTAATATACGGTTTAAACAGTTATGATTATATACGGTTACGGTTATTTGGTGACTACGATACGGTTAACATCAATGATTTAACTGTTAATTTATTTAGTTTCATCAAATGTTGTAAACTAATATAAAGCTAAACTTTGTAGTATGAAATTATATATGATTCAAAATAATTATGACTTTTATAACATTTTATGCATACTAATAATGATTTGATTAATAAGAAAAAGAATATAATGTCTAGTGATCGTGGATGGACTAATAGAGTGGATCTAGTGGAGACACTGGACGATTTAAATCACAATTCTAACCACATTTACTTTTAGTTAATATGATTATATTAGTTTAATTATTTTTGTGTTGGTAGTTATTTGTAATATTATACAGTATAATAAGCTTTTAATTTTTTATTCTATTATTAAAACAGCTACGGTTAAAATTTTAAGGTTATAACCTTACGGTTAACCGACGGTTTTGACATGATTACGGTTAACACGGTAATTAGAGGTTACGGTTAGACTTATTCTTAACCGTAAATAATAATTTTTTTATGGTTAACGGTTATGGTTTTTAACCGTTTTATACTGTTACGATTTAAAAACAGTCCCGTTACGGTCTGAAATAACCAACTCACCAAGCAAACTATCAGTAGAAGAGAGACCCGTCCCGGTTATCGTCGGTGTAAGCCGTATGGCTATTATTACGAACTGGATCAAAGTGGTCTCAACTCTTTGGAGTTTGGTAATGGTCCTAATGAACCACGACCACATGATTACCGAATAGCCTATGTAGTAATTTGGCCCATACAGCAGTTTCGTATGCATGCTTCACATAGTCGTATATGAGCACAAGACAACATATATCGTACAACACATGGACATGTTGACGTTTTTACCCAAATGTATTTCAATTTTTTTTTGTATCTTCAGATGAAATGTTTATGTACCGATTCTATTACTCTTCGTTCAAATATTGCAAAATATAAAGCGAATATAAATCTGAATAAATTATGATGTTCTCATAAAACATAACTAGGATCGTACCCGCTTTATACGCGGAATAAATTAATTATCAAGTAAAACTAATATAGTCTTAGTATAGATTTATTATACGGAATTTAAATTTTACATATTTAAATTTGTGATTATATTTTATAAAATGTATTCTATCTGTAAAATAGTTGAAATCAACGAAACATATTTTTCAAAGAAAGATACGGTAAATGACTAAAAAATAAAAAATATGGAAGATTGCATATATAACCAAAAGCTTGTCACCAATTTCTGATCTCATAAATTAATAATTTTTTTAATCTATGTAAAGTAAATCATAATTCTTCGTTCTAAAGCTAATTAACCGATTTCTGTTTTGTAGTGTAATTTAATTATTAAATTATTATTAATTAAAAGTATGTTTGGATATACGGATTATGTTATCGTAGTATGTTTGGATAGAAGTATAGTAGTAGATAATAATAGAGTAATAAATTAAATAAAAAAACTGAAAAGAAAAAAAGAAAAAGAAAAACTTGACTTAAAAGAATGTTTGGGTATATGGATTATGTTATTGTATTGTGTTTGAATAAAAATATAGTAGTAAGCAATAATAGAGTAATAAATTAAATCAGAAAAGAGAAAAAATGAGAATTTGACAAATAAGCTCAAAATGATTCTCCTTTAATATATACTCCATATGTTTTTTTTGTATTGATGTTTTAAGATGTTCAAAACTAATTATTACTACTTAACAACAAATGTATATGTTTTGAACTGAACAATTTTCAACAACTCTAAACCAATAATAATTCATAAAATGCCTTGAAATTTACGATTCATCATTATGATTTCATTAAAAGTGTATAGAAAAGATAAAACATCAATCTTTTAAACACAATTTTTTTCCCCCCAAAACATCAATCAAAAGGAAACGGAGGGAGTAGAATATTACAACAATCCGACATTAGATCATATTTAATACAACCAAAATAAGAGTGCCAATTTGTCATAAAACAGGTAAATAAAAAGTCCAAACCAATATTTATGAAATACTCTTCTTTTACATTATTTGACTCGCACGATAAAACCATCTTCAAAATTTTGCAAATTTACATACACACGTAAAATCGTATAAATTACTAGTTAACAAAAAAATATGTCAGTAAAAAAAATTAAATCAACCTATCCCACAAACCACTCAAAATACCTAACCTAATTAATCTAACAATTCATATTAGAACATGTCAATAACCGGTTTCTCCTTTATATAAAACAGGAAGAATTCCTGCCCTCTAAAGCAATCCACATCAGCACAATGCTGAATTTTCTCAACCTATTATTTTGCCTTGTCATTAAGACATTATACACAACAATTTCGTTCTAAATTCTTAATATATTTCAACATCAGAATCTAATATCAGCCCAACAGACCCAGCCCAATATATAATACTGTAAGAGGAAGCAGATGATGGAAACACGGGGAGTCTTACGGTTTTCTTCCTTCAGTAAACCGACTAATAACTGTAAGAACCAGTAAAATCCAACATAAACACGGTACAATGAGAAATACCAAAGACACGATCCCCTTCTTCTCCACCCTCATCCCGGCGACTCCTGCACTTCCTCTCCCCACGTCAATCAGAAAATTGAATTACCAGCCGTTACCCGTAATCCCAGTAAATCAATACAACTCATATCTCCCATTAACTCCTACCTTCATTGCCATAGATGCCAGCTCCATCCGTTATACGAAAAACAACCACGCATCTGTTCACTTGCTTATAAACATCCAAAACCAAAAGGACATTGGGACGATCTCGAAAACTTGCAAGCCGAGGTAAAGTTTGTGTACTATTTTGGTTCGTATATGATCAGTTAAGGCTATTGCAATGGATTTACAAGAGTTTCTCTCTGTTTGTGCTTGCAGATAGGATGATTTCAACAGAGTTGGGGAATGGATCCATCATTTATGCAGAGCGGAAAACCGTTCGAGCGCGCATGTACAAATACGAAACTAATTCTATGAAAGAATTATAGGATTTTCCATTTTAAACTCCATCCATTTTATGGGGAATGGATCTGTCTCATTCTATGAAAGAAGAGAAACGGAAGATCAAATCAGATCGGAACTGGCCGAAACTTACTAGGTAAGTAGTCAACTCATAGATCTTTCTATAGCCGAAACCCGTTTGTCATTCCGAGTTATGGTCTGATAGTTATTGGTGTTTTACTAGGACTGATCTGTGCCTACTTCGCAGGTCGTTTCCGGACAAATTCAGAGGAACTAAAGTACGATCTAGATGTTTTTGGAAAGATCTCATTGTGAACCTTCTGAAGCAATTCTCCGATCTCAAATCCATGGTAAGGTGCGTTCAGAAATCAATCTCAAAGTTGAGCAAAAATCACTTTAAATCATTGCATTACAAATAAACATGATGTCTTCAGTGAGAGCTCCGGTAATCCGATCTCTTCCGGTGCTTTCGGCAGGCCAAACTAAGGCAGTGCAGAATGTTCATTGCAGAAGTTGATTTGATTTTGTTTTTGAAGTCGAAGCTGCAAGATAAGTCAGAACAGGTAATTATATATACTGAGCTTATTGTTTAGCTAAGATAATTTAGTTGAAAAGAAGCCGTGTCGTTCTGTTTCTTAGTGTTTTATTGTTACTCACTGAAGTAACTTTCATAATGGTAATACAGTATTGGAATTTTGTATACCATCGTTTTGCAGTTTGAATTTTCCCTTCTGTCAGATTAATCTTCATGACTACTTCTTAGGATATCATTATTAGCCTTTACTATCATCACCATTGTGATTATGATACTTTGCTTCTTTAGGTTGTGGTGGTTGATCCGGAAGCATACACGTACGATGAAGAAGTGATCAAGAAAGCAGAAGCCATGGAAAAACTGGGGCTCATTGAGATCCGTCCAAAAGACGACAGCTTTATCTTCACTGTTGAGTCCACAGGTGCAGTGAAGGCTTCCCAGCTGGTATTGAATGCCATATATATCCTGAAGCAGAAGCTTGAGGCAGTTCGACTCTCTGACGACACTGTTGAAGCAGATGATCAGTTTGGTGAACTCTGTGCTCACATGCGTGGAGGATGAAGTGGTGGTTACCTTGAGCTCTATGTTTCACCCGTTTGTTTGGGTTTAAGTTTCTTCTGGACCAGAATGATGTATTAGCTGTAGTGGCACAATCCTTTAAGATAACATGTGAAGCAATGGTCTTTTACCACTGACCTCTGATCCTTTGGTTCCTGAATCTTGTTATTAAGTTAGTTCAAAATCCATGCGATTTAGGAACTCAAGATTTAGTACGAGGAAACACATACTAAATCATGAAGGTTAAAAGAAAGTTCAATGCTTTCTATTTAAGCAACTGGAAAACCTGAAATTTTGAGTATGTTAAATTATTCTTATGAGAAATTGAAATCGTTGAATGGATTCCACAGCAGGACGTATCAGGGGTCTCGATCAATAGAGACAACTATATAGATAAATAAATTGGTTGTTTAAACTAAAAACTTTGAAACGTTGAAAGTACATCAAAACTGAAGTTTATGCTTTTGTTTTTCATTATAGCAAACATATAGTAATTATCGTGACCTCTAAAGAGAATTGTTTAATTTTTGTAACATGTGACTTGGAGAAGAAGTTTTGGAGTTTTTTTCTTTAAGAATTTTAATTTTTGAAGGTTCTATTTAACCCAAATAAATTAATGTTTTCGTATTATCAAATTATAAATAGTCAACGAATTACGTAAGTCTTGGAAACAAAATATGCATAAAACATGTGCAAACAATTAAACTTAATTTATGTTACAATCATTGGTAGAAATGAACTAAAGAATAACTAAAAAATTATGTGGCCAAAAACTAAATTGTGGACTTATCTTCTATGAATATTTTAGATCTTCAATGAATATGATAACACCTGAACTATGATCCATACATTAATACATATAATCTTTTTACACCATTGGAATGATATAAAAGCTTCAAATTTTAATATAGCAAACAAATTACAACATAGAAGAAAGAATCCATTAGGAGTAAAATTCATTCAACAAATATACAAATACAAATTATTCAAATATCAATATAAAAAAATAGCGCCAGTCTTAAAAAGAAACAAATCAAAACAAAAAAAATCGACATAAATTTTAAACAATTCATTATAAAATCCGCCCGTAGGGCGGAGAAAGCCCTAGTACATTAATAAAAGCCCAGCCTAACCGAAACTATATTACTGCTTATTAATGTCTTAGTACATTTATAAAGACAAAGTCCAGCCCAGCCCAACGACTCTAGAGACAAAGTCTTATCAGGCTAATTTAATCTCAGTCAAGGTGTAATATTCTACTGTTTGTTGCATATGTCGTACAAGTTTTATGTTAAGTTAAGCATCTTGTTCTAATTATCTCCAAAATATGGCTACTCATGTAACAAGAGATAGTGGATGGACTTGATCAAACTCCCCAATTTGTTGAGATACCTCTTTCTTCATTATTAGAAAACGCTTAGCGTTTAGTAACGTAATTGTTGCCACAAAGTCAAACTTATTCTAGAGTCGTTGATATATCATGGTTTTTACCGGTTTTCGACCATGATATAAGTCCTTTTATCGAGTCTTTTCGTTGTATTTCGAGTCTTTTTAGTGTCTTAACAGGTTATTACACGTGAGGAGCTTATATGGTGAATACGGTGCATTTTGAAGCGTAAACAAGGTTGAAGCCGGATTTTGCAAGAAAAGAAGCTGATATGAAGCAGCCTGTCGATCGACAGACACAAGGACGATCGATCGACAACTACACTACAGCCTGTCGATCGACAGACACAAGGACGATCCATCGACAGGTGCTCGCAGAGACCGACCTAAAGAAGGAAAATTGTTCCTTTTCGGGCCAGGAGTTACCAATAAACCGTCATAAAAGCCCACCACGAGTTTTACCTCTATAAATAGTTTATTTTAGGTTTTTAGATCAAAGACTTAGATTTTACTTAACAAAGTTTAGAGAGAGATTTTTAGGGTTTTTAGGGAGACAAGTTTACTTTGTTCTTTGAGATTCTTCGAACCCTATTGTTCTTATTCTCTTTCTCTATGCATTATTATTCAGTTATGATTTGCTTTGCTGCCATGTCTGAGTAGTTTGCTTGTTAGGTTTAGGGTAGTTCGAATGGAATGATGATGAATTGTTAGGGTAAACTCACTTGTTAGGATTATCTGTTAGGTTCTTCACCTAGATTGCTTTAACTCTGATTTAGAATTGATCACTCTAAATTAGCTATCTTAGGTTGATAGATTGACACGAAAGTGTAATTGATTAGCCAGAACTAGATCTTAGGTGAGCAAAATTACTTATTCGCAAAGAAATTTGGTTTAGGGATTTTGTGAACAAATTGGACTTGAATTTAATGCTTGTTTAAATTGATTGAATTCGCAAAGAAATTTGGTTTTCTAGGGTTTAGACATAGTTAGTTTTCGCAACGACAGTTGGTTAATTATACATTAGTGTTCCAAGTTCTAGAACGGTTCTTAATTAAATCCTGATTTTGTTTAACCTGCAATTCTGATTCATCCTGAGAATTACCCAAAAGCCTAGCACTTTGTTTAATTGAATTTTAAATCAACAATCTTTCTCTGTTTCAATTTGCTTTTGTCTTTATTTTACATTATTCTACTTAGCCGAATTTGAAGTTAATATTCCTATCGTTTGATTTGACTCCCAGTGATTCGACCCCTACTACGACGACCTCTTAATTTGAGAGAGTAGCTCAGGGTAAATTTGAGCATATCAGTCGTTCTAACACAAATTTAGGAAGCTGGCGCCATTAAAAAGATGCTCTTAGTTGCCAATCTCTCTCCCCAAAATGAAATATCATATATGTAAGTAGCACCTTAAAATTTCCACTTCCGCGTTGTTTTCCGAGCAAGCTTTTCATGACTGATATTTTATGGTCCACCTTTACAGCATCGATTTCTTCAAAGAAGTTGGACAAGTTGGACAAGTTGTTCGCTGTAAACCTCATGGGTAAGTATGAGGTGTGACGCCCGCGAACCATTTTTGAGGAAAATGGAGGGGCTGTCGATCGACACACTTGGTGTCTGTCGATCGACATAACTCTTAAGGGGCTGTCGATCGACACACCTAGTGGCTGTCGATCGACAGGTGCCCGAATTGGTTGGTTTTCTGGTTCAATTTAAGTCGTCCAATTGGACCGGACCGGTTTGGGGTAAACCTTAGGGCTTCGTATATAAAGGTTTTGGCCGCATTTGAGCGAACCAAAGTCCCAAAATCAGAAACAAAGAGTTTTGAGAGGAGTTTCTCTTGTTCCTGATAGTTTGTGGATTAGGGTTTCGTTCTTGATCGATTTGAAGAGGAATTTCGTGGTGATTGTAGCTGAATTTGTTTCTAGCCTCATTGTCCAGCAAATTCTATCCAAAAATCTAAGGTGAATGCGTGACCATGGCTTCTGGGCCGGTGGATTCGTTAGGGTTGTTTGGTGGTAGGTTGAAACTGTTGATTTGTTCTTGGATGTGTTGAATCTGTCTGTGAATTGCGTGTGGATTGTTTGGATTGTGTTTATTCGTGCAGGTTTCGTGTTAACGCAGAGGAAGAATCGATCCGAGAGGATAATGATCGATTTCCCATGAATCTGCGACGACCTGTCGATCGACAGCACTTGGGTGTGTCGATCGACAGGGTCACACGAGAGCTGTCGATCGACACCTAGAGGTTGTGTCGATCGACAGGTGATTGAGGAGCTGTCGATCGACACCTAGTGGTTGTGTCGATCGACAGGGTCCTGTGGAACTGTCGATCGACAGGCACCGTGGGTGTGTCGATCGACAGGTGTGAACAGGGGTGTCGATCGACACCTAGTGGTAGTGTCGATCGACAGGCCGCCTGTTTGGGCTGTGGTTGAGCCGTTGTTGTGTTTTGTGTGATTGTTTGATGCGTGTTTGCCTGAGCGGATCCATCGCGTCTGTGTGCGCAGTCGTAGATGGGAGGACCGTCTCACTGGGTATTTATGATAATACTCACGCATCTCTTTTTCCATGTGATGCAGGTAAAGGCAAATTGTGATCGTGGAATCATGGCAACGAAGAGGGAGATGATCTAGGGTGTCGGTTTCGTGCTGTGTGATTTCTATTGTTTCCATTTCTGTTTTAGAACCTGGTTAGGTTGCTGGTTTTGTGAAATTTGGAATTTGTCTTAGATTGGTTTAGTTTAATGGAATTGATTTCTGGTTTAATTGTTATTGTTATCCGCTGGTTGTTTGTATTGTTGCTTGGTTGTTGAGGATAGCATTTATGGGAATGCTAGTCCGAGACCAAGGGTTTATTGTTTTTTTTTTTTTTTAAAAAAAACGGGTCGGGTCGTTTCAGTTTGGTATCAGAGCCCTTACGGTTTTAAGACGGGCTAGAACTGCTAGGATTGAATTTGAAAAGAATTGCAATTATGTGAGTTTGGGGGTTCTAGATCATCTTCCTTCGAGCCTTCAAGTGTGAGCGCCAGTGTGAGGGCTGGTGGGGATAGTGTGATCCCGGGTTGGCTGCCGGGGGCCGGTGTGGGTCCTTGTGAGGTTGGTAGTGCGGGTGCGCTCGCGGGTGGGCTCAGGGTCGAGTTGATCGTCTGGCGGATTGGCTTCAGCAGGGTTGGGAGCGGTTACCGAGTGCGGTGCCAGCTGGGCTCCGGTGATGCCACGAGTGGCAGAGGTGCGGCAGAGGGCTGCAGTTGTTGGTAGGGTTCCGTCTTATCTGCGGATAAGGGAACACGTGCAAAGAATTGGTGTATTCTTTGCGAGTGGTGTGTTGCAGCTAGGAGGGTTCAGGAAGAGTTGGCCTGGGCGGACTTTTGGGCAGAGTGTGATGCCAAGTTCTTTCCTCGAGAGGCTGCGGATCGTTTAGAGATGAGGTTATTGGAACTGGGTCTGTGAGAGAGATCAGTTCGTGGGTATGACTTGGAGCTTAACCGACTCCTGGTTTATGCTGGTAGGAGCATGGAGGGCGAGGAGGCCCGAGAGGGGAGGTTCTTGAGAGGACTTCGATCAAATGGAGGACTCGGTGCGGAGTGTCCATGTATGCTGCGAGAGCATATTGGGTTGAGAGTGCTGGAGGCGTTGTCGAGACTCGAGAGAGCATGCTGTGGTAGTTAGCCCAGCTGTTCAGTCTATTAAGCCTCAGCAGGTGATACCTGGCATGGCGTCAAGCCTGTACAGGGGCAGAAAAGGAAGTGGGAGGATACTTCCAGGTTGAGGTAGAATGGCCAGGATGCTTCGGGTGCGCAAGCATGGGCCATAGTTAGTGAGGTTGTTAGGTTTCTTAGCACATGGGAGTTGTGTAGGGACCTTATTTGTAGGTGGGTGTGAATCCCACGTGTTGTTTGATTCTGGAGCATCCAATTGCTTCATTACTCCGGACCATGCCGAGAGAAGTGGTATCCGGAGTGACGCTGGTGAGCGGACTGGACCGGTTATGGTTGCTGGAGGAGAATTTCTAGCTACGCATGGCCGGGGGAAGGAGGTGGATATTCTGGTAGCGGGAGAGTTAATGCCAGCTGACTTAGTGATTAGTCCGGTGGAGCTGTACGATGTTATCCTTGGTATGGATTGGTTGAATCAGTACAGAGTCCATCTGGATTGTCACCGGGGTCGAGTGGTATTTGAACGTGAAGGTGGAAGGTTGGTTTATCAAGGAGTAAGACCGACTTCAGGAAGTCTCGTGATCTCCCTTGTTCAAGCTGAGGCGATGATTGAGAGAGGTTGTGAGGCTTACCTGGCCACGATAGTAATGCCGGAGGCTGTTGGTGGGGTTGCTGTGAGAGATATTCGGGTCGCTCGGGATTTCGAGGATGTCTTTCAGTCGTTGCAGGGATTACCGCCGACTCGGTCAGATCCTTTCACGATTGAGTTAGAACCCGGAACGACGCCGTTGTCTAAGGCGCCTTATCGAATGGCTCCAGCAGAGTTAGCAGAATTGAAGAAGCAGTTGGAGGATTTGTTGGAGAAGGGATTTATTAGACCAAGTACTTCACCGTGGGGAGCACCGGTGTTGTTTGTGAAGAAGAAAGACGGTAGTTTCCGGTTGTGCATCGATTATCGAGGTCTTAACCGAGTCACTGTGAAGAACAAGTATCCTCTTCCGAGAATTGATGAGTTGTTAGATCAGTTGAGAGGGGCTACTTGGTTCTCTAAGATTGACTTGGCATCCGGTTACCACCAGATTCCGATTGACGAAGCAGATGTTCGGAAGACGGCTTTCAGGACTCGGTATGGGCATTTCGAGTTTGTAGTAATGCCATTCGGATTGACGAATGCACCGGCGGCATTTATGAGGTTGATGAACGGAGTTTTTCAGGAGTATCTGGATGAGTTCGTAATCATCTTCATCTATGATATTCTGGTATATTCGAAGAGTCTGGAGGAACATGAGGTTCATTTTGAGGAGAGTTCTGGAGAAGTTGCGCGAACAGAAGCTGTTTGCGAAGTTGAGTAAGTGCAGTTTCTGGCAGAGAGAGATGGGATTTTTGGGTCACATCGTTTCTGCAGAAGGAGTTTCTGTGGATCCGACGAAGATTCAGTCTATCCGAGAGTGGTCTAGACCGAGGAATGCAACTGAGATCAGGAGTTTTCTTGGGTTGGCAGGCTATTATCGGAGATTCGTCAAAGGTTTTGCGAGTATGGCTCAGTCCATGACGAAGCTGACGGGGAAGGATGTTCCTTTCGTGTGGTCGGCTGATTGTGAGTTGAGTTTCGCGAAGCTGAAGACGATGTTGACTAGTACACCAGTATTGGCGTTACCTGAACCGGGTGAGCCTTATGTAGTGTACACAGATGCTTCGGGAGTTGGTTTGGGCTGTGTGCTGATGCAGCAGGGTAAGGTGATTGCTTATGCTTCAAGGCAGTTGAGGAAGCATGAGGGCAATTATCATGTTCATGACTTAGAGTTGGCTGTAGTGATCTTCGCGTTGAAAATCTGGAGGTCTTACTTGTATGGTGGCAGAGTTCAGGTGTTCACTGATCATCATAATCTGAAGTACATTTTTACTCAGCAGAATTTAAATGTACGACAGAGGCGATGGTCAGAGTTGTTGGCCGATTACGACCTGGACATTGTTTACCATCCTGGTAAGGCTAACACTGTAGCAGACGCTCTTAGTCGGAGAAGGTATGATTCATCTCAGGAGCGGGATGTGGATATTTTGGTGAGCATGCTTAGTACTTTGAGGTTGTGTGTTACTTCAGAGGAACCGTTGGGGTTAGCGGCGGCAGATCAGGCGGATCTATTGAGCAGGATCCGAGTAGCTCAGGAGCAGGATCCGGTGTTGTTAGATCTCTCCAAGGCTGCTGGTTCCGAATATCAGGTTTCTGCTAACGGGACTATCTTAGTGCATGAACGAGTCTGTGTTCCTAAGGATGAGGACTTGAGGTAGGAAATTCTGAGAGAAGCTCATGCGAGTAAGTTTTCGATTCATCCGGGAGCGACTAAGATGTATCGGGATCTGAAACGGTATTATCATTGGGTCGGGATGAAGAGGGATGTGGCAGATTGGGTTGCAGCTTGCAATGTGTGTCAGTTGGTGAAGGCTGAGCATCAAGTTCCTAGTGGCTTATTGCAGAGTCTACCTATTCCAGAGTGGAACTGGGACATGATAACTATGTATTTCGTGGTAGGGTTGCCGGTTTCTCGGACCTATGACGCGATTTGGGTGATTGTGGATCGTCTGACTAAGTCAACACATTTTCTGGCCATTAAGAAGACAGACGGAGCTGAGGTCTTGGCTAAGAAGTATGTGAAGGAAATTGTGAGGTTGCATGGTGTGCCAGCGAGCATTGTGTCGGATAGAGATCCGAGGTTTACGTCAGTGTTCTGGAGAGCTTTTCAGGCTGAGATGGGCACTAAGGTGCACATGAGTACAGCTAATCATCCGCAGACGGATGGGCAGTCCGAAAGGACGATTCAGACACTGGAAGATCTATTGAGGATGTGCGTGCTAGATTGGGGTGGTCATTGGGCGGATCACTTGAGTTTGGTGGAGTTCGCATATAACAACAGTTTTCAGGCGAGTATCGGAATGGCTCCTTTTGAGGCGTTGTATGGGAGGCCATGTCGTACTCCGCTATGTTTTACCCAAGTGGGGGAGAGGAGCATCTTTGGGGCTGATTTTGTTCAGGAAACGACGGAGAAGATCCGTGTTGTGAAGCTGAACATGAAAGAAGCTCAGGATCGGCAGAAGTGTTATGCCGATAGGAGAAGGAAAGAGTTGGAGTTTGCAGTCGGAGATCGAGTGTATCTCAAGATGGCGATGATGCGGGGTCTGAACAGGTCCATATCCGAGGATAAGCTGAGTACGAGGTATATGGGTCTGTTCCGGGTTGTGGAACGTGTGGGACCAGTTGCTTATCGGTTGGAGCTGCCTCCGATTATGGAGAAATTCCATGATGTGTTTCACGTTTCGAAACTCAGGAGATGCTTGCATGCTTCTGAGGAGGTAGCAGTGACGATTCCTGCGGATCTTCAGCCAAATCTGACTGTTGGGATGAGGCCGGTTAGGATTCTTGAGAGAAGTATCAAGGTTCTGCCCCGGAAGAGAGTGCCGTTGTTGAGAGTCTTGTGGGACTGTGACGGTATTCAGGAGGAGACTTGGGAACCAGAGGCAAAGATGGAAACGAAGTTCAAGAAGTGGTTCGAGAAGCAAGCAGAAGAGTGAATTCGTTTTTTTTCTTTGTGGTTTCCAGTTTCAGTTTTTGTGTTGTGATCACCGTGTGTGGTGAGGTTTTTGGTTGTGGATTTTTGTATTTTCATTAAGTTGTAATGATTATGACATTTTTTCCAGTGAATAAGAAAGTGTTTTTCTTATGTGTTTGACTTTGAGAGTCATGTGTTTACGGTTAGAGGACCCCGAATTGGAAGTTTTATTGCGGATAGAACTTGCCAGTTTCGGTGGGGACTCTAACGGTTTGTGTGTTTGTGTGTGAGAGAGTCTCGGAATAGAAGTTTTACGGTGGTTAGAGCTGTCTAGTTCCGGGGAGACTCTGCAGGGACATCCGAGGTGAGGGATGGTCCGGGTGATCTTTGATGATCACGTTAGTGATGGTATTCCAGGAGGGGAATATCATGTGAGACCTTAGGAGGTAGTTCCGGTCAGAGATGCATTATAGACGTCTAGAATTGGTTCGTCCAGGGGATGTGTGGGTTCCCTGCATACCGATCGTTCGCCAGGACTGCGTGGACTGGGGACGTGAGGGTATGGAGAATTGTGACGCCCGCGAACCATTTTTGAGGAAAATGGAGGGGCTGTCGATCGACACACTTGGTGTCTATCGATCGACATGACTCTTAAGGGGCTGTCGATCGACACACCTAGTGGCTGTCGATCGACAGGTGCCCGAATTGGTTGGTTTTCTGGTTCGATTTAAGTCGTCCAATTGGACCGGGCCGGTTTGGGGTAAACCTTAGGGCTTCGTATATAAAGGTTTTGGTCGCATTTGAGCGAACCAAAGTCCCAAAATCAGAAACAAAGAGTTTTGAGAGGAGTTTCTCTTGTTCCTGATAGTTTGTGGATTAGGGTTTCGTTCTTGATCGATTTGAAGAGGAATTTCGTGGTGATTGTAGCTGAATCTGTTTCTAGCCTCATTGTCCAGCAAATTCTATCCAAAAATCTAAGGTGAGTGCGTGACCATGGCTTCTGGGCCGGTGGATTCGTTAGGGTTGTTTGGTGGTAGGTTGAAACTGTTGATTTGTTCTTGGATGTGTTGAATCTGTCTGTGAATGCGTGTGGATTGTTTGGATTGTGTTTATTTGTGCAGGTTTCGTGTTAACGCAGAGGAGGAATCGATCCGAGAGGATAATGATCGATTTCCCATGAATCTGCGACGACCTGTCGATCGACAGCACTTGGGTGTGTCGATCGACAGCACTTGGGTGTGTCGATCGACAGGGTCACACCAGAGCTGTCGATCGACAGGGTCACACGAGAGCTGTCGATCGACACCTAGAGGTTGTGTCGATCGACAGGTGATTGAGGAGCTGTCGATCAACACCTAGTGGTTATTACCAATACCCCTAGCAAAAGTAAAATATCAGATATGTAAGTAGCAACTTTCATTTGCTCTTTCGTTCGTGGATCAAGTTTTTCATGACTAATATTTTATCCTCCATTTTTACAGCATCGATTTCTTCAAAGATGTTGGAAGAGTTGTTAATGTTAGACTTATTGTAAACTACCACGGCAGGCGTGTGGGCTCTGGTTTGTTGAGTTTGCTTCTGGTAATGAAGCATAGAAGGCGAGAGTAGTTTATAGTAATGACTAAAAGTTATTTGAAAAGTAATGTATACTTATGAAAACTATACAAGTAGTTATTTGAAAAGTATGGTTGCTAATTAAAGTTTTTTATACGGTAGGCGCTGCAAAAGAAAAAAAAGGGAAATGCTGAGTCATAACAAGGTTTTTCTGGATTTGGCTCATATAGCTCCATACCGTCCACCCAAGTAAATTGATTTTCCACTTTATGGAGATTTGTTTATGTAATTTATTGCTAGAGTTTTGATGCCACTAATGCTATTATTTTTGTTACTTAGGTATTGAATAGATCACAGGGTTTGGTAAGGGATTTAACTATATTTGCATCTTGAGTTTTGTTATCAAGAGCACACATGGTGAAATACTTTTTATTCTAGGTACGAAGACTACCTTCGACAAGAAAGCCTTCTGATAGAAGAAGATGAGGCAGTGGAAGGAGTCGATGAAACTCTCGATTTTGTTAAGGTACGCATAGCTATTTGGGTGTCAAACGAGCCATTAGCTCATTAGCTATGTTTTTTAGGCTCATTTAATAAATAGCCTATTTATAACTTATTATGGGGATGAATCTACATTTTGTTGTTATGCAATTTATTTTATTTATTTCTCATAAGAGTCGTGCTAACACACTTGGTTGTTAAAATTCAGGAAGTTGCCGCTAGAAAAAAGACGCTCTTTGTTGCCAATCTCTCTCCTAGAACTAAAATATTAGATTTGTAAGTAGCACCTTAGATTTCCACTTTCGTTCTCCGAACAAGTTTTTGATGACTGATATTTCATCCCCCATTTTTACAACATCGATTACTTTGAAGGTGCTGGAGAAGTTGTTTGTGTTAGACTTATTGTAAACCACAAGGGCAAGCATGTGGGATGCGGCTTTGTTGAGTTTGCTTATGCTAAGAAGCAAATAAGGTGAGAGTAGTTTAAAGTAGTCACTTGAAAAGTAGTGTATACTTGTGATGAGAGATATACAAGTAGTTGTTTGAAATTACGATTGATGATACAATCATTTATTACTGTAGGCGCTGGAAGTGAGGTATGGTGAACCCTATCCCAAGTTTTTTCTTGACGTGGTTAAGGCAGCTCCATACCCTCTCCGACCCAAGTAAGATTGATTTTCCATATGGAGATATGTTTCTATAAGTTATTGCTATAGTTTTGATGCCATTACAGAAGACTAATGCTATTATATTTTGGTAAGTAGGTACAACCTCGCAGAGAAGCTTTGGTAAGGAGTTGAACTGTTTGCCTTTTGAGTTTTGTTATCAAGAGGTGAAGTTTTTGGGTTTACATGGAGAGATCACACTCGTTTTTTTATATTACAGGAATGAAGACTACCTTGTACGAGAGAGCCTTGTGAAAGAAGAAGAAGAAGAAGAAGAAAGCCTTGTGAAAGAAGAAGAAGATGTTTGGAGACCAATTATATGATATACAGTTTATGCGGTAAGAAGATTACTTTCTCTGAGGACGACGTATAGAAGAGAATAAAGGAAGCTCTTTGGAGTTCAATTTTAACTTGTGATACAATACAACGTTTTTTGTGACTTGAGGTTTTCTTATGTTGTAGTTAAGTTTTTGTCTGAACGTTCTAAAAATATGCTTAATTTTTAAATGTTTTGGTTAACAAAACCAGAAGCTCACCATGCGACCCAAATTTACTTTTCTCATATTTAGTGATTGAGTCTTTAACATGACGAACTGGTTAGAAGACCAAGAGCTGATGGACAAAGAGTGTTTGAATATACATTTCTCTTGGAATGCACTTGGACAACTATCTCAATCAATAGGTATTTAAAATTTGTGTGATATATGATTTATTTGTATTGCTTGAACAAAATATTTTAGTACTAATATAATTAGGCAGCACTCAAATCTAATAATTAAAATGGTAATAGAGATGATAGTAAGTTCTCATAATCGCATCCAGTTTGACTATCAAGTAATAAATCAAAAATGGATTTAAACTGATAAGAGCATATACTACACTTGATATAGCCAAAAAGCCGAGTAAGATAAATAGTATATCTTATTATATAATATAATAAAGATGTGCTTATGTTGATACAAGGTATGTTAAAATATCAATTTATTCAATCAAAATCATACAATGCCAATGAAGTTTTAAACATTAATGTTAGAAGTGGAGACACAATGAGTCCAAAGTTCATCGCTCTTTTCCAGATATTGACTTTCATTAGCACGAAGATGTGGTCTATCAGAAATATAGTGAATAAGTGTATCGTGACACACTCTTCCTTCTTCAACAAGGTCGTGGCAACATGAATCAGAGATAGTTCCATTTCCGAAAACGTAAGCAATGTTATCCAAAGCACATTTTGGCGTAATTTTAAGAAGACATGTATCCCACAATTTTTTCGCTTCTCCTTCTTCGACTGCAAAAGTGGGCACTGATGCATAGGCTAGAGCAAGAACAACGAAGATGGTAGCCATTTTGGAACTAAGTTTAGCCATGTTTGTCTTTTCTTTGTTACTGTTAGTATAATATATATATGTTAGAAAATGTTGTTTTATGTGTTTGATATTTCAGTATTCGTAACATGGTCGCTATTTATAAGCCATATTACAATTACAACGGAAAACATTAATTTTTGTTAATACAATTAATCTCTATGAGTTAACGTTTGATAAACTATTTATTAAAAAGTTATTTATTTGATTATTTTCGGTTTAGTATTAGAAAGTTGTTTTCTTATTTATGATTAACGTTATAACTTATAACATATTCAGTTCAGTTTAACCATATAATTTTGAACAATTCTTAGGTCCACCCCACATCTAGGGGTGGACCAAGTTCATTTACCCCCTCTTTCTAAACCAATTAGAAATAAGATAAAAACAAATTAAAATAAATCTATATAACTAAAATAATTGTGGGATCACCATTCTCTCTCTTTTTTAATTTTTTCCACTAATTAGTTTATTTTAACGAAACCCCAAATTATAAATACTAAACCTTAAACCACAAATTATAAGTCCTAAACTCCAAATACTAAACCTCCGAAATTATAACTAAAATAATTGTGGGGACCTAAGAATTGTTCTTCTAGAAACCCCAAACCTCCGAAATTGATTGATTTTGATTAGAATCTAGAAACTAATTTTGGATTTTGTTAGTTTCTTAATGTATACAACATTAGAAAAGTAGAGACTTATGGAACAAAACTCTGGAGAGCTCACACTGATGAAATCTATAGATAGTTAGATACTAATCCTTAAAAAGCATATGATCCAAATTGGTATCACCATACTATGGAAACCAATAACTAACATATTTTTTGTGTGTTTGAAGTACTCTACCAAACAACTTTGATCTTAAAATGAGACAAAATTCAGTCGATCTTGGCACCCAAAGTGTAAGATATCCAATTTTCTCTCCAAGTGATGGAAGGAGAAAAAAGACGTTATGTTTTCCAACCTACTGATCTCAGCTACATAAGAAGAAGAAAAACAGCGAAAATCAAAAGTGAAAACAATCCCTTTACATCATCAAAACCGGGTAAACACATATGATTTAATGTCGAAAACATACGAACCCAACTATCAAAATATAGATGGCGATCCAACATGAGTCACAAAAGACCAGAACAAACGATTACATAAGTCATAGCTTATATGATTTTGAATTTACAATCTATATTATCTTGTGTGATGATTATTCATATCGGAAATGTAACAGGATATAGAATGATAGAATATTAACATGTCTAAAAGCCACTCATTATCAAATTAGTTTTGAATTTGAAACTTAACATTTTGTTTACTGTAGTTGTTAGTCGTGAAATTTGGTCAAATCATTTGTATTATAATGTGTCGGTCACTTGAGACCTAAACGACATTGAAGACGTGGGGCTTCTAAACATCTATTCGACGTTCCCTACACCGTCAGGTTCGTCCATGCACACACACAAGAACGACAACACTTGTTTTTTTGGCCTCCGGGCCACTCCAGTTTGTTACCATAAATTACAATGTATGAGAGTGGTGACTTAGTGTGTATAATCTAAATCTAGTGGTCTGCTTTAATATTGTGGTCGTTAACAAAAATAAAGTTAATTATTATAAATCAGGAAAGTGACTTTTCTTTAGGCCCAATGAATATGAATACATATCAGCTTCTTGATACGTTCCATTCATGACGCTCCCAAGTTCACATCTTAGAAATTACGTTAAATCAAATCATTACAAAAAGAGGTTTGGTCTCATTACATATCTTTTCTTTTCTAAAAACTTTTCCTATTAAGAATGAGAACTGAAGTATAAGGAAAGACCAAATTTGATAGGAATCATCATGTTTCTAATTCTCAGAGTCAATGACTGTAACAAACAGAGTTGAAATGATCATAAGTTAGTTATCTTCTTGTTTAACGAAGAAGTTAATCTCTTTCAATTAGGCTAATTTTGATTTGATGAATCCATGATTTTTGGCTTTGTTAATCTTTCATCTTAGCCTTATGCTGATTATCCATTGTATATATGTATTCCAAAGTTTTGTTATAATGAAACTCTTTTTGAGTCAATGAAAATAACATTTTAACAAAACAAGAATAACATATCTATTAAGATTGATAATGGAAGATTAAGAGGCCTATTTGGAATATGATGTTCGCTTTCTTCTTCTTGGAATTTAGACATAAATCTATACAATTAAAAACCTTTAAAACATACAATCAATATCCTTAAAATCGTCTCCTGATCAGTTCTTCTATCGCCGGATTGCTTGAACGCTACAGTGGGAGCGATTCTGCCGCTCCTCCTCTGGTGTTCAAGCACAAGTTCACCGGCTAACCAATCCAGCTTCTCAAAATTGCTTTCTTCATTGATCTTTTTACCACCAAACAGAACCGATTCCACGTTCTTCTGCTTCAGCATCTCTTCTGCTACTCCTACAAGCATATTCACATTGCTCGGACTCGCATCTGTGTCGATATTTGGTTTGCATGGACCAAAGCTTGACCCATTCGCCTATAACACCACCCAAACAATGAAGCTCATATTAATATCAAGATTCATTACAAGTAGAATCACATAACTATTCTACCATTCCGCGATCCAGCTTAAAATCACTAATTTCAAAATTCCGCTATTCCACCAAAACAGAATAGCGGAATGGCAGAATACTCCAATAGGATTTATAACAAATATAACCGCGAAATCAAGTTTTTCTAGTTTATAACCATTCAATTTGGCCTAACTTTTTTTTTCATTTTCCGCAATTACGTTACCAATCAGAGCCTAATGTTCGCATGAATGAATAAACAACATAAACCATTACCTGAATACGGACATAGTTACTCCTCCTACACTGACCAAACGCCATAGAAACCGCCTGGTCCACAGTCTCGGCAGCTCCATCCGCCGAAATCCAAACGGCGGGTCGAGCCCAATGCTTACCTTTCCACTTCATAACCTTATCACAATCATACTTAACATCAACCAACTGTCCCGTACCAAGAGACAACACAAGCAAATCCTCAACACCTCTAACAAAAGGAAACTCTTGCTTATTATGCAACACATGCGTAATCGCCGCAGCCGTTGGATTACTCATAGCTAAACCACCATCAACCGCAAGGTCTTACCATTAACCGATCTCATCTCAACCGGTTCAAACACTCCCGGTTCAGCCCAAGTAGCCCTACAAACTTCCCATAGCTTAAAATCATAACCATCCGTTTCCAACGCATCAGCACGTGAAAATAAAAACGGTGTTTATATGGACTTTTTAGGTCGGTTTTAATAGATCAACTTGATTTATCTGGATTGAATACCCTTTATTCCCGTCCTTCGTAACATAGTTCTTTCACAAAATTATACTGTATTAAAGTTGTTAGAACGTAGGATTATGGGCTGATAAACTTGATTTTGTCAACAGAAGTACGTAAAACAAATATTAGGTATATTGTTTTATTAGTATTTCAATATTTTTTGTTCCTTTTCAAGCATTTTTTTTTTTTTAATCTTTTAACCTTTTCATATTGTTGACAACATTTTTTTATATAATAGTATATTTATTATTTAGATTTGAATACGGTAAAACATGTAAAAATTAAAATAGTGATATCAACAACACCTCAAATAAGATCTTTTCCCAATCACGAACTGGTCTAACTAGGCTAATCAAATCGCATTTAAAAACTATGTGATAATCTATTTTTAATTACAGTATATGTGATAATCTAGTTTTTGTCTATATTTTTATACTAGTATATTAATCATACAATCACGATTAGGAAAACTAAGACATTTAATCCTATAATAATATAATCAGTCAGCAAAACTGAAGGACCCTATCATTCTTGTCCATCTCATGTCATAAGTGTGAATTACTAATTGATTGGTCTGATCTCAGTTCTCAATGCTTGATCAATATTTTGATTACAATACTTTAAATTTGCTTTCATTGAATAGTCAGTCAATGCATAGTATTTAATCTAACCTTATTTCTGCATCGAATCATTAAGTATCTTTTGTTCGTATACCACATATAACAACTGAAGACGTGCAAAATGAAAGTTTGAAACAAAAAACTGCGTGTGACGTATATCCGAGGACTCCCATGCACTTGGACAATAAATGGAACCTTTTTAACACGAATGTATTGACTTTTTTGTTTGATTTGTTGCTCCGTGGATAACTCATTCTCCCTCGATCCTTTAGCTATTGTCCCATACCACTACATATTCTTAGCCACTTAGGGTCGGTAACTTCTATCCCTACAATTTCATGTCCTTTTTACGTATATAGAGAGTATTAATTTTTCTTTCGTCTTTTATAATCTGTTTTTTGCATATATTGTATATACTTTTTTGTGGAAGTGATAATCTAGGTTCCCTATTGATGATAGCGTTTTTCTTGTGGTTTATATGTGTTCATCGATCGTATATACATATTTTGAACCATATATACATAGATTTTGCATACGTCTTTTATACAAATTCCAAAAACAAAAAGGAAACAAACTAAACAATAATAATAAAGAAAATGGAAGAAACCCGCAAAACGTCACATGAAAAGTTAAATCTGTTTCAGATGAGATTGAGTTCTTTGCACAAATCGTTCAAAGTCAAAATCGATTTCATCTTCCCATTCGATTCATTTTTAACCTTTAAGGACCCGATCGTTATGTTCGTGGTACAATTTATATTGTACTTCCTTGTGATGATATGAAATTATGAATCGAATTATTATTTGGTGTCCATGTAGAAGGAATAGTCATATTTTCCAAAATTTGACACCATATGATACAAGAATTTTTATGGTCGAACTCCAAACCATATAAATATGTTTCTTGGAAGCAACCCAAATTCTAAGAAAATCTCTATTTTTTTATTTAAGGATTCTCCGTTTTAAATGTGGTTTTTGTTAAAGGATTCTCAATTTAAAAGCAAGAGAAGGAAACTAATACAAAGCCCAGCTCAAACTAAATGTATTTTTTAAACTTAAACCAATTTAGTTGAACAAGTAATCACTCACCATAGGCATGACAACCGGTACGGTTAATGCAGTCACGGTTGCAAATTTTTATTAACCGTAATTTTAACTATTTAATATACGGTTTAAACAGTTATGATTATATACGGTTACGGTTATTTGGTGACTACGATACGGTTAACATCAATGATTTAACCGTTAATTTATTTAGTTTCACCAAATGTTGTAAACTAATATAAAGCTAAACTTTGTAGTATGATGAAATTATATATGATTCAAAATAATTATGACTTTTATAACATTTTATGCATACTAATAATGATTTGATTAATAAGAAAAATAATATAATGTCTAGTGATCGTGGATGGACTAATAGAGTGGATCTAGTGGAGACACTGGACGATTTAAATCACAATTTTAACCACATTTACTTTTAGTTAATATGATTATATTAGTTTAAATATTTTTGTGTTGGTAGTTATTTGTAATATTATACAGTATAATAAGCTATTAATTTTTTATTCTATTATAAAACGGCTACGGTTAAAATTTTAAGGTTATAACCTTACGGTTAACCGACGGTTTTGACATGATTACGGTTAACACGGTAATTAGAGGTTACGGTTAAACTTATTCTTAACCGTAAATAATAATTTTTTTATGGTTAACGGTTATGGTTTTTAACCGTTTTATACTGTTACGGTTTAAAAACAGTCCCGTTACGGTCTGAAATACCGTTCGGTTTAATTTTGGTCATGCCTAACTCACCACCTTGACCAAAAGGAACTAGAAATGTGATTAGGATTTATCCATTTGAATTAACCAACTCACCAAGCAAACTATCAGTAGAAGAGAGACCCGTCCCGGTTATCGTCGGTGTAAGCCGTATGGCTATTATTACGAACTGGATCAAAGTGGTCTCAACTCTTTGGAGTTTGGTAATGGTCCTAATGAACCACGACCACATGATTACCGAATAGCCTATGTAGTAATTTGGCCCATACAGCAGTTTCGTATGCATGCTTCACATAGTCGTATATGAGCACAAGACAACATATATCGTACAACACATGGACATGTTGACGTTTTTACCCAAATGTATTTCAATTTTTTTTTTATATCTTCAGATGAAATGTTTATGTACCGATTCTATTACTCTTCGTTCAAATATTGCAAAATATAAAGCGAATATAAAACTGAATAAATTATGATGTTCTCATAAAACATAACTAGGATCGTACCCGCTTTATACGCGGAATAAATTAATTATCAAGTAAAACTAATATAGTCTTAATATAGATTTATTATACGGAATTTAAATTTTACATATTTAAATTTGTGATTATATTTTATAAAATGTATTCTACCTGTAAAATAGTTGAAATCAACAGAACATATTTTTCAAAAATACGGTAAATGACTAAAAAATAAAAAAATATGGAAGATTGCATATATAACCAAAAGCTTGTCACCAATTTCTGATCTCATAAATTAATGACTTTTTTAATCGATGTAAACTAAATCATAATTTTTTGTTCTAAAGCTAATTAACCGATTTCTGTTTTGTAGTGTAATTTAATTATTAAATTATTATTAATTAAAAGTATGTTTGGATATACGGATTATATTATCGTAGTGTGTTTGGATAGAAGTATAGTAGCAGATAATAATAGAGTAATAAATTAAATAAAAAAACTGAAAAGAAAAAAAGAAAAAGAAAAGCTTGACTTAAAAGAATGTTTGGGTATATGGATTATGTTTGAATAAGAGTATAGTAGTAAGTAATAATAGAGTAATAAATTAAAGGGAGACTTACTAGAATAACCTTCTTAGATTTTGGTCTAACTCAAACAACCTTCTTAGATTTTAATTACTGGGGCTATTTTCGAGTCCGTTTTACCCTTTTTCCTTTGATAACAAAAAACGTATTTACGAAAATGCCATTAATGAAACGCGCCAAGTAGGCGCGAAAGTTTCCCGCCTAAAAAAAATAAGTCTACCGCTATGTGATGGTAGACTTATTTGAGTTCTGGTAGACTTATTTTTTTGTCCGTAGACTTATTTTAGGAGCGGTAGACTTATTGTGTCTCCTTTGGTGGTAGACTTATTTCCGAACGGTAGACTTATTTTATCTGCGGTAGACTTATTTTCCCATAGCGGTAGACTTATTTTTTGCGGTAGACTTTATCTTCGAATGGTAGATTTATTTCCGTAGACTTATTTTCAACGGTAGATTTATTTTTCTTCGATGGTAGATTTATTTTCACTGGTAGATTTGTTTCCTTTGGTGGTAGATTTTTAGTCATAGTGACGGTAGATTTATAGTGACGGTAGACTTATTTTAGTAGCGGTAGACTTATAGTGTGCGGTAGACTTTTTTATCGTGGTGGTAGATTTATTTTGTGTTTAGTTGCGGTAGACTTATTGTAGTAGTGGTAGACTTATAGTTAGCGGTAGACTTATTTTGTATTTTCGGTCAACGAAACCAACCGTTGACTGGTAGACTTATTTTTTTAGGATCAATGGTGGTAGACTTATGCGTTTTTAGCGATAGAAGCGGTAGATTTGTTTTTACCCAGGTCTAGTGATGGTAGACTTTTGATCAAACTTAGTGACGGTAGACTTTTTTTCACATTAGACATTTGGTAGACTTATTTGTGATAGCGGTAGACTTATTGTACTTGGTGGTAGACTTATTTCCTGTTTAAGAATGTATAGTGGTGGTAGACTTATTTTCGAACTTAGTGACGGTAGACTTATTTGTGATAGCGGTAGACTTATTGTACTTGGTGGTAGACTTATTTTCTGTTACGAATTTATAGTGGTGGTAGACTTATTTTCGAACTTAGTGACGGTAGACCTATTTGCGATAGCGGTAGACTTATTGTAGTTGGTGGTAGACTTATTTTCTGTTTAGACTTATTTTCGTTTGATGGTAGACTTATTTTCTGTTTGGTGGTAGACTTATTTTCTGTTTGATGGTAGACTTATTTTCTGTTCGATGTTAGACTTATTTTCTGTTTGATGGTAGACTTATTATCTGTTTGATGGTAGACTTATTTTTGTTCGATTGTAGACTTATTTTCTGTTCGATGGTAGACTTATTTCCTGTTTAGGAATTTATAGTGGTGGTAGACTTATTTTCGTTTGATGGTAGACTTATTGTTGTTCGATGGTAGACTTATTTTTTGTTTGATGGTAGACTTATTATCTGTTTGATGGTAGACTTATTTTCTGTTTGATGGTACACTTATTTTCCTTTGATGGTAGACTTATTTTCTGTTCGATGTTAGACTTATTTTCTGTTTGATGGTATACTTATTATCTGTTTGATGGTAGACTTATTTTTGTTCGATTGTAGACTTATTTTTGTTTGTTGTTCGATGGTAGACTTATTGTTTGTTCGATGGTAGACTTATTTTTGTTTGATGGTAGACTTATTTTAGTAGGTGGTAGAGTTATTTGCAGGGAACGGAAATGTCCATTTTACCCTTTCAAAATAGACAAATTTGCACGAAAAACCAGCAACAATGGTGATGAACTAGGGTTTACAGCCGCATAGGTTTGATCTTTGCGAAGTGATTTTTTTAACTTTCCTTGTTTTCTAAACTTCTTTTCGAACGAGTGAACCTGTTGGAGTGAACTTGAACGAGGTACAATGGAACAAATTGTTCTTGTCTGTGGTAGATGGAGTTTTTCGAAGAATGGATGGGTGTTCGAGGTTGACAACTCAAAAAGTGGTAGAGTTCTTGGGTTAGATCATGCAACCTCGTTCAACAATTTCCTTCGAATGGTGTATGAAGATTTCGGAATCGATGAACAAATTTTCGAGGTAAAATTGAGTTACCTTTTACCAAGCTTAGCTCTAGATACACCACCGATTTTCGTTGCAAATTCAAGACAGTTCAAGAGTTTTGTACAACAATATAAGAAGGAAATGATTCGTCTATGCGTGGAGATTAGAGAAAAAGAAAAAAAACAGTTTAAAAGAGAGAGAAGTGGATGCAAGAAGGGAGAAGCTATAGATGAAGATGATGAAGATGATGAAGATGATGAAGATGATGATTGTAGATTTGACTATTGCAACGATTCAGACGGTGCAAGCTCGGACGATGATGAATACGGGAGGCGTGGTAGACTTTCAGATGATGACGACGACGCCGCTATGGAAACTCTACCACCGAAGAAAAAGGGTCTACCATCGATTCCAGATTGCGTGAAGTTAGAAATGAGGTCGGTAGACTTAGCGGTTGGGCAACGTTATGCCACAAAAGAGGACTTGGAGAGGAGATTGGAGATTATTTCTGTTGCACGTAAGTTTGACTTTAACGTCGGACACTCAACTCCAATGTTGTTGACGGTTAGTTGTTGGGTGGAAGGATGTACGTGGAGGGTTCGTGCTTCAACTATTGGAGACAGTCCCAGTTTCCATATCAAGACTTATAATGGAAACCACTCTTGTTCTGTGACTGATCGTTCAACCCGTGCTCGTAAAGCAACGTATCAGGTGTTAGGTCGTCTCTACAAAGATTTCATTGGTGGTGTTGGATCAACAGTGTTGCCAAGTCATGTTGCCGATGCTATAAGGAAACGTTTCAGAATAAAGGTACTTTAAACGATGGTAGACTTATTTTCTGTTTGATGGTACACTTATTTTTGTTCAATGGTAGACTTATTGTTGTTCGATGGTAGACTTATTTTCGTTTGATGGTAGACTTATTTTCTTTTTGATGGTAGACTTATTTGCGTTTGATGGTAGACTTATTTCCGTTTGATGGTAGACTTATTTGCCTTTGATGGTAGACTTATTTCTATTTGATGGTAGACTTATTTCCGTTGGATGGTAGACTTATTGTTGTTCGATGGTAGACTTATTGTCGTTTGATGGTAGACTTATTTTCATTTTGATGGTAGACTTATTTGCGTTTGATGGTAGACTTATTTCCGTTTGATGGTAGACTTATTTGCCTTTGATGGTAGACTTATTTTCTGTTTGATGGTAGACTTATTTTGGTTTGATGGTAGACTTATTGTTGTTCGATGGTAGACTTATTTTCTGTTTGATGGTAGACTTATTTTTTGTGTGATGGTAGACTTATTTCTGTTTGATGGTAGACTTATTTTTGTTTGATGGTAGACTTATTTCTGTTTGATGGTAGACTTATTTTCCACTGATGGTCACAGGTTGAGTATTGGAAAGCCCATCGAGCATTAAAGTATGCAAGGCAATTGGTTAGAGGAAGCGCTGAGAATGGGTACGAAGAACTGCCCACGTACTTATACATGATTAGGAGAGCTAATCCAGGACACTTATAAAGGTGAAAGTCGATGGTGAAAATAGGTTAGAATGCGTCAAAAACGCAATACATCAACTCCCCCAGACTTAGCCTTTTGCTTGCCCTCAAGCAAAACATAAGTTTAAACCTGTGAAAGAGGTTTGAAAACGCGGAAACTCAGGTTCTCTTTTGAAACGTTTAATGACTTCTAAATTCCTAATCCACATACTGCAAAACAATCCCTAACGAACCACCATGTAGTTCTCCTTAGACTTTTCCAGCTTCCTAAATTCATTCGTTCATTTCGCAGCATTTTCCACAATTCATCATCGCTAGCTTCATCAGAAATTTCAGTGCCAAAAACCTTCTAGATTCATTCCCGTACAATACCATGACAAATCACCCAATCAACCTTTGGTACTCTTTCTCCCCCAGATTTAATCTGTTCAATACCCTTTTTTTTGTAAGTCCTCATAACGGCGCTCACTACTATTGTTCCTTGTGAGGAGACCGGATTGTAAGCTCACTACTGTTGTTCCTTGTGAGGAGACAGGCTCGTTTTCCGTCGTATATATATACAAGTATATATTTTAGAACAGCGCATCACTAGTGTTGTTCCTTGTGAGGAGACAGGGTCATGCGGACTTTTGCACTACTCTTAAGGGAGATCAAAGGGAAGAGGAGTACCATCACTTTCACCAAAGGTGCATTTGTCAAGTATGAACGAGGAATCAAGTTCTATGGACACCAATCATTCCAATGAAAGTGCAATTAGCTCAGTTTAGTGGACTTTACCGGAAACGAGGAACATCTCTAGTTAACTAGTCAGCCTTTGGATTTTCCATTAGTTGGAAAGCGAACTCATTCTGCAGCAATGGTCACAAAAAGTAGGAAGTCAATTAAACAAAGAAATATATTACATCATAGTTTCCTGACCATAATACTCTTGACTCAATAAAACGACTTGAACTGACTTAAGAAAAACATCAAAATGACTCAAGAGAAACAAAACAAAGAAAAATTGTGTTAGTAATTGATGAAAACCCTCCCCCAGACTTACTTCACACCGTCTCGGTGTGAAAATAAATCAAGAAAAAGGCATAAACAGACTCAAAAGAAAATAAAATAAAAAGATTTTTTTTTTTTTTTTTTCAGGTTTTTTTTTTTTATCGAAAATGAAAAGTTAAAAAAAAAAAAATTCAGAAAAACTCACCTGGCAGATCGATCCCCAGGTAGTCTGCAATTTTTTTTTTTTTTTTTTTTTTTTTTTTCCAGAAAACTTACCAGTAGGTTGCCTCCCACTAAGCGCTTATTTTAAGTCATTAGCTTGACTTCGGCATCATGGATTAATCCGGAAAATGAGCATGAGAACTTGCTCCACAACAAGCTCCCCAATCAGTAAACTTCAGCTTCAAAACCTTTCTCAACATTCCTTTCACAACTTCTTCACCTTTCTCTTTCAACTCAGAAGTGATAATAGCTTAACCTTGGCGAAAGGATTAGAAGTTCCATTGCACTTCACCTTATACTCGATTGTGTCTCCAACACATCTTTGAGGTACCAATGTCATATGAGAATCACCCTTGATCCCTTGCTCTGTATCTTCTCTTTGCCCTTGTTCTTTTGACTGGTCTTTTTTGTAGTGATAGGAGGGTCTCCATCTAAGACTTCCTTAACCTCAAGCTTATCATCAGGTTCTCTCTTTGTCTCGACTGACAGCTTCTCCTCATTGATAATGGCAACACAAGACGCTAGCCTACCTGCTTCATTAGTGGGTATAACTTTGTAGAAGACCTTCTTGTCAATATAAGATAACGAGACTCTTTCATTAGGCAAATCTACAACTGCACCTACTGTTGCCATAAACGGTCTTCCAAGAATCAATGGCATATCAGGATCTTTGCTCATCTCCACCACCTGAAAATCAGTTGGAACAAGGCAATTTCCTACTAGAACAGGTAAACCATGAATGGTGCCTTGTGGAATCTTGATGGAAGAGTCTGCAAACTTGAGAGATATCCGAGCAGGTTTCATATCAATCCCAAGCTTCTCTGCAATAGCCTTAGACATGAGGTTTATGGAAGACCCAGAATCACAAAGAGATTCTTTAAATTCAACTCCTGAAATAGAGCATGGAACAACAAACTTCCCAGGGTCTTCTACCTTGCGTAATATCTTCATATGAGATGGTATTTTCTTTGCTTCAACAAAGAGAGCCTTAACAAATGTGAGATCTTTATTGGTGTCTTTAGAAAACTCCCGATATGCAGGATCAACTCTATATGCATCTTCAAACGAGATATCAGGAGAAAGCTCTTTCACCCATCTTATTGAACTCAATCAACTTCTTTTCATCAACCTCGTATTTCAGTCTTTGAGGATATGGGATTGTAGGGATGTATGGTAATGATTCTGCAACTTCCTCTTCTTTCTCTTCTGTAAGCGGTGCTGGGATAGTCTTCATCTCCATCTCACTCTGCACTAATATCACATTACACTCTCTAGGATTTGTCTCAACTCGCTTGGAGGCTTCTGAGATTTGAGCTACCTGAGTGTCAAGCTTCTTCACATGAGTAGAGAGAGCTTCAATCTTACCATGCAGATCATTATACATACTATCCACTTTGACATTTATCTCACTAGAAGTTTTCTGTTGGTTGAGTAAGAGTTGATGCATAAGAATCTCCAGCTTGGTTTCTTGAGAGGGGTAAGTTGTTGGCTGAAAGTTATTGAATGGCTGATTCTGCTGAAATCCACCCTGAAACTCGTTCTGACCCGGATTTTGCACGAACTGTTTCTGAAAACCCTGTGAAAAATTATTCACGCCCGGATTTTGCACAGATGAAAAATTATGGATGCCCTGATTTTGCACGAACGGTTTCTGTTGAAAATTCTGTGAAAAGTTTTTATGAAAACCCGGATTTTGCACGAAACCATGTCCATTCACATAGTTGACCTCTTGTTGCTCATCAATCCCTTCTTCACAAAAGTGTACATTCTTTTGACTCTGCTTCAGCAACTGATTGTACCTCTCATTGAGCTCATCATACTTCCGAGACTCAACGCTGCTAACACGCTTTGACCTGTCATACTCAGAAGAGTAGTTGTTAGAACTTGCAGCCATGTTCTCAAACAACTCGTATGCTGATTTCTCACTCCTGGTCATGAAGTTTCCATTGCTTGCAGCATTGAGTTGGTCCCTTGAGTCCTTGTCAACTCCATCAAAGAAGATACTGATTAGTTGCTTTTCTGAAAACCCATGATGAGGGCATTCTCTGTGATACTCCTTGAATCTCTCAAAAGCTTCACCAAATGACTCCCCTGAAAACTGTTGGAAAGAGACGATCTTGTTCCTCAGGGAGGTTGTCTTAGACTTGGTGTAGAAATTATCCAAGAATGCATCTCTGCATTGATCCCAAGTTGTCAGAGATGCAGGAGGTAGAGACTTAAGCCATCTAGAGGCTTTATCCGCCAGAGAGAAGAGAATAGCTTGCATTTAATCCAGTCCTCAGGAACTCCATTTTCCCTAGTAGTGCTGCAAATCTCCTTAAAGTTCCTATATGGTCCATTGGGTTTTCAGCAGGTAACCCATGGAATGTGTAGTTCTTCACCAATCCGATCATCTGTGGATGCAGGTGATAATCGTTTCTATCGAGAGCAGGTGGACATATCGCAGAGCGATTCTGGAAGAAAGTGTGAGGCGCGTCACATCGCCCATACCAGGTTGAACCTGTTGCAAATTTTGCAACTGTTCCTGTAGCCTCTCAAAATCAGCTCTAGTAACCGGTGGATTGTCGACTCTATCACCCATTGTGACTTGTTTCGACTTGTTCGCTCGATTTGTTCGTTCTACCTCTTCCTAGTGTCTGGTTATCAAAGTAAAGCAGGTTATCAGAGCCTTCACTTCTCCTCTGCATACACCTGAAACACCACCAAAACAAGCAAAAATAGAAACTTATTAGTAATCTTAGACTAAACTTCAACCCCAAAATTCGAAGGTAAAGCAATTGGTCCCCGGCAATGGCGCCAAAAACTTGATAACACAGGTTTTAACCCAAATTAACTACTGCAAGTGCACAGCAAATTTTGTAGTAATGTAGGGATCGAATCCACAAGAACCAAGTCTACACTTCAAACTATGTGAATGAAAATTAAGCTAAGATGATTTAAAAGGTGGTTGTATGCAATAATGTAAATGAGAAACCAAATAAAAACGATGTAAACTTATGAATTAAAAGCATTGGGCCATTAGGGAATTCGCAGGGATTCATGGATTTATAAATAGATAAATTGTCAAGGAAAGCATTATGAATCGTTCTAGAACTCAAATCACGAAATCAAATTAATCTACTGTCGTAGCATCAATTACTGTGTCTAACAACCTAAGATCCTAAACTGTCGTTTGAATTCAGGAGGTTAAACATGCATTAGAATCAAGTTTGATATGTTCACAAAACACCCTAACATCAGCTTTCGTTGCTAGGGATGTTGCTCATATAGGTTCTTTCAGGCATTTAAACAACACTTTGATGCGTTAAACAACCTTAGATCAGAAACTGGGTAGCTAATCAAGTTCCAGCAATAAGAACAACCTATATGAAGAATCTAAGTTATCAGTCCCTAAATCAACATCAATTCAATCAAACCCTGAAATCCCTTTGAAACCCTAAAACCCAATAAGAAAACTACTCAGACATGATATAAATCAAATCACAAGAAGAATTCATAGAAAACATGATGAAATTAATAAATAAGTAAAAGGGTTTAGAAATCTTCTCCAAATTGTCAAATAGGGTTCAGAGATCTTCTCCCAAAAGCTTAAAACTAAAAGTATGAATAGAAAATAAAGTGTTTCTTAAAAAATGGCTAAAATATCATAAATATAGGTAAAATCACGAGCTGGTCGAAATCCACGACAAAACCAAGTCGGAATAGGAAAATCTGCAATTTTCCTTTTTCCAGCGAACCGATCGTTTAGGCAGATTCGCATGTCTTTCCTAAAACTTGAATAACTTTTGATCGCACCGTTGGAATGTCTTCATATCACTTCCAAATGAACGATAACTCAATGTTATATCTTGTGTCAAAATTTCAGCTCGATCCATCGGTGGAAAGTGCCTCAACGAATGCCAAACTTCTGACCTTTCTGCACATTTGCTTCAATTCCTTGCTCTTTTGTCTTAGTCTCCATCCAAAACGTGTTTAACCTGAAAAGACTCTAAACATATAGAAAAGACTCGAAAATCCATTTAAAACATTGGTTAGAATGCGTCAAAAACGCAATACATCACTTATACATGATTAGGAGAGCTAATCCAGGGACACTTATAAAGGTGAAAGTCGATGGTGAAAATAGGTTCAAGTTTCTTTTCCTTGCATTTGGCGCAAGCATACATGGTTTCAAGTATATGCGGAAGGTAGTTGTGGTGGATGGGACATATTTGAAAGGTAGTACAAAGGTACTTTACTGATTGCCACAACACAAGATGGAAATTTTAACATATTTTCTATTGCTTTCGGTGTTGTTGATACTGAGAATGATGAGTCTTGGGAGTGGTTCTTTAGACAGTTAAGCCGAGTAATCGCAGATGATGAAGGTCTAGCGATTATCTCAGATAGGCATAGATCAATATCGAAGGCGATTGGGAAGGTATACCCGCGTGCTTCTCGTGGTATTTGCACATATCATCTGCATAAAAACATTTTGCTGAAATTCAAAGGTGGAGAATCATTCGGACTAGTGAAAGAAGGCAGCGAAAGCATATACACTTCAAGAGTTTAATGAGTTATTTGGGCAGATGAAGCGTTGTATCCTGCTCTTCATACTTATTTAGAGGGAGCCGATGTTCGTTTATGGACTCGTGTGCATTTTCCCGGTCATAGATACAACTTCCTGACAAGCAACATAGCAGAATCTATTAATAAGGTCCTATCTCCTGCGCGCGGGTATCCAATAGTGGAACTTCTGGATACTATTAGGTCGATGTTGATAAGGTGGTTTGCTACAAGAAGGAAAAAAGCAAGTTTAATGACGACAACCTTGACCACTGCTGTGGAAAAACAGCTTCAGGTAAAATATTTGTTATGGTAGATTTAATAAGCATGTTGTGGTAGATTTAATTTGCATGTGGTAAAGTAGATTTAATAGGCATGTTATGGTTGATTTATAGACAACTGAAGGTAGATTATTACTTGTTGCCTTTTTTCGTAAACAGGATAGGGTTGAGAACGCTAAGCTTTGGACTGTGCAAGAGATTAATGACAACGAAATAGAAGTAACGTTGGGGTCATCATTGCATGTGGTGAATCTGACATCAAATAGTTGTACTTGCAAAAGGTTTGACAAGGATAGAATTCCTTGTGTTCATGCCATTGCAGCAGCGGAAACAGTGAAGAAGTCACGGATCGCCCTTGCACATCCCTACTTCCATACAAAGAACTTGTTCAAGGGTTACTCAAAAAGTATTATGCCACGAGATATTGCGCTTCCAGCGCCGGAAATTGTGGCAAACAAAACTATGTAAACCTCCGGTTGTGCGGGAACCACCAGGTAGGCCTAGACTTTCCCGGATTAAAAGTGCTTTAGAAATAGCCATGGCTCGGAAACGAAGTAGGAAAGAACCCAGGTGCTCAAACTGTCTTCATCATGGCCACAATCGTGCGACTTGCAAAGCTTAATCATGTATGTTATGTTATGTAATTTGATTAACATAATGGTTGCGAAACACTTAGGAAACAGAAAATAAGTCTAGCGTCAAACAAAAATAAATATACCGTCAAAGAGAAAATAAGTTTACAATCGAACAAAAATAAGTCTACCATCAAACAGATAATAAGTCTACCATCAAACAGAAAAATAAGTCTACCATCAAACAAAAAATAAGTCTACCATCGAACAACAATAAGTCTACCATCGAAGGCAAATAAGTCTAACCATCGAACAACAATAAGTCTACCCATCAAACGAAAATAAGTCTACCATCAAACAGAAAATAAGTCTAACCATCGAACAACAATAAGTGTACCATCAAACAGAAAATAAGTCTACCATCAAACAGAAATAAGTCTACCATCGAACAACAATAAGTCTACCATCGAAGGCAAATAAGTCTACCATAGAACAACAATAAGTCTACCATCAAACGAAAATAAGTCTACCATCAAACACAAAATAAGTCTACCATCGAACAACAATAAGTCTAACCGTCAAACAGAAAATATGTCTGCCATCGGAACAACAATAAGTCTACAATCAAACCAAAATAAGTCTACCATCAAAACAAAAAATAAGTTTACCATCAAACAGAAATAAGTCTAACCATCGAACAACAATAGTCTACCATCGAACAAAAATAAGTCTATCATCGAACAAAAATAAGTCTACCATCAAACAGAAAATAAGTCTAACCCATAAAAAAAAAAAGTCTACCATCAAACGAAAATAAGTCTACCATCAAACGGAAAATAAGTCTACCCATCAAACAAATATAAGTCCTAAAACCATCTCTACCATTCACAACAGAACATAAGTCTGCCGTCAAAGAGAAAATAAGTCTTACCATCAAACAGAAAATAAGTCTAACATCGAACAAAAATAAGTCTACCGAGGAACGAAAATAAGTCTACCATCAAACAGAAAATAAGTCTACCGTCAAACAAATATAAGTCTACCATAACGAAGGCAAAATAAGTCTACCATCAAAAGAAAATAAGTCTACCATCTAACAGAACATAAGTCTTCTATCAAACAGAAAATAAGTGTACCAGAAAATGGTCTGATTGAAGGTTTACCATACCATCAAATGAAATTAAGTCTGAAAATGGTGTCAATACGTTTTCGCTACAGAAGTCTACCAAACTTTCGAAGGACCACTAAATCTACTAAACATGGTCCTTCGAAAGTATGCAAAATATCCAATAAGTGTACTACCAAATGAAAATAAATCTACCACTACATACACAAAAGTCTATGACTACATACACAAATCTGACTATCCTGAATCTGTCTGTAACGGAACTTTGCCGTCTGGATTAGTGCGTGGGTTTGGGTCGGAGACCTGTATGGCCAGGTCTACAGGTGGTGCCTCCT
>LT669791.1:45263229-45383248 GCA_900128785.1 Arabis alpina
CCAGGATATCAGCCGCAAGTTTTAGACGAATAGCAGGCACAGTTGCATCGCAAATCCCATCCATTGTATGTCCTAGAGCTCGACACTCTAAGAATTTCACAGTGTAGACACCACAGTCATCTGATTGGATGTTTTGGGGTATGTTTGATTTTTTCCTGTAGAATTGAAACGCAGCCTCAGTCATCCCCTTCCTTTTTTCAGGTGGTGCAGCAGCTTTAAGCAACTTAGGAATCATCTTCGTGTATGGTCTGCATGACTCGGCCACAGCGTTGTCCTGGGAACCCGAGAGGATGCTATCGTACACTTTGACAGTCCTGTTAACTAGGTCTACCACAACACCCACCCAATGCACGTCGTCGATATTATGAGCTATGTACAATGTATCAACATTCGTTACCCATTTCTGGTGGGTTGGAGAAAACGTGGGAGTTAGGCCATTGTACATGTTGATATACCCCTCGCCGAATACAAAGGTCTTCTCTTTACCTTTGAAGTTCCATTTGTACTCCTGACACCAAAGATTCCCAAATATCGGATCCAGAAAGGCTATCCTTTCACTGGTAAAAGGGGTAGGACGTTGCATAGCCCTTTTTCGCAACATGTCCATTGCAGCCCCCATTTGCTGCAAAATAATTTAACCAAAAGTAAATAAACCTGGCACAAAAATTATAGATAAGTCTACCATCAAACAAAAATAAGTTTACCATCGAACAACAATAAGTCTACCATCGAACAACAATAAGTCTACCATCAAACAAAAATAAGTCTACCATCAAAGGAAAATAAGTCTACCATCAAACAGAAAATAAGTCTAACATTAAACGAAAATAAGTCTACCACTAAGTACAAATAAGTCTACCATCAAACGAAAATAAGTCAATAGTAGATTAATTACCTCACTATTTAGCCATCCATATCGACTGTGTGGCCAGTTTTCTTTAGGTGTCATAATTCTCAAATAGAACTCCACTAGTGGCAGAGTGTTTTCAAATGGGTTGTCTCTGACATAGAACCATATGTCAACTGGTTAGAAGAATGAAATTTTTGGTGCATTGACTATTAAAAGGATAAATGACTTACATATCTTGATTCACGTAGTCCGTCAACTTTTCCAGCCTATGCTCGTCCACCGGCTCAAAAGGATTGTAGACAGCGGAAGAAAGAACTGTACCAGCCATGATTCGTACGGTCCCGGAGTGTCCTATAAATGGGGACTTCTGAGACGGAGCAAGATTTTTATTGCGAGCTACGGGGGGAACCTCCAAATCATCTTTGTTTGACAACCTTGTAATAGCATCGAAAGCAGTGGTCAGTGCATCATTGACCTGCTTCGCCTTTATATCATCTTCATCATCAGATGAAGATGAGTACGCGTAACGCATCATTCTGCGCCTACTAGGAGGTGTAACAAAATCAGAATCAGATCTTTCCTTCTCTTTCCCATCATCAGCAATGGCATCTTTTGTCTACAAGTTAAGGATTGAGTCAAATAAGTCCCAATAAGTCTACCACTAAGTACAAATAAGTCTACCATCAAACAAAAATAAGTCTACCATAAAACAGAAAATAAGTCTACCACTAAGTACAAATAAGTCTACCATCAAACGAAAATAAGTCTACCATAAAACAAAAATAAGTCTACCACTAAGTACAAATAAGTCTACCACTAAGTAAAAATAAGTCTACCGTCAAACAAAAATATGTCTACCATCAAACGAAAATAAGTCTACCGTCAAACAAAAATAAGTCTACCATCAAACGAAAATAAGTCTACCATCAAACAAAAATAAGTCTACCACGAAGTACAAATAAGTCTACCGTCATATAAAAATAAGTCTACCATATACGTACCAGATCGTGGATTTCGACACAGTCAGCTCCTCTCTTCCTTTTAACCGGTGTAGATTCCGTCTCCTTCTCTTTAAACGTTAATCTTTTACTCTACAGCTCCAAACAATGTATAAGGAATGAGTCAAATGGAAGTAAGAAAAATTGTTGAAAATGAAACTACAAAGAAGAATTACTTCCCACCTTCAAACGGAAATAAGTCTACCATCAAAGAAAAATAAATCTACCATCAAACGAGAATAACTCTACCATCAAAGGGAAATAAGTCTACCATCAAACGAAAATAAGTCTCCCAGCAAACGAAAATAAGTCTACCATCAAACACAAAATAAGTCTACCAACAAACACAAAATAAGTCTACCATCAAACACAAAATAACTCTACCATCAAAGACAAAAGAAGTCATCTATATACGTACCAGATCGTGGATTTCGACACACTCAGCTCCTTTCCTCCTTTTATCCGCTGTAGATTCCATCTCCTTCTCTTTAAGAGTTATTCTTTTTCTCTACAGCTCCGAACAATGTATAAGTAATGAATCGAATGGCAGTAACAAAATTTGTTGAAAATCAAACTACAATGGAGAATAACTTCCCACCTTCTTTTTAGCTTCAACCTTCTCCAAGGCTGTTAAAGGTTTGCTTTTCTGTTTGCTTTTCTGCACAGGTGCCACAGATTTGCTTTTCCCTTTCCGTTGGTCAGTTCGTGTAGCCTTTTCATCCGGCTTTCTAACTACACGGCTAACTGCCAAATTTGTTTTTGTTGTTTGTTGTTGTTCCATCCAAGACTGTTAAGAAAAGTAGAGGGAAAATGTTCAAACAATAAGTTCATATAAGTCTACCATAACACACTAATAAATCTACCACGCCTTAACATAGAAGTTCAGGAAAACATGTAAATAAGTCTACCATCGAAGGCAAATAAGTCTACCACAGAACAACAATAAGTCTACCATCAAACGAAAATAAGTCTACCATCAAACAGAAAATAAGTCTACCATCGAACAACAATAAGTCTACCATCAAACGAAAATAAGTCTACCATCAAACACAAAATAAGTCTACCATCGAACAACAATAAGTCTACCGTCAAACAGAAAATAAGTCTACCATCGAACAACAATAAGTCTACCATCAAACCACAATAAGTCTACCATCAAACAGAAAATAAGTCTAAAACATGGTTCCCATATATCTACCATCAGCTTAGAAAAGAGTCTTACGTACCAGATCATCATCCTCCTCAGATGCATCTCCGCCATCTGCCGTGTTTGACTGTTCATCTCCCACAGCTTTCAAGACATTCCCTTTTTCCTCTAGAGCTGTAATCCTACTATCAAAGTTGGCAATTGTGCTCGCCAATCCCTGTAGGAGCTTAAGCACTTCAACAATAACTCCACCTTCGGTCTCCTTCTCCTTCTTTTTCTCTTTCTTTTGAGCCGGAGACTCATCCTCACTTTCATCAACAACAACAATAGCCTTCATCTTCTTGCTCTTCGTTATCTTCTTTTTCTTTTCAACAGGAGAGTCATCCTCATCCTCATCATCATCCTCACTTTCCTCAACCACCTTAGCCTTGTTCTTCTTTTTCTTAGAACCCGGAGAGTCATCCTTAGTCTTACTCTTTTTTTTCTTAGAAACCGGAGCATCTAACTCCCAAAAATCTTCATCCATGCATCCACCAAGAATGTCGCGGATCATGTTATTAAGTGTGAAATCTTCCTTATCAATCCATGTAGGGTAAATGAATTCGAGAGGCTTCACCACTAAGTGTCTGATACGAACCTATAAAGAACATTATTGCAAAAAAAAAGAATGAGATTATTAATAAAAGTCTACCATCAAATGAAAATAAGTCTACCATCAAAGAGCTAAAAAGTCTACCATGAAAGAGCTAAAAAGTCTACCATCAAACAGACAAATAAGTCTACCATCAAAGTGCTAAAAAGTCTACCATCAAATGAAAATAAGTCTACCATCAAATACCTAAAAAGTCTACCATCAAATGAAAATAAGTACCATCAAGGACCTAAAAAGTCTACCATCAAACAAAACTAAGTCTGCCATCAAATGAAAATAACTCTACCATCAAACAGACAGTAAGTCTACCATCAGACAAAAATAAGTCTACCATCAAACAAAAATAAGTCTACCATCAAATGAATATTACCTTGTTGTTGTTGGAGGATTTCTTATCCTCCTCCATCACCTGTTCCAGGTTGTACCTTCCTCGGCCTCCACCCCAACGTAGCATAGGAACACCTCCTTCTCTTCTCTTCCCAAATCTTTCCCCTAAAATGGGAATTGCCTCGTAAATCCAAACAAGCAACGCATGAACACACCCATGGAGTGTGATCTTTTTCATGTCCGTCACTTGCATGGACGAAATCAGAGATTCAAAGGACACTCGTCCCCATGGATACCTCTCGAAAGCCTCGGGATCCATCACCCTTTTTGCAGCTTTCAAAGGGATTCTACTATCACGAGCGTAACCATACACTCCAACATGCAAAATAAACAACAGAGCTATCATTCTCTTCTTCTCCTCACTCCACGTCCTGATTTTTTCAAACAGGACCAACAGCTCAGACCACTTTGGTCCCTCCCCAACTGGGACACCAATTTCTTCCCAAAACTGTGTGTGGTCAATGTCCCAACCATCATTTGCATCAACCTCACCACAGTTCATCTAGGTTACCTCTTCAAACTCATTCAACGAAAATCTAACTGGCCGACCACCAAACAAGGACCACATCTCATAGAACCTTTCAGTTTTCAATTGGTTTGAGAGGAAATGAGTCACCGTCGCACCTGAGAAATTGAATTTCCGTGCAGCAAGCTTCGGAATTATTCCAACAGAGGAATTATTCATTATATCATTGTACACGTCTTCACCAACCGCTTCCCCCATTTTCTCAAAGTCGTTCAACATGCAATTGTGATGCATGCTTCTTTGGCCCGATGGTGCCAATCCAGGCGGAAACCTTCTCGATGGATATATCTTTCGCACAATCGAGGAAGTCATATCTGCACAAATCAGTAATTATAAGTCTCCATCACATCAAAATAAATCTATCATCAAATGAAAAGTAAATTAATTCTTCAACATAAAATAAATCTACCATTACATAAAATAAATCTACCATGTCATAAAATAAGTCTACCATCAAACGAAAAGAAGTCTACCATCAAATGAAAATAAGTCTACCATCAAACAAAAATAAGTCTACCATCATATGAAAATAAGTCTACCATCAAACAGAAAATAAATCTACCATCGAACAACAATAAGTCTACCATCAAACAGAAAATAAGTCTACCATCAAACAAACATAAGTCTACCATCAAATGAAAATAAGTCTACTATCAAACAGAAAATAAGTCTACCATCAAACAAAAAATAAGTCCCATTAAACAAAAAATAAGTCTACCATCACATAAAATATAAGTCTACCATCACATAAAATAAATCTACCGCTACTTAAAATAAATCTACCACCACAGAGATTAACAAATCTACGATACCAATCTTTTCTCTTACTTTATCTGCGAATATCGACGCCGGAATCTGGGTTTTCACAACCGAAACTGAAATAAATATACAGATTTCAGATTAGGGTTTTCGTCATTCATACAAGACTTCCACAAACCAAACCAAAAACGGTTAGAATAAACTGAATACCTCTTTTCAATGCACGAAATCGATAACCCACCGCTTGACGGAACTTTGCTTCGCCGGAATTTCGAAAACCTAAAACCGACGGACGCAAAATTTACTTCAAATTCCGTAAAAACTCCTTACCGAATACTCGTCATGGATAGAGCAGGCGAAAACTCATTAAAGAAATCGAAACTTACCGTCAAATCAACGTCGTTTGAACAATCACCAAAATCGCCGGTTACGCAGAAGGTGAAGAAGAATAAGTTTTTTTGCGTTTACGTTTTTTTTTTTCCTTTTTTTTTATATGTTCAGTTTTTTTTTTTAGTGGCAAAACCGTTAATAAACGGTTTTGCCATTTTTTAAAGGTCTTTGTAACCTTTTTTAGCAAAAAAATTAGAGCTCAAACATAAAAAGGTCTTTTGAGTAAACCATATATCTAAGAAAGTCTTTTGAGTAATTATCTCTAAATTAAATCAAAAAAGAGAAAAAATGAGAATTTGACACATAAGCTCAAAATGATTCTCCTTTAATATATACTCCATATGTTTTCTTTTGATTGATGTTTTAAGATTTTTACACATATTAAGAAAACTAATTATTACTACTCCCTCTGTTGCATATTAGTTGTCATTCTAGCCTTTATTTTTTGTTTCATATTACTTGTCGTTCTGTATTTCCAATGCATATTTATTACTATTTTTCCATCTTTTACCTTTAACTTTCAGCTCAATAATTACTTCTATCAAACAAAACAACACATTAATTAGGGGTAAAACAGAAATTTGAAATGTTTTCTTAATTTTTGTGAAATCCCCTAGAACGACAACTAATATGAAACGGAGGGAGTACTTAACAACAAATGTATTATGTTTTGAACCGAACAATTTTCAACAACTCTAAACCAATAATAATTCATAAAATGCCTTGAAATTTACGATTCATCATTATAATTTCATTAAAAGTGCATAGAAAAGATAAACATCAATCTTTTAAAAACAAATTTTTTTCCCAAAACATCAATCAAAAGGAAACGGAGGGAGTAGAATATTACAACAATCCGACATTAGATCATATTTAATACAACCAAAATAAGAGTGCCAATTTATCATAAAACAGGTAAATAAAAAGTCCAAACCAATATTTATGAAAAACTCTTCTTTTACATTATTTGACTCGCACGATAAAACCATCTTCAAAATTTTGCAAATTTACATACACACGTAAAATCGTATAAATTACTAGTTAACAAAAAAATATGTCAGTAAAAAAAATTAAATCAACCTATCCCACAAACCACTCAAAATACCTAACCTAATTAATCTAACAATTCATATTAGAACATGTCAATAACCGGTTTACATTAATAAAAGCCCAGCCTAACCGAAACTAAATTACTACTTTATACATACATACCTTGCTGAAGAAGGCTTCTTCCTAGGTGGATGGATCTCTAGGGTTATTTAAAAAGAATTCACTTTGCTGCTCTCGAGGAGTTCTTGTGGGAAAATAGACAGTCGTTGTTTTCTACTTCTTCATGGGCAATTCGAGCAATAAATTAGCTAATCTATTGGGTCTGTTTTGGGTGGCTCTCTCGGGTTTATACCCATCTACTTGTTTGCTTATTTGAACTTTGTTTTTGCTGCTCTTCTTTCTTCTAGGTAAGCGAAAGTCTGAAGATGATTTGGAGACCAAAACATTTATGAAGAAACATAAGGAACAATCCGAGGAGAAGGTAACCTTAGATGGTCATGGTCGGAATCATCTTGTTCCTTTGACAACGATTTTCTTTACATTGTCTTCTAATGGCTACTCATGTAACAGGACACAACGAAAGGAGTTGATGATAGTCTCTTGTTAGAGACAAAGTCTTATCAGGCTAATTTAATCTCAGTCAAGGTGTAATATTCTACTGTTTGTTGCATATGTCGTACAAGTTTTATGTTAAGTTAAGCATCTTGTTCTAATTATCTCCAAAATATGGCTACTCATGTAACAGGAGATAGTGGATGGACTTGATCAAACTCCCCAATATGTTGAGATACCTCTTTCTTCATTATTAGAAAACGCTTAGCGTTTAGTAACGTAATTGTTGCCACGAAATCAAACTTATTCTAGAGTCGTCCTAACACAAATTTAGGAAGCTGGCGTCATTAAAAAGATGCTCTTAGTTGCCAATATCTCTCCCCAAAATAAAATATCATATATGTAAGTAGCACCTTAAAATTTCCACTTCCGCGTTGTTCTCTGAGCAAGTTTTTCATGACTGATATTTTATGGTCCACTTTCACTGCATCGATTTCTTCAAAGAAGTTTGACAAGTTGTTCGTTGTAAACCTCATGGGTAAGCATGAGGGCTGTGGATTTGTTGAGTTTGCTTCTGTTAACGAAGCAGAGAAAGTGAGAGTAGTTTATAGTAATGATTAAAGGTAACTTAGTAGTCATTTTAAAAGTAGTGTATACTTATGATGCAAAATATACAAGTAGTTATGTGAAAGCATGGTTTCTTTTATATTGTAGGTGTTCCAAGAGAAGAACGGTGAATATTTGCACGATTGTAAGATTGTTCTTGAGGTGGCTAAGAAAGGAGCTACATACCTTCTACCTAAGTAAATTGATTTTTGTTATGGAGATTTGTTTATGTAACACTGGTTGTTACTTATTTGCTAGAGTTTTGATGCCATTACAGAAGACTAACGCTTTTATTTTTGTTAATTAGGTATTGCATAGATCACAAAGTTTGGTAAGAGATTTAACTATTTACATCTTGAGTTTGTTTTCAACAGCACATTGGATATCATGGGTTTTTCATATTCCAGGTCCGACTACTACCTTCGAAAGGAAAGCCTTCCGTTCGAACAAAATGAGAAACCTCCCAATGTTGTTGAGGTATATCTTCTTATTAACATTTGTATTATTACTCTTAAAGTCCTTTTCTCCTTAGAGTCGTGCTAACACACTTGGCTGTTGCATTCAGGAAGTACTCTTTGTTGCCAATCTCTCTCCTCAAACTAAAACATCACATATGTAAGTAGCACTTTAAATTTCCACTTCCCTTCTCAGAACAAGTTTTTCATGACTGATATTTCACCCTCCATTTTTACAGCTTTAATTTCTTCAAAGATGTTGGAAAAGTTGTTAGTATTCGACTTATTGTAAACCACGAGGGCAAGCATGTGGGTTATGGCTTAGCTGATTAAATCTTTTAATTATTATGTAGGCGCTGGAAAAGAAGAATGGTGAATTTTTGCTCAATCATAAGATTATTCTTCATGTGGCTAAGAAAACTCCATACCCTCCACGACCCAAGTAAATTTATTTTCCATGTTATGGAGATTTGTTTATGTAACACTAGTTGTAACTTATTACAAAAGACTTTCGCCATTTTTTGTTGTCAATTAGGTACAACCTTGCAGAGAAACTTTGGTAAGGGATTTAACTATTTGCTTCTTGAGGTTGTTATCAAGAGCACATTTGGTATACATTGAGAGATCTTGATAGTTTCAGTTACGAAAGCCTTTGATAGAATAAGATGAGACAGTGGAAGGACTTGATCAAACTCCCGATTTTGTTGAGGTACATGTTCTTATTATCTTCAAAATATGTCAGTTTCTAACGAAACACTTAGCGTTTAATAGCAGAATTGTTGCCTCTTCGAGTCGTGCTAACACACTTGGCTGTTACATTCATGCAGTTGCCATAAGAAAAGGACGCTCTTTATTACCAATATCCCTAGCAAAAGTAAAATATTAGATATGTAAGTAGCAACTTTCATTTGCTCTTTCGTTCATGGATCAAGTTTTTCATGACTAATATTTTATCCTCCATTTTTACAGCATCGATTTCTTCAAAGATGTTGGAAGAGTTGTTAATGTTAGACTTATTGTAAACTACCACGGCAGGCGTGTGGGCTCTAGGTTTGTTGAGTTTGCTTCTGGTAATGAAGCAGAGAAGGCGAGAGTAGTTTATAGTAATGACTAAAAGTTATTTGAAAAGTAGTGTATACTTATGAAAACTATACAAGTAGTTATTTGAAAAGTATGATTGCTAATTAAAAAAATTTATACGGTAGGCGCTGCAAAAGAAAAAAAAGGGAAATGCTGAGTCATAACAAGGTTTTTCTGGATTTGGCTCATATAGCTCCATACCGTTCACCCAAGTAAATTGATTTTCTACTTTATGGAGATTTGTTTATGTAATTTATTGCTAGAGTTTTGATGCCACTAATGCTATTATTTTTGTTACTTAGGTATTGCATAGATCACAGGGTTTGGTAAGGAATTTAACTATATTTGTATCTTGAGTTTTGTTATCAAGAGCACACATGGTGAAGTACTTTTTATTCTAGGTACGAAGACTACCTTCGACAAGAAAGCCTTCTGATAGAAGAAGATGAGGCAGTGGAAGGAGTCGATGAAACTCTCGATTTTGTTAAGGTACGCATAGCTATTTGGGTGTCAAACGAGCCATTAGCTCATTAGCTATGTTTTTTAGGCTCATTTAATAAATAGCCTATTTATAACTTATTATGGGGATGAATCTACATTTTGTTGTTATGCAATTTATTTTATTTATTTCTCATAAGAGTCGTGCTAACACACTTGGTTGTTAAAATTCAGGAAGTTGCCGCAAGAAAAAAGACGCTCTTTGTTGCCAATCTCTCTCCTAGAACTAAAATATCAGATTTGTAAGTAGCACCTTAGATTTCCACTTTCGTTCTCCGAGCAAGTTTTTGATGATTGATATTTCATCCCCCATTTTTACAGCATCGATTACTTTGAAGGTGCTGGAGAAGTTGCTTGTGTTAGACTTATTGTAAACCACAAGGGCAAGCATGTGGGATGCGGCTTTGTTGAGTTTGCTTATGCTAAGAAGCAAATAAGGTGAGAGTAGTTTAAAGTAGTCACTTGAAAAGTAGTGTATACTTGTGATGAGAGATATACAAGTAGTTGTTTGAAATTATGATTGATGATACAATCATTTATTACTGTAGGCGCTGGAAGTGAGGTATGGTGAACCTTATCCCAAGTTTTTTCTTGACGTGGTTAAGGCAGCTCCATACCCTCTCCGACCCAAGTAAGATTGATTTTCCATATGGAGATTTGTTTCTATAAGTTATTGCTATAGTTTTGATGCCATTACAGAAGACTAATGCTATTATATTTTGGTAAGTAGGTACAACCTCGCAGAGAAGCTTTGGTAAGGAGTTTAACTGTTTGCCTTTTGAGTTTTGTTATCAAGAGGTGAAGTTTTTGGGTTTACATGGAGAGATCACACTCGTTTTTTTATATTACAGGAAGAAGAAGAAGAAGAAGAAGAAGAAGAAGAAGAAGAAGAAGAAGAAGAAGAAGAAGAAGAAGAAGAAGAAAGAAGAAGAAGAAGAAGAAGAAGAAGAAGAAGAAGAAGAAAGAAGAAGAAGAAAGAAGAAGAAGAAGAAGAAGAAGAAGAAGAAGAAGAAGAAGAAGAAGAAGAAGAAGAAGAAGAAGAAGAAGAAAAGAAGAAGAAGAAGAAGAAGAAGAAGAAGAAGAAGAAGAAGAAGAAGAAGAAGAAGAAGAAGAAGAAGAAGAAGAAGAAGAAGAAGAAGAAGAAGAAGAAGAAGAAGAAGAAGAAGAAGAAGAAGAAGAAGAAGAAGAAGAAGAAGAAGAAGAAGAAGAAGAAGAAGAAAGAAGAAGAAGAAGAAGAAGAAGAAAGAAGAAGAAGAAGAAGAAGAAGAAGAAGAAGAGAAGAAGAAGAAGAAGAAGAAGAAGAAGAAGAAGAAGAAGAAGAAGAAGAAGAAGAAGAAGAAGAAGAAGAAGAAGAAGAAGAAGAAGAAGAAGAAGAAGAAGAAGAAGAAGAAGAAGAAGAAGAAGAAGAAGAAGAAGAAGAAGAAGAAGAAGAAGAAAGAAGAAGAAGAAGAAGAAGAAGAAGAAGAAGAAGAAGAAGAAGAAGAAGAAGAAGAAGAAGAAGAAGAAGAAGAAGAAGAAGAAGAAGAAGAAGAAGAAAGAAGAAGAAGAAGAAGAAGAAGAAGAAGAAGAAGAAGAAGAAGAAGAAGAAGAAGAAGAAGAAGAAGAAGAAGAAGAAGAAGAAGAAGATGATGTTTGGAGACCAATTATATGATATACAGTTTCTGCGGTAAGAAGATTACTTTCTCTGAGGACGACGTATAGAAGAGAATGAAGGAAGCTCTTTGGAGTTCAATTTTAACTTGTGATACAATACAACGTTTTTTGTGACTTGAAGTTTTCTTATGTTGTAGTTAAGTTTTTGTCTGAACGTTCTTAAAAATATGCTTAATTTTTAAATGTTTTGGTTAACAAAACCAGAAGCTCACCATGCGACCCAAATTTACTTTTCTCATATTTAGTGATTGAGTCTTTAACATGACGAACTGGTTAGAAGACCAAGAGCTGATGGACAAAGAGTGTTTGAATATACATTTCTCTTGGAATGCACTTGGACAACTATCTCAATCAATAGGTATTTAAAATTTGTGTGATATATGATTCATTTGTATTGCTTGAACAAGATATTTTAGTACTAATATAATCAGGCAGCACTCAAATCTAATAATTACAATGGTAATAGAGATGATAGTAAGTTCTCATAATCGCATCCATTTTGACTATCAAGTAATAAATCAAAAAGCGATTTAAGGCCAGTGGTATCTCAAATTCTCTAGAATATGCACAATTCTAAAATCGCCATCGAGAGCATGTTGGACTTTTGTTGATAAGAGTAATTAATTACACAAAATTGAACTAATTAAGTTGAGTCAGACCTATCCAATAGTATAACACAAAGGTGATTCACAAATTTCAAGACATCAAGCTATTTTATTGGATTTTCTCCCCTTAGAGTTAATATCGTGTGAACCGATGGTCCACGTATGATATAGTAAACTGATAAGAGCATATACTACACTTGATATAGCCAAAAAGCCGAGTAAGATAAATAGTATTATATAATGTAATAAAGATGTGCTTATGTTGATACAAGGTATGTTAAAATATCAATTTATTCAATCAAAATCATACAATGCCAATGAAGTTTTAAACATTAATGTTAGAAGTGGAGACACAATGAGTCCAAAGTTCATCGCTCTTTTTCAGATATTGACTTTCATTAGCACGAAGATGTGGTCTATCAGAAATATAGTGAATAAGTGTATCGTGACACACTCTTCCTTCTTCAACAAGGTCGTGGCAACATGAATCAGAGATAGTTCCATTTCCGAAAACGTAAGCAATGTTATCCAAAGCACATTTTGGCGTAATTTTAAGAAGACATGTATCCCACAATTTTTTCGCTTCTCCTTCTTCGACTGCAAAAGTGGGCACTGATGCATAGGCTAGAGCAAGAACAACGAAGATGGTAGCCATTTTGGAACTAAGTTTAGCCATGTTTGTCTTTTCTTTGTTAGACTGTTAGTATAATATGTATATGTTAGAAAATGTTGTTTTATGTGTTTGATATTTCAGTATTCGTAACATGGTCGCTATTTATAAGCCATATTACAATTACAACGGAAAACATGTTAATACAATTAATCTCTATATAAGTTAACGTTTGATAAACTATTTATTAAAAAGTTATTTATTCGATTATTTTCGGTTTAGTATTAGAAAGTTGTTTTCTTATTTATGATTAACGTTATAACTTATAACATATTCGGTTCAGTTTAACCATATAATTTTGAACAATTCTAGGGTGGACCAAGTTCATTTACCTCCTCTTTCTAAACCAATTAGAAATAAGATAAAAACAAATTAAAATAAATCAATATAACTAAAATAATTGTGGGGATCATCATTCTCTCTCTTTTTTAATTTTTTCCACTAATTAGTTTATTTTAACGAAACCCCAAATTATAAATACTAAACCTTAAACCACAAATTATAAACTCTAAACTCCAAATACTAAACCTCCTAAATTATAACTAAAATAATTGTGGGGACCTAAGAATTGTTCTTCTAGAAACCCCAAACCTCCGAAATTGATTGATTTTGATTAGAATCTAGAAACTAATTTTGGATTTTGTTAGTTTCTTAATGTATACAACATTAGAAAAGTAGAGACTTATGGAACAAAACTCTGGAGAACTCACACTGATGAAATCTATAGATAGTTAGATACTAATCCTTAAAAAGCATATGATCCAAATTGGTATCACCATACTATGGAAACCAATAACTAACATATTTTGTGTGTGTTTGCAGTACTCTACCAAACAACTTTGATCTTAAAATGTTACAAAATTCAGTCGACCTTGGCACCCAAAGTGTAAGATATCCAATTTTCTCTCCAAGTGATGGAAGGAGAAAAAAGACGTTATGTTTTCCAACCTACTGATCTTAGCTACATAAGAAGAAGAAAAACAGCGAAAATCAAAAGTGAAAACAATCCCTTTTACATCATCAAATCCGGGTAAACACATATGATTTAATATCGAAAACATACGAATCCAACTATCAAAATATAGATGGCGATCCAACATGAGTCACAAAAGACCAGAACAAAAGATTACATAAGTCATAGCTTATATGATTTTGAATTTACAATCTATATTATCTTGTGTGATGATTATTCATATCGGAAATGTAACAGGATATAGAATGATAGAATATTAATATGTCTAAAAACCACTCATTATCAAATTAGTTTTGAATTGGAAACTTAACATTTTGTTTACTCTAGTTGTTAGTCGTGAAATTTGGTCAAATCATTTGTATTATAATGTGTCGGTCACTTGAGACCTAAACGACATTGAAGACGTGGGGCTTCTAAACATCTATTCGACGTTCCCTACACCGTCAGGTTCGTCCATGCACACACACAAGAACGACAACACTTGTTTTTTTGGCCTCCGGGCCACTCCAGTTTGTTACCATAAATTACAATGTATGAGAGTAGTGAGTCTAGTGACTTAGTGTGTATAATCTAAATCTAGTGGTCTGCTTTAATATTGTGGTCGTTAACAAAAATAAAGTTAATTATTATAAATCAGGAAAGTGACTTTTCTTTAGGCCCAATGAATATGATTTCATATTAGCTTCTTGATACGTTCCATTCATTACGCTCCCAAGTTCACATCTTAGAAATTACGTTAAATCAAATCATTACAAAAAGAGGTTTGGTCTCATTACATATCTTTTCTTTTCTAAAAACTTTTCCTATTAAGAATGAGAACTGAAATATAACTATATAAGGAAAGACCAAATTTGATAGGAATCATCATGTTTCTAATTCTCAGAGTCGATGACTCTGTAACAAACAGAGTTGAAATGATCAGGGGTGCTAAAATAAGCTAGTCATCTTCTTGTTTAACAAAGAAATTAATCTCAATTAGGATAAGATTTGATTAATCTTAGCCTTAGTGCGGATTATACATTGCCTGTTCGTTTGGCAGCCGCAGCGGCTTGCGGCTGCGGCTTGCGGCTGCGTCATGCGGCCAGACGCTGCGATTGTTGTTCGTTTGTCTGCCGCTGTGGCTTGTGGCTGCGTCATGCGGCCAAACGCAGGGTCTAATTGTTGTTCTTTTGTCTGCCGCTGCGGCTGCGGCTGAAATTTTGGCCGTAACGCTAATTTTTAAACGCAGACCCTGAATTTAGCTGCGGCCAAAAATTCGTGACGCAAGTCGCAGCGTCTGGCCGCATGACGCAGCCGCAAGCCGCTGCCAAACGAACAGGCCTTGTATATAGTATTGCAAAGTTTTGTTATAACGAAATTCTTTTTGAATCAATGAAAATAACATTTTGACCAAACAAAAATAACACATCTTAGGATTTATAATGGAAGATAAAGAAGCTATTTCGAAGGTGATATTAGCCTTCTTCTTGTTGGAACTTAGACATAAATCTATACAATTAAAAACCTTTAAAACATACAATCAATATCCTTAAAAATCGTCTCCTGATCAGTTCTTCTATCGCCGGATTGCTTGAACGCTACAGTGGGAGCGATTCTGCCGCTCCTCCTCTGGTGTTCAAGCACAAGTTCACCGGCTAACCAATCCAGCTTCTCAAAATTGCTTTCTTCATTGATCTTTTTACCACCAAACAGAACCGATTCCACGTTCTTCTGCTTCAGCATCTCTTCTGCTACTCCTACAAGCATATTCACATTGCTCGGACTCGCATCTGTGTCAATATTTGGTTTGCATGGACCAAAGCTTGACCCATTCGCCTATAACACCACCCAAACAATGAAGCTCATATTAATATCAAGATTCATTACAAGTAGAATCGCATAACTATTCTACCATTCCGCGATCCAGCTTAAAGTCTCTAATTTCAAAATTCCGCTATTCTACCAAAACAGAATAGCGGAATGGCAGAATACTCCAATTGGGTTTATAACAAATATAACCGCGAAATCAAGTTTTTCTAGTTTATAACCATTCAATTTGGCCTAACTTTTTTTTTCATTTTCCGCAATTACGTTACCAATCAGAGCCTAATGTTCGCATGAATGAATAAACAACATAAACCATTACCTGAATACGGACATAGTTACTCCTCCTACACTGACCAAACGCCATAGAAACCGCCTGGTCCACAGTCTCGGCAGCTCCATCCGCCGAAATCCGAACGGCGGGTCGAGCCCAATGCTTACCTTTCCACTTCATAACCTTATCACAATCATACTTAACATCAACCAACTGTCCCGTACCAAGAGACAACACAAGCAAATCCTCAACACCTCTAACAAAAGGAAACTCTTGCTTATTATGCAACACATGCGTAATCGCCGCAGCCGTTGGATTACTCATAGCTAAACCACCATCAACCGCAACACACCGAGTCTTACCATTAAGCGATCTCATCTCAACCGGTTCAAACACTCCCGGTTCAGCCCAAGTCGCTCTACAAACTTCCCATAGCTTAAAATCATAACCATCCGTTTCCAACGCATCAGCACGTGAAAATAAAAACGGTGCAGAGCTGGTTAAGTCATAACAAGGTATCAAAACCGGTTTAACCGTGTCTTTAAGCGTAAGCTCACCAAATGATTCCTTCATAATTTTCTCAAGCTTCCAACCCGAACCACCCGACCCGGTTTTCATAACCCGGTTTAGTAACCCCGGTGGTGATTTATAAAATGTTTTACCTTTCTTAGCTAAAAACCGCCACGTGTCCTCAGCTTGAAAGATCGGACGGTCACCGTCGTTTGAAGCAAAAAGCATCGCCGTGAAAATACCTCCGATACCGGAACCGGAAGCTACGTCGAAATAATCGGCGATTCGGGCATTCGGGTCACCCGACTTCGATTTCAAGGCATGCTCCAAATAAGCTAAAGCTTTTCCTGGTATGATCCCTCTCATTCCACCACCGTCGATGCTTAAAACACAAACTTTACCTCTCTGGTTCTTGAGTGATCCTTGAACGACGCCGTTTTCGGAAACCGTCGGTGATGTTTCTTGCTCTGGACTAGGGTCTCTGCTTCGAGACTCCATGAGTTTAGGATCATCGTACCCGAATAGAAACTTGCTTTCAAGAATAGAGAAAATCTCGTAGCTGAGCTTATCTGTTTCTATGCTCGGTTCTTGCATTTCCGCTGCCGTTACTCCTCCGCCGTCTCCGCCGTTGATTAGATGTTTAACAACAGAGTTTCTGATGGGTTTATTGAGTACTCTTTGCATTGTGATTAACAAACCAAAAAACCAAGCAAGAAAATCAAGAAGAGTGTTTAATAATGATGTTTAAAACCTTTGTCTAGACATTATCGCCCAAATAAGACAAAGACCTTAATTTTTTTGTTTTAATGTTGTCATAAGAAGAACACGAGAAAAGGATATATGAGTGAGTAGTCAACATTCACTCTTTATTTTTCCCTCCTTAAATCATATCGAAAAATTCAAGAAAAAGGTAAATGATTTGTTGGTTATAGAAAAAGAAGATGCAAAGGATCTCTTTTTATATATCTCACGCGTCACTTTTGTTACTTAGAAATAGAGCAATTAAACACATACGTACGTATAGTCGTCTTCTAACTTTCTGAAAATAATTAAATGTATTAAAGTGTGTAATATGTGACTGCAAAATATTCCAAGGATTGAAGAATTTGAGGTGTGTTTTTGCGGAAAAGTCAGATTCAATAATCATGTATTATGGTGGGATAAGGACAATAAGTCGATAAGGTGACATAACAACAACAACAAAAAGTCGATAAGGTGGTTGTTTCATATGAATATACAAAGAACAATAATACAGAGCTTTTTTGTTTTGTACTTGTATATTCAAATGATTTATTCAAAGAATTTATTTGTATTCTCCCAAAAAACTGACCAATAAATCTATTCGTGATTTATTTTTGTCAATAAATGTGCAGTACAGTACTACAGTATCCCAATGCTACGTACAAGTACAACAACCAAGAAAGAAAGATAAAAACCATGCAGTTACATATTTTAAGGATCCACAAAATTTTAAATTTATATGGTTATCTAACAATCTAATCTTAGACATACTATTTTGAGCAGCTTCGTAACTATATCCAAAGTTTTTTGCGAGTTCGGTGAAATCTCGCATATCACATCCGGACGAAGCTGAAAACTATATCTTAAAAATGTTTTTATCAATGAATTAGACTATTACCTCAAACTAAATCAATGGCAATTTATGCTACCAATCAAATTCTATTTATTTCTATATTCGACCATCTTGGTGGCACAATAAATGAACGTATTCCACATTAATGATGAATTACCATAACCTTAATTTCTTGCTTTTATCATTCTCTTTTTAAGATTCTGAATCCGAACATTCAGTTTCATAGATTCGAACTTCAACTTATTTAGAAACTAATGCATATAGATATAGTACTGGTACAGTGGTACACTATATAATGTAAAAAAGAAAAATGTAAATATCATGATCGGTTGTGAGTCCAAACAGACTAAATTCTGACTTGTGATCTTATAACAATTAGAACCGGTTATATCTTCAAAACAATTATTTTTTAGTAAAATTATGTAAGACAATCGTTTTTCTTTTTTTCAACAACTCGGGGACCAGCTATGAGAAAGACCAATTATGTTCTTTAATATAAGAGTGAACATAAAGAGTATGGACTTATTAAAAGATGTAATCATATGGTTGTGCGACATCCCCTTATAAACCAAGAGTATTAACGAATAATGAAACATTTGGTTCCAAATTACAAGTGATGGGAGTGGAGTAAAGTCTGGTGGATTGGGCACCGACTAGGGGAGGTCCACGTCGCTGTTGGTCCCCGTAATCTTCGGTCCTTTTACTTTGTCATACACAAATCCGAACAGTTTGATGTAGTAAAAGAAGATTTGAGTTTTTGAATCTTTTGAGTTTTTGTTCTTTTGTTCCGCATTTGTCGCTACGCGTGGAGCCAATTCGAGTTACACTTTTCATCTCTTTTGGTTTTACCATAATTTAAGGGTGTGCTTACTTTGCCCGTGATTTTGAATATGTTTGTTATTGACTCCTTTTCTATGAGTGATAAAAAATGTGGCTCTCTTTTTCTTTTTGTATTGAGGTAGTTATGGTCCTAAATTTGGCTAGGTTTGGTATTATCATTTAATTATGATTTGTGAGGTGTATAATATTCCCGTCCCAAGTGGGGTTTAAATTAGGGAGCATGACTATGCTTCCTTTCGGTGGATATGCTTATCACTATGACACTGTGAGTAAATCCAAAGCAAATTTATATCACGCTCAAATGAAGAAATTCAAGCTGAAATAGTTCATTAGAGCCTATCTAGGTATACAGAAAGTGAAAGAAGAACACTAAGGTTAGTACATAAAGTAAAAGAAGAACACCGAGCTTAGTAAATCTTAGATTTATCATGAAATAGATAAGAAGTAGAGTTATCATGAATTAAAAATAAGAATTAGAGTTGTTCAAAGTGACAAGTTCAGTATTACAAAGAATGTTTTCATAATTAGCATATTTATATGTTTTTACATTATATTGGACTCGACTTAGTGATGATTTAATATATATCACTAACATAGTAAAATTTGTATGTTTATTTAACTAATTTTAAACGATTGTCCAAAATATCTGCTAAAAACTGTTTATTTGCAGTTGCAGGATATTTGTTCTAGTAAAACTATTACTTGTTAGTTGCTTTGTTCGCTAAACGTTTTATACTTTTATTATTTAAAGTTTTAGTTATTTTTTGGGAAGTTAATAACAATTGTACAACAAAGTAAAGAATAAAATGAGTAACTTATAATATCAACTTAAGCATAAGTTTTATTTAAATACTTGTTACATGATTATGTATTTAGAAATATCTAATTTGACTTGATACCTACATACACTTGTTTTTTCAAGACAGATACAAACACATACAAATACTAAATATTTATTCCCATCCCTAATTTATATTGTTGGCCTTGTTCTATGTTTCTAACTATATTATAGACTTATAGTCTAGCTAATTGTTTTACTTGGATTCTGTAACTTTGCATTGATTGAACAAGACGTAAGAGTCAAGTTGGGTATTATTACATGACAATGTAAACAGACCCCGACCAGAATCGACAACTCTGAAACCAAAAAAAGACGAATAAGTAACATAGTGGAGAAATTAGAGATAAAAAAATGATGGAACATAAAAGGCCATATAGTAATGAGATATGTATACCACTATTTTCTATAAAGCTTTTTCTTTTCTTTTCATTTCGTGATGGTTAATTTAATACAAGAAGTTATGGGTCGAAATCTAATACGATAGAATCAAATTAGAAGAGTCAAATTATTCGCTCTATTGGAAGAGTTCGACACTTCCCACTAACCCGTTTTTTACTTTAGTTTTGTAAAACTTTCCGCCATCTACACTCACCACTAAAACCTTATACATGATGTCTAATGTTCAAACTTCAAACTTTCATGCATGAAAAAATACTATTTTTGCCACCTTTTTATGTTTCTTTTGCCTACTGAAATACTATTTTTTTTTTTAATTCATCTTTTCTTTTACATTGTCTCCTAAAAAGGCAAAAAAATAAATCTTATATATTAAATAGACTAGAAATCTGATTCTTAAAATGTTTCTCTAATTTTTTGGTTTAGAATATGCTCATATAGCATATTGTCTCCTAAAAATAAATAAATAAAATCTTTATATAGTAAGTGGAGTAGGACCCTGATTCTTAAAATGTTTTCTCTAAGTTTTTGGTTTTTCTTTTAAACGTGTGAATTTATTATTTTTATTACAAATTAATAAACTCTTACGTCGACGATTCTACAATCAGCATGCTTTCCGTCATGATCTACGCCATGCCAGACGGATTTACCCTGCTCTAAGCTGACGATCTTTTGTAAACTTTTCTCCATTAATCTGTAAATATAATAAAGAGTAATTGCAATGAATAATAGTCTAATGACAAATAATTAGACATCTAACATAATAAAAAAACTAATTTGATAACTAACATAGAATGACAAATATACCATTACTCCCAATTAACCTAATCTATATATGTTTTACTCTACCCTAAAAATAACAAAATAAAAAAAACATTATTTTCTGCATCTTCTTCTCCGCCTCTGTCTCATCGTCTTCTCCTTCCTCTCCTTCATGTCAATTGTCTTCTTCTTTCTCGTTCTCATCCATCTTCTTCTAGTTCGTCTTCGTCTTTTTCTCCTTTCTCTTTCTCCTTCTTCACCTCCTCTTTCTCCTCTTTCTCCTCTATCTCCGTCTTCTCCTCTACCTCCTCCTTCTGATTTGCAGCTGATGCTGTTGAGAACGTGATGGCTGATCTCACACAAAATCACGAGTAAATTCACTATGTCACTCTGTGTAAACATATAGTCAACTATTTCATATAATATAGTCGGGTAATATAGTCAACTCTATAAAAGAAATACACAAATTTGCATAGTCAACTACTTCGTATAAACATAGTTGCCTAATATAGTCAACTCTATAAAAATACATAGTCAAATATTTCGTATAATATCACTATGTACAAACACATAACGTCCTGAATAGGTATGAAATCTCAAGCACCATTCGCAAAAAAAAAAACCATTCACCTAGCTTCATCATTCCTTTGAACATCTGACACAAATAGTTCACTATTTCAATTACAGTAGCAGCTAACTACAACAACAGAAGTAGTAGACAAATATAGTGGACTATTTATGACATCTCCTTCCTCTCCACAAACCCCGTTGACCTTTTAATTCATCGTCTTCACCATTGTTAATACGAGCCTCCTTCTTTATCGCTTCTCTTTCACAGATCTCTGACTGAAGAACATCATAAACGATCCCCATTTATAGCTACAAGAAGAGCAAATCATCAATGATTGAGATTCTCCTACAATCATATCTGATTCACCAAATATTTTCTTTAAAACTTGACCCATCTTGTTCATTCATAACAGATATAGACCCATCACAATCCAAACCTAATCTGGAAAAATCATGAACTAGATTTTGTTGTTCTATTAAGGAAAATAAAAAAATAAAAAAAATTACGGTAAAAATAAAATTTTGTATTATAATTAATTTTTCATTAGTTAATTTCTTTATCTTTACTAGCTTAGGAGCAAAATTGTCCAAGTAATAAAACTAATTGCTATTGACCTAAATTTCATTTAGGTTATGTTACTTTCTTAATTATGTAGGCTAAATGTAATATTCAGCTAATTTACCCTATAATAAATCGCATCTTCTAAGTTTTTGGTTTAGAATATGCTTATATGCATATAAATTGAAATTTATAAATTTTCATGAATTCAACATTAAACATACGTCTCAGCACAAAACTTGTAAAACAGATTGAAACGATTTTAGTCAAATCATGTTACGACTAAACAATATTCATTTTTAGGTTTTGTACTGTTCTATCTATTTATTTTAGGTCTTATTAGTCATTCTTGCTACTAGGGATTGACCTGTGCGTTGCACGGGTTTGGTTGCTGATTTGTGTTGTTGGATCACAATTTTGTTTTCTATATTTTCTTCTTTAATGTATTGATGTCATTTTGGGGTTGTAGGCGGTGTGTGTGTCTGGTTTGTAAGTCTAATTCTTGATGTTTGTTTCCGTCAACATTTTGATTCCTTGCAGATGGTTTATGGTGTATATAGATAAGCAGTTCTTATTTATAATTCGTGAATATATATTATAAATTTCAACAATGTGTGTGATGTTGTTTTAATTTTTCTTTGTTTATTATTTTTTGTGTTAAAACTATTCGTGTGCTATTTATTGTTTGTTATTTTATATATAAGATGTGTAATTATATTCATGTTCTTTTTTTCATTGCGTTACATTTCTTTTTTAGCTATGTTTAGATTTTCTCTTAATGTGTAGCTATTTTCCCCCTTTTTTTTTTTCATCGAGAGACTTGTTTTTCTTTTTGTTTTCTATTGGTTAATACATTTAATTTAAATTCAGTTGGATGTTTGCAGATTTTAATTGCGGTTTATTTCTTTTCAACATTAAGTGGAGGTCTACTTTTTTTGCTTTTTACCAAAAACATTTGGTGGGCCGTATTATGGCCAAATGGTAGTTATTTTATTAAATGGTTTGAAGCTGAAGTAATGTTGTTACATTGTTATATTGGTCTTGATGGGTCTGTTTTGTTATTGGTTCTATGACTGTCTTTGTATTGGGCTGTAACTACTTTCTTATTAATGGGCCCGTATGTCTCTACCTTGGAAATTAGCAGCCACCGACTATCATCTTCTTCGTCGTTGGCGTCTCCCTTCCGTATGACATGTTCTTATTTGCAGCGTCTCATTGCCACAAGTCTCATTCGTTACTTCATTGCTCTCAGTTTGGCATGTTTTTTTGGCGGCGGTGGTGGATTATTTTTGAAAGAGAACTCAATTTTGGTTCACTCCAATCACCGGTACCTCACCCAATTTGTAAATTCTGTTTGTGCTGTTATTTGTTTTCCTGATTGATTGATAAATTCTCATATGTGTGTTTTCAAACTATGTTTGTTATGTTTCCCCATAGTGTAGTTTTAACATGAAAGTCTATGTAGATTTAGTTGAGTACGACTATTCGATTTTAATGGATGGTGCGGAGGTAAGGTTACAACTAATTGATAAAATGAAAGTGAGCTTTGAAGTATCTTGGTCATCATCTTTGAAGTATGTTGCTCATTTCTTCCATCAGAGTTGCATCCCCATTGAGTTATCACCAAATATCTGGGTCGTAATTGAGCCCCCCTCTTCTGTGATTGGTGCTTTCAACCTTGTGGAAAATGTGTGTTTGAAATATTAGTTAGACCGTTTCAATCATTTTGAAGGCTGACTAATTTTTTTGGAATGTATTCAGATCGTTTTTGTTGATTACTTGTTAAGACTATATGTATTTTGATAGCGTACTGAAGGTTGTTTTACCTGGTGGTTTGTATATCCTAAATCGGTGACGTCATTGCCTTCGTTTTCTATGCCAACATCATCTTCTGCAGAAGTGTAGTTAGATAAATAGGTTGTTAGTCGTTAATTGTGAGTGTAAACGTGAGCATTAATTTGGCATAAGGTAAATAGCAGAGACGTTACCAAATATACGTGTAAACGTTGTAAGAGGTAAATGGGCTGAGAAATAGGTCAGCCTAGGAGTGTTTCATATTTGAATTTGATTGCAATATTAGTAGTGGAGACTAATGCACCGTAGGTTATAATAATGTAAGTATGTTAACAATTAGAATTAGTTGTTAGTAGGTAGCATAATCCTAAATTGTACCAACTGACTCTTTTAACGATGATTTCAACTTCTAGCCAATGTTTTCGAGACCAAAACGGACCGGAAATCGAACCGGACAGAAACGTAGGATGAGTATTTATTTGATTTGTATGACACCAGAAAACGGTATTGAATAGGGTGTATTTGTAAATATGGCAATTTCAAAAAATACCACTTTTTAAGTTTTTTTTTCCAAAAATACCACCTTGAAGTTTTTTTTCCAAAATATACCACTTTTTTTCCAAAGTTCCAAAAATACCACTTTTTTAAATTTCATTTTTAACATTCAAAACTAAATCCTAAACCCCAAACTCAAACCCTATCCCCTAAAACTATACCCTAATTTTGGAATAGTTAACCCAAACCCAAAAATTTTAAATTCTAAACCTTAAAAAACAACTTTTAAAAAGTGGTATTTTTGGAACTATAGAAAAAGTGGTATTTTTGGAAAAAAAACTTGAATGTGGTATTTTTGGAAAAAAACTTCAAAGGGTGGTATATGAGGGAATTTCTCTATATTATATTGCCGTAACTTTGGAATTCTCATGTGTGTTTGTAAAAATCGTATAATAAGTACTAGATTAAGGCCCGCGTTCATACGCGGATAATCATATTAAAAATTATTCATACATACATATCATGTATTTTTATTTATAATCGTACTTGGTAAAATATTAAAATATTTTAAAATACTATTCATACATGGATCTTAAATTATTATATGCCAAATTTTTATCTTAATTTCATATTTTATTCGATATCATGTGGATTCTAATATAGATATAAGTGTAATTCAACTCATATTCCTAATAACAAAAATAAAAAATATTATATTCTTACCCATAATGTATATATATTAATTATGTAATAAAATCATAAAATCATAAATTAATTTTAATGATGTAGAATTAAATTAGAAAAGAATAAATTTCATGTTGAAAATCTCATAAAACCTATAAAATTATTTTAATTGTTATTATCTTCTTAACTTTGACTATTATGGATTTACTTTTTTACAATTTGGATAGTTACTTAACAATTATTTTTGTGTGTTTCCATTTTTCGTTTTTCAGAAGAAAAAAATTATAGTTTGGTTAGTTACTTAACAATTATTTTGTTAGTTTTCTATTTTTAAATTTTTTTCATTTATGACTTATATTCTCTTTAAGTTACTCTTTTTCGATTTATATTGTCTCTCTATCTTTTTTTACGACTTATATTATCTCGATTTTTATTTTTAGTTTTTCTTACAATTAGTTTACACTACTAAAAGCTTTATTGATACACTACTAAAAGCTTTATTGTTTTCTAATTAATTTGACTATTAGAAGTTTACCTTTTTACAAATGTGTTTGATATTTAACAATTATTTTGTATGTTTTCCATTTTTAGATTTTAATAAATTTTCTTTTTTACAATTTAGTTTGTTAATTAACAATTATTTTGTTAGTTTTCCATTTTTAAGTTTATTTTGAAATTTAACACGTGTCATCATCTCGATCGATATTAGACGTGTAAAATTTTAACAGGAATCATCTTACTCGTGCATAAATTTCATAAAATACAATTACATGCAGTTACACAAAATAGTTTGAAAATAAATAACATCAATAAAAATGACTACATTAACTATTTTATGATAATTAATATCAATATATTTTGTTGCTAAATACTTAGAAAAAGTGCGTTTCTGTTATTTCTTTTTTTATTATTTAACATTATAAATCTTAAATTAGAGTGTCCCTTTTTAAAATTTAAAATTTCGATTTCATCTTTTTTGTTTGTTTATTATTTCCAATATTTTTAAACCAATGTTTTTCCTTTTTTAATATAGGAAAGTTTATATTAATTATATTTAACACATGTCATAATCTTGATTAACAATAACACGTGGCATGATCTTGTGAGTTACAATTTTGACAAACTCTCCTTTATATAATAAGATATCATTTTCAAAACTCATAATGTGGTATTCATTATATAATGTAGGAAAATGTGATCGTATCATTTGTTATTTTTTTAATCTAAAGTAATGGAAAATCTTGTTTATTAAGTTAGAGTAATTTGAATTGTGATTGTTTTTAAAATGGTTTGTATGAAAATATTTGTTTCATATTTGGAGACTGTATATATTCAATTGACATTGGCATTTTATGGGGAAATATAAATCATCTAACTCCATTGAAGTGGAGCGGATAGTGGGAACTAAAATGGACGTCAACTTAATATATGAGGCAGTAAATTGATTAGAAGGTAGAAGAATGAAGAATCATACAGTACCGGTATGGAGTTGTATAAGAAGTTTCTATGTTTATATATAAATTTGATGGTTATGTATGCAACATTATTAATATTTGTTTCTCAAGACCCTTGTTGGCATCTAAATTGAAGCGGTTATTAAGTTGTTTCTTAGTGCATTTCTTTTTTGGCGAAATGTGTTAAAGGTAGTGGTTTATTTTTTTTTAAATGTGAGGTAAACTGTGTAGTCGGGGATAAAGAGAGTTTTGGAATGGTATGAGTGAATCGTGTTTTTTATCATTTCAGGTGAACCCATCAAAACCCCTTTATTTGATAGACTAAAATGAGACCCTTAAAGAGGCACAGTGCGGTTTTAAAACCGCCACACACGAAAGCAAAAGACATGAAACGTCTGGTAAGTAAGGAAGCAGAGAACATGGAAAAAAAGAGCAAATGGTTGCAGAAAACATGAAACAATAGGAAAATAGTAAAGCAAAATGCATTGTTTTTGGGTTGATGGACTACTCGCGAGCTCGCTTCCGTGGGTTGACGACTGGCCCAACATCAGAACTCCAACCTCTAAATTTGGTGCTCCAAGCTGGGCAGTGGGTGGTCCATTGTGGACGGGAAGTGCTCCGTTATGAACCTCGTTTGGTGGGTTTCCAACAGAGATTATTCCATCCTGCATAAAAAAGATGGTAATAAGTTGTTGGTGTCATTTTTGGACCCTCAAATCGTTCAATCCACTTTGAAAACTCTTTTGATGTGTGGAAGCTTGGAATAATTAGTTTTTTACCTCTGGTTCAAGAGGAGTCATTGTTGAAACCGTGAATGTGCGATGCTTAGAAGTAAAGTTGAAGGAAGTCACTTTTAGCTGGAAAATGAATGTATTCCCCACGAACTCTTCTAAGCAGCTTGGGATCTCACTGTCAGTCGCACCATTTGCCTATAGTTATTGACCAGACAATTAGATGTTAATATGCTAGGTGATGTTAATATGCTAGCATGAATTTCTCCTTTTCAATAGATGGTCCGACATCGGTTATGTGACGCCCGTGAACCATTTTTGTAGAAAATGGAGGGGCTGTCGATCGACACACTTATGGTATGTCGATCGACAGGGCTCTTAAGGGCTGTCGATCGACACACCTAGTGGTTGTCGATCGACAGGTGCTCGAATTGGCTGATTTTCTGGTTCGATTTAAGTCGTTCAATTGGACCGGGCCGGTTTGGGTAAACCTTAGGGCTTCGTATATAAGGGTTTTTGGCCGCATTTGAGCGAACCAAAGTCCCAAAATCAGAAACAAAGAGTTTTGAGAGGAGTTTCTCTTATTCCTGATAGTTTGTGGATTAGGGTTTCGTTCTTGATCGATTTGAAGAGGAATTTCGTGGTGATTGTAGCTGAATCTGTTTCTAGCCTCATTATCCAGCAAATTCTATCCGAAAATCTAAGGTGAGTGCGTGACCATGGCTTCTGGGCCGGTGGATTCGTTAGGGTTGTTTGGTGGTAGGTCGAATTGATTGATTGTGATGATTGGTGTTGTTTCTGTTCGTTTGGTTGTGTTTGGATTGTTTGGATTGTGTGTGTTGTGCAGGTTTCGTGTTAACGCAGAGGAGGAATCGATCCGAGAGGATAACGATTGATTTCCCATGAATCTGCGACGGCCTGTCGATCGACAGCACATGGGTGTGTCGACCGACAGGGTCACACGAGAGCTGTCAATCGACACCTAGAGGTTGTGTCGATCGACAGGTGATCGAGGAGCTGTCGATCGACACCTAGTGGTTGTGTCGATCGACAGGGTCCTGTGGAGCTGTCGATCGACAGGCACCGAGGGTGTGTCGATCGACAGGTGATCGAGGAGCTGTCGATCGACACCTAGTGGTTGTGTCGATCGACAGGGTCCTGTGGAGCTGTCGATCGACAGGCACCGAGGGTGTGTCGATAGAGGAGCTGTCGATCGACAGGCACCGTGGGTGTGTCGATCGACAGGTGTGAACAGGGCTGTCGATCGACACCTAGTGGTAGTGTCGATCGACAGGCCGCCTGTTTGGGCTGTGGTTGAGCCGTTGTTGTGTTTTGTGTGATTGTTTGATGCGTGTTTGCCTGAACGGATCCATCGCGTCTGTGTGCGCAGTCGTAGATGGGAGGACCGTCTCACTGGGTATTTATGATAATACTCACGCATCTCTTTTTCCATGTGGTGCAGGTAAAGGCAAATTGTGATCGTGGAATCATGGCAACGAAGAGGGGGATGATCTAGGGTCTCGGTTTCGTGATGTGTGATTTGTTGTTTTCCATTTCTGTTTAGAACTTGGTTAGGTTGCTGGTTTTGATTGGAATTTGTTATTGAACTGGATTAGATATTTTTAATAGAATTGATTTATGGTTTAATTGTTTGTGTTATCCGCTGGTTGTCTGTGTATGTTTGCTTGGTTGTTGAGGATAGTATTTATGGGAATGCTAGTCCGAGACCAAGGGTTTAATGTAAAAAAAAAAAAAAAACGGGTCGGGTCGTTTCAGTTTGGTATCAGAGCCCTTACGGTTTTAGGACGGGCTAGAACTGCTAGGATTGAATTTGAAAAGAATTACAATTCTGTGAGTTTGGGGGTTCTAGATCATCTTCCTTCGAGCCTTCAAAGAGATTCCACGGTAAGTGTGTTTTATTGTTATTCTTTAGTGCTTAGCTTGTGTACTGTAGTAGTGCATGGTGTTAGCTAGAGGCACTATAGAATGTGGCCGTGGGGGCCGGGGTGACTGTGGAGGTCAGGTTTGTGGACGGGAACCAGTGAGTGAGTCGGCTTGTTGAGACTGTGACAGATCTGTAGACGTATCAGGAGGGTCTGTGTATTAGTGCGAGTGCCAGTGGGAGTGCCTGTGTGAGAGCCAGTGTGAGGGCTGTGGGCCCAGGGCTGGTACTCGAGCTAGTGCTGGATTCGCTCGCTGTTCGGGTGCGCCCGCAGGGGGAGTCTAGGTGACGAGATGATCGTCTGACAGATCTGTGCAGTAGTTGTGGTGGCGGGCACTAGTGAGTGAGTTGGCCGGGAGTGCGACTCAGACTGCTGCGCATGTGGCTGAGAGTGATCCGTAGACGCTTCATGACGGCTTGAGCGCCATTTAGACTGCAAGCGTGCAGCCAAGTGTGAGCGCCAGTGTGAGGGCTGGTGGGGATAGTGTGATCCCGGGTTGGCTGTCGGGGGCCGGTGTGGGTCCTCGTGAGGTTGGTAGTGCGGGTGCGCTCGCGGGTGGGCTCAGGGTCGAGTTGATCGTCTGGCGGATTGGCTTCAGCAAGGTTGGGAGCGGTTACCGAGTGCGGTGCCAGTTGGGCTCCGGTGATGCCACGAGTGGCAGAGGTGCGGCGGTGGGCTGCGGTTGTTGGGAGGGTTCCGTCTTATCTGCGGATAAGGGAACAAGTGCAGAGAATTGGTGTAGGATTCTTTGCGAGTGGTGTGTTGCAGCTAGGAGGGTTCAGGCAGAGTTGGCCTGGGCGGACTTTTGGGCAGAGTGTGATGCCAAGTTCTTTCCTCGAGAGGCTGCAGATCGTTTAGAGACGAGGTTATTGGAACTGGGTCTGTGAGAGAGATCAGTTCGTGGGTATGACTTGGAGCTTAAACGACTCCTGGTTTATGCTGGTTTATGCTGGTAGGAGCATGGAGGGCGAGGAGGCCCGGGATGGGAGGTTCTTGAGAGGACTTCGATCAAATGGAGGACTCGGTGCGGAGTGTCCATGTATGTTGCGAGAGCATAGTGGGTGAGAGTGCTGGAGGCGTTGTCGAGACTCGAGAGAGCATGTTGTGGTAGTTAGCCCAGCTGTTCAGTCTATTAAGCCTCAGCAGGTGATACCTGGCATGGCGTCAAGCCTGTGCAGGGGCATAAAAGGAAGTGGGAGGATACTTCCAGGTTGAGGTAGAATGGCCGGGATGCTTCGGGGGCGGAAGCATGGGCCATAGTTAGTGAGGTTGTTAGGTTTCTTAGCACATGGGAATTGTGTGGAGGCCTTTGTAGTGGGCAGTGGTGAATTCCACGTACTGTTCGATTCTGGAGCATGATTGCTTCATCACTCTGGAAGATACTAGGTGGAGCGGTATTCGGAGTGGCGCTAGTGAGCGGATTGGACCGGTAATGGTTGTAGGAGAGAAGTCCCTAGTATTCATGGCCGGGCGAGAGGCGTGAAGTTTCTAGTGACTGGTGAGTGGATGACAGCGGACTTGGTGTACAGTCTAGTGGAACTGTATGACTGGCGTCCTGTGTACGGATTGGCTGGGATCAATACAGAGTTCATCTGGAGTGTCACCGGAGTCGTGTTGTGTTGGAGCGTAGTAGGAGAAGGTAGGTTTTTGAGGGAGTGAGACCGACTTCTGAGAGTCTTGTGATCTCTTGAGTGCAGGCTGAGGCTATAACTGAGAGGTTGCGAGGCTTACTCGGAGACTGTTTTGCTGGCGAAGTCTGTAGGTGAGGTTGCAGTGAGGGATATTCGGGTTGTCCAGGAGTGTGAGGATGTCTTTCAGTCGTTGCGGGGATTGCCGTCATCGCGGTCGGAATCTCGCACGATTGAGTTAGAGCCTGGGACGACGCCGTTATCTAAGGCACCTTACAGGATGGCTCCAGCAGAGTTAGAAGAATCGGTGATGTTGGTGATGAGGAATTGTGGTAGTTTCCGGTTGTGCTTCGATTATCGAGGGCTTAACCGAGTCAATATGAGGAACAAGTTTCGTCTTCCGAGAATTGATAAGTTGTTGGATCAATGGTGAGGGGCTACTTGGTTCTTCAAGGATGACTTGGCATCCGGTTAGCACCAGATTCTATTGATGAGGTTTATTTGAGTAGGGTTCTAGAGAAGTTGCGGGAACAGAAGCTGATTGCGAAGTTGAGCAAGTGTGGTTTCTGACAGGTGGGAATGGGTTTTCAGGGTCTTACTGTTTCTGCAGAGGAGTTTCTGTGGATTCAGTTAAGATGCAATCGAGCTGAGATTTTGCCTAGACCGAAGAATGAGACTAAGTGTAGTAGTTCTCGGGTTGGCAGGTTATTTCAGGAGTTGCATCAAAAGGCCTTGAGAGTACGGCTCATTCAATGACCAAGTGGTTAGTGGAGTAGGTTCCTTTTCGGTGGTCGCTGGTTTAGGAGGCGGAAGTGATGGGAGGAGTTGTAGCGGATTGAGTTTTCCTTTAGTTTACCGTCGCGGTGAACTTAGCTAGGGGCGGATGCTCTTAGGCGGAGGAGGTATGATTCATCTCAGGAGCGGGATGTGGAGAATTTGGTGAGCATGCTGAGTACTTTGAGGTTGTGTGTTACTTCAGAGGAACCGTTGGGGTTAGCGGCGGCGGATCAGGCGGATCTATTGAGCAGGATCCGAGTAGCTCAGAAGAAGGATCCGGAGTTGTTAGATTTCTCCAAGGCTACTGGTTCCAAATATCAGGTTTCTGCTAACGGGACTATCTTAGTGCATGGACGAGTCTGTGTTCCTAAGGATGAGGACCTGAGGCAGGAAATTCTTAGAGAAGCTCATGCGAGTAAGTTTTCGACTCATCAGGGAGCGACTAAGATATATAGGGATCTGAAACGGTATTACTATTGGGTCGGGATGAAGAGAGATGTGGCAGATTGGGTTGCAGCTTGCAATGTGTGTCAGCTGGTGAAGGCTGAGCATCAGGTTCCTAGTGGCTTATTGCAGAGTCTACCCATTCCAGAGTTGAAGTGGGACATGATTACCATGGATTTCGTGGTAGGGTTGCAGGTTTCTCGGACCTATGACGCGATTTGGGTGATTGTGGATAGACTGACTAAGTCAGCACATTTTCTGGCCATTAAGAAGACAGATGGAGCTGAGGTCTTGGCTAAGAAATATGTGAAGGAAATTGTGAGGTTGCATGGAGTGCCAGCAAGTATTGTGTCGGATAGAGATCCGAGGTTTGCTTCAGTGTTTTGGAGAGCTTTTCAGGCTGAGATGGGCACTAAGGTGCACATGAGTACAGCTAATCATCCGCAGACGGATGGGTAGTCCGAAATGACGATTCAGACACTGGAAGATCTGTTAAGGATGTGCGTGCTAGATTGGGGTGGTCATTGGGCGGATCACTTGAGTTTGGTGGAGTTCGCATATAACAACAGTTTCCAGGCGAGTATCGGAATGGCTCCTTGTGAGGCGTTGTATGGGAGGCCATGTCGTACTCCGCTATGTTGTACCCAAGTGGGGGAGAGGACCATCTTTGGGGCTGATTTTGTTCAGGAGACGACGGAGAAGATCCGTGTTGTGAAGCTGAACATGAAAGAGGCTCAGGATCGGCAGAAGAGTTATGCCGATAGGAGAAGGAAAGAGTTGGAGGTTGCAGTCGGAGATCGAGTGTATCTCAAGATGGCTATGATGCGGGGTCTGAACAGGTCCATATCCGAGGATAAGCTGAGTACGAGGTACATGGGTCCGTTCCGGGTTGTGGAACGTGTGGGACCAGTTGCTTATCGGTTGGAGCTGCCTCCGATTATGGAGAAATTCCATGATGTGTTTCATGTTTCGAAACTCAGGAGATGCTTGCATGCTTCTGAGGAGGTAGCAGTGACGATTCCTGCAGATCTTCAGCCAAATCTGACTATTGGGATGAGGCCGGTTAGGATTCTTGAGAGAAGTATCAAGGTTCTGCGCCGGAAGAGAGTGCCGTTGTTGAGAGTCTTGTGGGACTGTGACGGTATTCAGGAGGAGACTTGGGGACCAGAGGCCAAGATGAAAACGAAGTTCAAGAAGTGGTTTGAGAAGCAAGCGGTTGTGTGAATTCGTTTTTCTCGGTGGGTTTTAGTCTCGGTTTTTGTGTTGTGATCACCGTGTGTGGTGAAGTTTTTGGTTGTGGATTTTTGTATTTTCATTAAGTTGTAATGATTATGACATTTTTCCAGTGAATAAGAAAGTGTTTTTCTTATGTGTTTGACTTGAGAGTCATGTGTTTGTGGTTAGAGAACCTCGGAATGGAAGTTTTATTGCGGATAGAACTTGCCAGTTTCGGTGGGGACTCTAACGGTTTGTGTGTGTGTGTGTGTGAGAGTCTCGGAATAGAAGTTTTACGGTAGTTAGAACTGTCTAGTTCCGGGGAGACTCTGCGGGGACATCCGAGGTGAGGGATGGTCCGGGTGATCTGTGCTGATCACAGTTGTGATGGTATTCCGGGAGGCGAATATCATGTGAGACCTTAGGAGGTAGTTCCGGTCAGAGGTGCATTATAGACGTTAGGAATTGATTGCATAGCTCAGAGTTAGACATCGGTCTTTCTTGGAGATTAGTCTCCGGCAGATCTTGAGAGATGCGTCTCTCCGGGGGACAGTGGGTTCCTCGCATACCGATCATTCGTCAGGACTGCGCGGACTGAGATCGTGAGGGTATGGGGATAGTTTGGGAGGTTACGACCTCTGGCAGATCTCTGCATGCCGAGAGCTTGATAGACTGTGTGTCTTGATAGATTGAGGTGTGTGGAGATGATTGAGTATCGAACACCGTCCGGACTGCGCCGACTGAGGTGGGTTGATACTAGACACCTAGAGCTGAGGGGTGACGATCCCGAAGGCTAGATGGTGGCTATGAGTTATGAGCTATGGGCAATCAATGTCTGAGACGGGTCTATGTGCATAGGACGGATGTGAACCTCGATAGGGTCTGGGAGATGTAGTCTCCAGTTTTACAGGCGGGTTGGCCAGGGGTCAGCTTGGTGGGTAGTGTTAGAGGATTCGAGGACGAATCCAGTTTTAGTGGGGGAGAATTGTGACGCCCGTGAACCATTTTTGTAGAAAATGGAGGGGCTGTCGATCGACACAATTATGGTCTGTCGATCGACAGGGCTCTTAAGGGCTGTCGATCGACACACCTAGTGGTTGTCGATCGACAGGTGCTCGAATTGGCTGGTTTTCTGGTTCGATTTAAGTCGTTTAATTGGACCGGGCCGGTTTGGGTAAACCTTAGGGCTTCGTATATAAGGGTTTTTGGCCGCATTTGAGCGAACCAAAGTCCCAAAATCAGAAACAAAGAGTTTTGAGAGGAGTTTCTCTTATTCCTGATAGTTTGTGGATTAGGGTTTCGTTCTTGATCGATTTGAAGAGGAATTTCGTGGTGATTGTAGCTGAATCTGTTTCTAGCCTCATTATCCAGCAAATTCTATCCGAAAATCTAAGGTGAGTGCGTGACCATGGCTTCTGGGCCGGTGGATTCGTTAGGGTTGTTTGGTGGTAGGTCGAATTGATTGATTGTGATGATTGGTGTTGTTTCTGTTCGTTTGGTTGTGTTTGGATTGTTTGGATTGTGTGTGTTGTGCAGGTTTCGTGTTAACGCAGAGGAGGAATCGATCCGAGAGGATAACGATCGATTTCCCATGAATCTGCGACGGCCTGTCGATCGACAGCACATGGGTGTGTCGATCGACAGGGTCACACGAGAGCTGTCGATCGACACCTAGAGGTTGTGTCGATCGACAGGTGATCGAGGAGCTGTCGATCGACACCTAGTGGTTGTGTCGATCGACAGCTCCACAGGATCCTGTCGATCGACAGGCACCGAGGGTGTGTCGATCGACAGGTGATCGAGGAGCTGTCGATCGACACCTAGTGGTTGTGTCGATCGACAGGGTCCTGTGGAGCTGTCGATCGACAGGGTCCTGTGGAGCTATCGATCGACAGGCACCGAGGGTGTGTCGATCGACAGGTGATCGAGGAGCTGTCGATCGACACCTAGTGGTTGTGTCGATCGACAGGGTCCTGTGGAGCTGTCGATCGACAGGCACCGTGGGTGTGTCGATCGACAGGTGTGAACAGGGCTGTCGATCGACACCTAGTGGTAGTGTCGATCGACAGGCCGCCTGTTTGGGCTGTGGTTGAGCCGTTGTTGTGTTTTGTGTGATTGTTTGATGCGTGTTTGCCTGAGCGGATCCATCGCGTCTGTGTGCGCAGTCGTAGATGGGAGGACCGTCTCACTGGGTATTTATGATAATACTCACGCATCTCTTTTTTCCATGTGGTGCAGGTAAAAGCAAATTGTGATCGTGGAATCATGACAACGAAGAGGGGGATGATCTAGGGTCTCGGTTTCGTGCTGTGTGATTTGTTGTTTTCCATTTCTGTTTAGAACTTGGTTAGGTTGCTGGTTTTGATTGGAATTTGTTATTGAACTGGATTAGATATTTTTAATGGAATTGATTTATGGTTTAATTGTTTGTGTTATCCGCTGGTTGTCTGTGTATGTTTGCTTGGTTGTTGAGGATAGTATTTATGGGAATGCTAGTCCGAGACCAAGGGTTTAATGTAAAAAAAAAAAAAAAAACGGGTCGGGTCGTTTCAGGTTAGTGCATGAATCTTTGTGTCTAGTAAGAAACGAACGACGAAAGGATGGTTTGTGATCTTGTAGAGGTTAGTGCATCGTGCCACTTAAAACGAACTAACTTGGAAGATGAGCCCTTCATGTAATACATCCCGGTAATCGTTAGCACGGGTTGCTGGTATGAATCCGTGTATGGTCGAGGACTGAAATCAGAGAATAGAAATAAGACTTATATGGTAGCCATTAATCCTAGAGTTTTGAGAATGGAAACTAAGTCTTAGATGGTTAGAAAGTGGATATGAGCATAGGTGATATAAAGATTGGTTAGTGAATTTAATACCTTCTCATCCCGGAGAAGTAAGACGATACCCAAAAATTGGCCATCCTTTTTGATGTTGCAAGCATCCCAGAAGCGCAGGAGACGGCCGACAATTTGTTGGGAGGAGCGACCTAGACGCAAGTCTTCAAAAGTGACATAGTTAGCCTGAGACGGAATGACTACAACATCAACCAAAGCCATATCAAAGAGATGGTACTGCAATGGTATATAAAGTTGAAAGAGTAAGATGAGCAGGTGTGTAGGTGTGAGTTGAGGGTCGTAGAGTTCCGGAATTTATAGAATGGGAGGTGAGGGTTTTCCAGCTGGGATTGCATTTAAGTGAATATAATTGAGAGATTTAATAGATTAAAGAAACAACTAAAAGGGTAATGAATGACCTGCATTAAAAATGGTGGAGAAATGGAGGCGTGGGGGAGTTGCAAAGAATGTATTACCTGCATTTGTGATGACGGTTACAGAAGATGAAGGGTGGAGGAGTGTGCGACGAAGGTTCTGGACCCTTGGCCGAGGTCGTATATGTTTGGTGGATTTGGAATTTGTTGTATGAAACTTTTGTTAGGCCCATTAGTTTTTAAATGAATCATTTGGGTCCATTTGGCCTACTTACCTTTTATGCTTCGGCCCATTGAAAATAACGCGTAGGAATGGAAATCCGGTTGAAGTCTTATGTTCGCAGTCTTGGATGATCTGTTCACAGTCTTGCACGATCGCTTCGTCGCTTCGAGCAAAAAATGACTTTAGAAGAATACGTTGAGCTCCTCGTCTGTAAGACCTTCATTGCTTTCACCATCTATTACCGCAATTGGGTTTCTCTCTATCCATCAATTCTCCTTTACTCAATACAATTGTCTTCTCTTCGATCCCTAATCGTCGATTTTTTTTCTTCCTCTATAGATTCGTGAGAGGCGCGGTTACCGAGAACTCTACAAATCTTAGAAGGCAACAACTACAAAAACAATAATCGATTCATCTCCGAAATTTCTTGGCAACAACAACAAAAACAATCACTGATTCATCTTTGAAATTTCTTTTTGATTCCGTATAATCCATACGGAGAGCTCTACAAATCTCAGAAGGCGACAACAACAAAAACAATCACCAATTCATCTTCCAAAATTTGAGTGGGGTCCACGAAGGAGGAATAGAGGATTTGTCAAAGAAGATTTTGGAGGCTTGGCCGAGGATGTGTTTATTTGTTGGTGGGTATCTCAGTTTTTTTAGGCCCATTAGGTAGTAAATGTGAATTGTGGGTCCATTAGTGAAACAAAAGTTTTTGTAAGCTCTCGATTTGGTTGGCATGAATTATAGAACGTGTAATCATAATTAAATGAGACACATTTTAATAGGGTCCACCAAAAGAGAGAAATGAGGCTGATGTGGATAGTCTAGGAGAGAGAAGACTCTGCTATTATATATATGATTTTTTACTGTTTATATGCAATTCTAGTGTTACATATTCCGAATGTTATCAACAGTTACTATTACAGACTTACAGTGAAGCTACATGATCCACTTAAAAACAAAAAACGGAGCGAAACGGTGCGTTTTAGTGTAGGGTTTAAGCGTTGTTGACTTTGGTCGGGGTTTAGAGACTTGAAGTCGTCTTCTTCTTCTTCTCCGATCAATTCTGAAGCATAAAAATGAGTTTTTTCTTACCTTCCACTCGACTCACTCGACTTCTTCTTCTTCATCGTTTCATAAACCCAAAACCCTTTTCTTCACAATCTCGATTTGTCAACCCATTGGAGAATAAACCGAGTACCAATTCCACTAATGAAACCATCTCAGAGCTACAATTCCCCAATAAAACCTTTGTACAAGATCATTTACCTTTGATTTCAACTGATAATGTGGACGACGCTCGTGTAATTGAAGTACTTCTAGGTCGTAAAAACGACCCAGTCTCTGCTTTACAATACTGCAATTGGGTCAAACCATTGAATCGAATCGTCGAAGGTGGTGATGTTTTCTGGGTACTCATCCATATTCTTGTTACTTCATCTCATACTTACGATCGAGCTAGCAATTTACTCGTACTCTTCGTTTCGAGTAATCCTAATCTAACTCCAAGTGTAATGGTTAACGATTTAGTTGATTCAGCTCAAAGGTTTGGTTTTGGAATCGATTCAAGAACTTTCAATTACTTGTTGAATGGTTATATACGAAATAGAAGAACAGATTTTGCTGTAGAGTGTTTTAATTTAATGATGGAACGAAATGTGATTCCTTTTGTGCCTTATGTGAATAACGTTTTGAGCGATTTAGTTCGGAGTAATTTGATAAGTGAAGCTAAGGAGGTTTATGATAAGATGGTTGGGGTTGGTGTTGGTGGTGATAATGATACTACACAGTTGTTGATGAGAGCTTGTTTGAGAGAACGAAAACCGGAAGAGGCGGTGAAGATTTTTAAGAGAGTGATGAGTAGAGGAGTGGAGTTGGATGGTTTATTGTATAGTCTTGTTGTTCAAGCTGCTTGTAAGATGTCTGATTTGGTTATGGCTTTGGATTTGTTGAGTGAAATGAGGGAGAAGTTAGGTGTTCCGGCTTCGCAGGAAACGTATACTAGTGTGATTGTGGCTTTTGTGAAGGAAGGTAAGATGGAGGAGGCGGTTAAGGTTAAGGATGAGATGGTTGGTTTTGGGATACCGATGAGTGTTATTGCTGCAACGAGTTTGATTACGGGGTATTGTAAGGGGAATGAGTTGGGGAAGGCTTTGGATTTGTTTGATAAAATGGAGGAGGAAGGGCTTGTTCCGGATAGAGTTATGTTTTCGGTTATGATTGAATGGTTTTGTCGGTACGAGAAGATGGAGAAAGCTGTTGAGATTTACAAAAGGATGAAATCTGTAGGGATTAGTCTGAAGTCTGTTCTTGTACACAAGATGATCAATGGGTGTTTGAAAGCTGAGTTACCGGAAGCGGCACTTGAAATCTTTAATGACTGTTTTGAAACCGGGCTTGCGCATAGTTTCATGTGTAACAAGATTTTGTCATTGTTATGGAAGCAGGGTAAGATCGATGCAGCTAATGGCTTATTGGAGAAGATGGAAAATAATGGGATTGAGCTTAATGTAGTTTCTTGCAATAACATGATGCTTGCTCATTGCAGAATGAAAAACACGGACTTGGCTTGTTCGGTGTTTTTGGTTATGCTGGAAAAGGGTCTAGAGCCGAATAACTTCACTTATTCCATCTTGATTGATGGTTGTTTCAAGAACCAGGATGAGCAAAATGCTTGGGATGTCATCAATCATATGTTTTCTTCCAATTTAGAAGCTAGTGAAGTTGTATATAACACGATCATCAATGGCTTGTGCAAAGCTGGTCAGACATCTAAAGCAAGAAAGATGTTGCAAGATTTGATTAACGATAAGCGTTGTTCCATGAGTTGCACGAGTTACAATATCATCATAGATGGATTTGTCAGAGAAAGTGAAACCGATTCTGCTGTTGAAACTTACAGAGAGATGAAGGAAAACGGTATCTCCCCGGATGTTGTAACCTTCACTAGCTTGATCAATGGATTCTGTAAAATTGATAGAATGGATCTAGCTCTTGAAATGAGACAGGAAATGATTAGCAAGGATCTGAAACTCGATATTCCAGCCTATTGTGCTCTAATAGATGGATTCTGTAAAAAGCTTGACATGAAAACCGCATATTCTCTGTTCTCTGAACTCCTGGAACTCGGATTGATTCCAAACGTGTCTGTCTACAATAGTATGATTTCAGGATTCCGTAATGTAGGAAACATGAATGCAGCGATTGACTTGTACAAGAAAATGGTGAATGACGGGATACGTTGTGATCTGTTTACATATACAACGCTGATCGATGGGTTGTTAAAAGACGGAAATCTAATCTTTGCCTCTGATTTGTACTCAGAGGTGCTTGCTTCGGGTTTCGGCCCTGATGAAATCTTTTACACGGTACTTGTCAATGGTCTTAGCAAGAAGGGGCAATTTGTGAGAGCAAGACATATGTTAGAGGAGATGAAGAAAAAGGAAGACGTGACTCCAAGTGTGCTTATTTATAGTACTGTTATCGCTGGTCATTATCGAGAAGGAAATCTCGACGAGGCTTTTAGACTTAAGGCTGAGATGCTTGAGAAAGGTCTCGTACACGATGATACTATATTTGATATACTCGTGAGTGGACAAGCTGGAAAACCTCCTGCTATAGCTCAGATTAGTACTTTTGCTTCATAGATGGATTTCTCAGAAAAAGCCTCCTGAGACGAGATATAGCTGCTAAAAAGTTCTTAGTATGCACGAGTTGAGTGTGGCCACGTCGAAGCAAAGCATTATGCAGATTGCTGTTTTTGGAATTGATAAGTTTTATCAAACTCTTCTGCGTGATTTATTTGCAGAATTTCAGGTCCAAGCAGTTCACAAAACTCAAACACATGCTTCTTTTACAGTGTCTTATGTAAATAGAGGAGGAAATGACAGAATGTTGAGGAAATGTGCACTTAAATCACGATAGTACATGCTTCATTTTTCTTATACTGTAAATATCACTAACCATAATTTGACAGTTTACGATCGCATGACTAGCATTTACAAGGTTTTACTTTGAGATTACATAATAGTCATAAGTCATAACAAACGACCGGTTAGAGAGGTTGCTAATAGATATATATATTCGTTTCAGTTTCTAAACCTTTCACATTTCCAAAATCCCTAAGTTAAGAAGTTGGATCATACAAGCTGGGACAAAAACGGTCACACACACCTGATCCAAACTTCTCATGCATATACCACCACGCGATTAACTGAACCGTAACGCCAAATCTGAAGCTGATTGGATAAACCCCTTTTTTGGAGAAATCACAGAAACTCCTGAGCTTTCTTGTGAATGCATTTTGAGCCAAACTATTACCGGTTTTCGCCCAGGCAAGATTTTCAAATTTTTCCCCACTAAACCGGGAAAATCTTTACTTTCTCCTGGTATGATACGAACCACCACCTCCTTGATGATAAAAAAACCGATGACGGGATCCACCACCCTTCCCACCTTCACCTATGTTACTACCTCGAGAAGATCCTCTGCTTCCTCCAGTTGTCCAATTCGACATCTGTGTCCCTAACCCGTTAGCTTCCTCTTCGTCCCTCTCATTGTACTCAAGTACTAACCTCTTTATATCTTGTTTCTCTTCCAAGTCCGCAGCTTCTTTCTGTTTTGTGCTCTGCACTAGAGCACAATCACTTGGGATTAGCATTTGCTTTGTTTGTTGTTTGTTTCCTCTTTTCACTAGGACCTTCACTTGAACTTCTCTTCTCTCTCCATTCTCGTCATCCAACACTTCCTCACCGTTTTCATCTATAACGCGCCCAAAATGATGGTGGTCTTTCCCAGATCCTTCAAAAACACTCATGGGTATTGTCATGTTCAATGCCGGTCTACCACGTAATTCAAGCTTCCTTTGCTCCATGCTTTCCTGTATCCACAAAACGTATCAGTACTTAACCATGTTCATCTTTCAAATTTGGACCAATAAGTTCCGTCTAGCATCCAACAAAATTGGAGAAAATAGATGCATCAAATCTACATAAAGAAAAAGACCAAATCTGAACTTGCCTGAAGTAAAGCCTTCAGTTCTTGATCAAAGTCTGCTTGTTCCTCAGGATCTACGGTTACCACCTTCTGTCTTACACGAAATCCATCATCATCAGATCCAGGTCCATCACCATCCTCATAGTCATCCCCATCATCACTCTCAGATCCTCGTTCATGATTTCCATCATCCAACTCTTCGTTCTGTCCATCTCGAACCACGGAGCCACTACCAGAATCACTGTCACTTTCGTCTCCGTGAGCTTCACCATTCTCTCCAATATCTTTTGCAGTACTTTTCCCATTAGAAGAGACAACACCGGAAGACGATCTGCTTAGAGGCTTTGAATCTGAGTATCGTTCTATGCTGACTGCTGAAGACGCATGTTCACGCTCTTCCAGCTGCAGTATAGCTCCATTGACCTCATCGATGGTCGCATGCCGGATCATATTGGGTCTCAAATTGGCAAAGAGATCCTACATTGACACAAAAGTTAAGACACAAATTTGTTACAGATACACTCAACCCTTAAAGCGAAAATTGGATCAAGTTCTACAAAATCAAAAATATGCTTCCTACAACTCAATGCATCTATTGCCTCTTTTTTTGTTAATAGATGGTAGATGATACTATCTCGCTATATACAGATTAGGAAGATTACAAATCTAAACTCATCTCTCCTATGGTACCATACAAAATGATATGAAGACCAACCTGCAAGTCAAATTCAATATCAAGGGGAAGATGACCCTTGCTCAGTATGTATCTCTGGAAATGGATCAAAAATTGATCAAGTCTTTTCTTTGAAGAACCTCGATCAAAGTAGTGCCCACAGGTTTCAAGAAGAATGATAACCATCCTGATGCGGAAAAAATCTTCTGGTGGATCCAGCACCTCTTTCTACCATCATAAAAGCAACAACAGTCAATAAGTGGAAGAGAAAGACGACTGAAAATTAAACGTAAAAACAACGACCCTGAAGAGAAGAGCAGCACAGTATCCCAGTAAGATACAAACAGCAGCTTAATATTCTCCATTTGAAAAGCACGATTTCTATTTTCAATCATTCTGCAGTTTATGTCGTCATAATCAATTTTACAAGATAGTATACCACAATTGTGTAAAATGAAATATGCCTAGAGACCACAATAATATAAAACATGATTTGCATGCATACCAAATTAATATGACATAAGGAATGCATAAAAGAAAGTAAGCACGAGAAGAGACACTTATGATTATAAACTGTGGCTAACATACCTCTGAAGTATCATGACCATATAAAAGAGTTAAATAAAGCGTCTCGAATATCACAGATGAATCTACGTGCTCGTAATTGTACAGTTCCCCTAAGAATCTCATATGGGCCAGTCGCTTCTGTTGTGCCCCATATTCATTCAACTCAAGCCCAATCCTTATCTCCTCCAGTACCTTCAAGTGAAAACAATGCACCACATTACTTCAGAAAACAAATGTGATACTAAGCCACGGACAACATGCAATAAATGTGTGTTGAATAAGTCCAGGAAAAGCTATAGATAAAATATAAGTCAAGCATGTACACAGCATTCATGAGACGACATAACCAAGCAACAAAATACACCAAGCATCAAATTTTACGATGCAGCATACACAGTTCTGATTTCATACAATATAAAATCCAAAACTATAAAATGTTCCTCCTAACCATTTTCAAGAGTGAGCTTATTTTTGGCTTCACTGACATGTCAAACTTCACATAAGAAACAATATTATTTCAACTTGGCTGCAATCTTCATATTAGACCTCTTCAGTGCTGAACATAATAAATAATCAAATGCCTATAACTTTAGCACTGCTTCCCCAGTTATATAACTATACAGGAAGAGAACAAGCTAAATATCTCGTAAAATCAATCAAAAGCTTTATACATGATTCAGTTCTCCAAGTCGGAGTGGAAAAATCAGAATAGTTTTCCCGAGAGCCAGGGAGAACCCATTCGTATGTAAAACCCCAAGACCAGAGTATTTTCCTCTAGTAAATCTCAGAAACTTCTTTGAGATCGGGGCAACAGAAAATGAAAATCCATATGTACTAGTTTATTAGATACACGATACAATGGAAGGAGCATACCTCATCAACAACAGCCACCGCAAACTCATCATGATGGCGGCTCAAACCAGAAGTCAAGGAAGCAATTAGATGAATCTGACCATACTTTCCCCTGTGAACCTTCATAAAGCATTTTAAGATGTACTGCTCACATTCACTCCATGGCAGTTTCCGCAGTTGCTTCAGTACATTCGCAATGGAATCTTTATCAAGATCTGAGAATAGCAATTTTCGAATATACTGCAGAAATTTGAATAAAAGTATAAGAAAAAACCAAAGTCGCCAATACAATTAAGCAACTGAATATTATTCCAAACATAAAGGACACTGTAGTTGGAGAGTAATAAGTACCTGATGCAATGGTGGGCGAACTTTAGAGACTCGTGCTGATCTTTCAGGTGGTTTACAAAGGTAGTATGCATTTTCCACAAGAGTGCTTTGCCGAGGATCTAAGTTCTTGACATTTTTCAGGCGCATCAATATGTCCAGCATATTAGTCATCCTGAGTGTGGTTTCAGGAGACCGATACAGGAAACGGCCACATGTCTCCAGAAGATTGCAAGCTACATCAATGTTATGATGAGTAAATTCATCTAAGCAAGCCTGCAAAATAATTTGGGAAGTGAGCATCTTATAGAGTTGGATGGCTCAATTTTCGCCAGAGTGATAGAATCCGTCCCCATACAATTACTTTTCAATATCCGTCAAGTGGATTCAAGTGCAACTTATCTAACATACATAATTGAAATGTACCTAACATATGTTCAGAGAATTTAACAAAATAAATATCTCTATATAATGCATGTGTTGATGAATTGTGCAGTACCTTTAAACAACTGAATACAAGACCAGCAGGTACAATTTTAAACTTGCAGAGTTCTCCAATAAATCTGATGTTCCGGATTTTTGTTTCGATATTCATTTGGTCCTGCACAAAATCAAATTTGCCATCCATCAGACAGTATATTATCAAATTTGAATACAGTTAAGAATGGAATGTTGGTAGCAAAGCTGAGAACAGAAGCAGTCATAATCAAATGTCTTCGAAGTAAAAATAATCACTTCTTATCCAGCTAACCTTCTTATGGACCAGAGAATTGAACTCGTCCTCCAGCATCTGCACAAGCATAGAAGGAATGTCCTTCATGCACGTTGCTAGTGTTGCAACCATACGTGAATAGTATGCTAGCAACTCCAGAGATGTCCTAGGGACATTAAATAACGCTTTGACAAGTTTTTTTCTGTTCGTCTTTGAATTTAAATAACAATATTCCACCTGGAAATAAAACAATAAAAGTAAACAATGGATTCAACCGAAACAACATTGAATATAAGACCAATTTATGGACTCTTACCGTTAACTGGTCAATAAGATCACGGCTTACACAACCAGGAAGTCTCTGTAACAATCTTTCGAAGTTTGCCACGTCAAGACTCTTACCTTTCTCCTTCTCATTTTCGGATTTCTTGTCACCATCCTTTTCTTTCCCTTTTTCCTTCTTAGTGTCCTTAGCCTTTTCCTTATCTACTTCTTCCTTCTCTTTTGGCTGCTCGATATTTGACCCATCAGCAACACTACCAGAATCAGCAGGAACCTCTGTTGTGTCTTCGGTTGTTTGTGGACTTTCGACAACTTCAGAGCTAGACTCCTTCAATCAATCAATCACAGCAAGGCATGAAATTAAAGGCATAGACATTCTATAAAATACAATGCGAGTTTTTTTTCACAATGCTCAATATGCAGCACACATCTGAGGTAGACAATTTAGCCATTGTTGAACCAGGTGTCCTTCATAGTCTATCAAAAAGGAACCTTAAACACGTCCTCACAAGGCAGCAACAATAAATGTACTCCTATATCATAAGAAAGCAAGAATGTGTAGTATGCCATCCACTCACAGAGGATTTATCTTTTGCCTTTGCAGACTGCTCATTTGATTTAGGCTCTGCTTCACCCAACAAGACAGCTGGAACAAATGCCCTAGAAAAACAATGCATCTGACATGAATAAACTATTGAAACCCAAAAAAAGAGTAAACGCAATACAGAACTAGATAATCCAGATTCTTCTAAATATATTAAATGCTTTCTGAATGCCACTCTCATATCACACATTTTCCCATATTCTTGTTCCTTAGGCATATAAAAATGAGCTGACCTCAGATCAGGCAAGCACTCATAAAACGTCTTGGTGTCTTCGTCATCCCAAATAGGCTCAGGGACAGAAGCATCTTTTACAGCAGCAGAGGTTGAAGCTTCGTCCCCTGCTGTGAGCCTAGTTGTACCATCCTCTGGCATAGCAGGAGGCTTCATATCAAGTGATTCGGCCAAACTGCAACAGGACATACAAAATACATAACTAAATATGAGGAGTTCATTGCATTAGATAAGAATGCTTAAGCAACTGACTAGGTTCCATAACCAATATTTATCCTAAACAATTTCTAAACAATGACAATATGTTTTAACTAGAGAGACAGGGAATGACATGCTATCTACTTCAAGAATATATTATGACAGAACTGAGAGCTCAGCAGTAATAGGATGTGCTATAGATATTTTAGTTAATGGCCAGGGAGAAGAAAGCTACAAAGCTACTAATAGACTCATCAATTAAATGATTACAATTATGATATATCTCCAACTCTTTCTGCAATCGTCTCCTCTAAAGCCAGACCCAACGAGAAAAGGAGAACCCGGTTGAGTTATATGAATGGTCAACTTACGATGAGATATTCCGATAGAGATGGTCATATGATTTCCTCAGCTTTTCATAAGAAGATGCACTGTCTTCACTAAGCTCCCCTTTAGCATTTACCAGTTTTGCATTTTCTTTCTCCATTTGTTGAAGTGACTGTCAAACAAAAAATGTTACGAAGATACTACAGAAAAAGGGGAAACTAGCGAAAAAGGAAAAGAAAAGGAGGAAATATTTTATGCAAACAAATAAGGATCTAACCTTGTGCTCGGATTGAAGTAAATCTGCCAGAGCATCATAATACGTGTTGAAAGCTTTCTTAAAATTCTTTTTCTGTTCTGCAGCGACGTCAAGACCCTTAAAAAACTGTAAACCTTAGTCAGATTTAGCTATATATCAGATATGGATAATACTCATGAACAGCAGGATGAAATCAGTAAAACTTCAACGAAATCATGCCTCTTTAACTACCAAAGATATCTTGTAAGGTATATGTTAACAAAGCTAGGGGGATGGCACAGATAAAAGTTCATCAAATAGTGGGGATAAAATTTCAGCTGATCATGAAACCTACTTACATCTTTGTCATGTCCAGAAATAGGAAGCCCCAGAAAAACTCTTCCTTGCCGAGCAAAACTAGCAAGCAGTGTCAAATTTGTTTGGGTTGTATCTCTGTCTTTCAAATGTTCAGCATTCGTAAGGTCTTTAATAATATTGATGAAAATGTTACTATCTTCAATTACTCCAACATAGTAGAGCTCCAGAAGAAGTTTTAGGGTACTGCGCTTTTTCATAGCCTTTGAGTTTCTGTCTGCCTCTAGATCTTCAGCAGATTTTCCAGGAAAGAAGACTTTCAAGAGCCCTTGACTCAGACTAGGAGAAAATTCCTTATATCTCTGATGAAGTAGCGAGCATATCTGTCAGAAAACATGGATATCAGCTACAGAACAAAGCTTCAAAACAAATACTTAACAGAGAGCATCATCTTATGCTACTATGTTACGCCCCATAAGAAATAACAAACTAGAAAGAGGCCCAATTATCATCTAAACCGAGAGGACATACCAAGAAGTTGAATGTATTAAGAAAATGATTAAACAAAGATAACAAGTACCGAAAATCTCAATGAGATATGTTAATCACGAGCATCGCATGAATAACATAAGAATAGGTCTCTAATCTACTCCAATCCAAAACATCCTAAAAGTAGATAACTTTCTTAAGAAGAAAAAACAAACGTGTCTGAATACTGAAAGTCCATAAGAGCAAAGTAGACGGTAACAGAATAAAGATACAAAGAACAAGATAGGAAACACCAAGACCAACCTGAACAGCTGCTTGTATATCTGAGCTTTTGAGCTTAGCCTCACAAATAGAAGTAACTGCTTCACTAACGAATTTACTAAGATTTACACTTCGCAAATCATCCATAAGCCCTTCTCGTTGCTCCTCATTAATCTGCTTTAACTTCTTGATAACTGCCGTATTCCGCTTAATACTAGAATCCAAAGTCCTAAGATACGCAGAATCTGCAACATGGAGTACTCAATCTCAGCAACAACAACTCAAAACTAGAGATTCTAAATTTAGAATTATCCTACTCAACCATGAAAAAAAGCATTGTGAAAAACCCTAAATAATCAAATTCTACATATGTAACGAACCAGGTCGTTCAGGATTGAGATTAGTTTGACGAAGAGCCATTTTAGCTTCGACTGATTTCTTAATCTCCTCAAGACGAGCAAGAGCTTCCTGCAATAACCAGAACAATGAAAGCGATAATCGAATCAAAAGCGAACATGATTAGATTTGGTGGAGGAAGAAGAGAATCGGTAATCTATGGAAATCAAACCTCGTCGTCTTGTTTCACGCTGTGAGTTTCTTCTTCTTGATGATCCATTAGGGTTCGTAGATTTGATCGGAGTTAGGTTTTAGTGATGTTTGTGTGTTACGGAGGAGAGATGATGGAAACCGGCGAGGGATTAATTGGATTCCAAACCGGGTCGTTGTCGCAAGCAATTTGATTTGGGTTTTAAGACAAAGCCCAAAAGATAAATTGCAAGAAGCCCAAGGCTATAGAACTCTTAGTTTAAGGGTAAAAATGTAAAAACAAAAGATTATTCAAACACCAAAGCACCCTAGCCTCAATTGCTCAGTTTTTTTTAGGATCTAACTGTGAAAAGGGGATTCCTTCTTATGTGTGGCCGATTCGAGAATTGGAAATCAAATTAAGCACAATCTGGTGCATATATTGTTCATTGGTGTTTTCACTATGTATGTTTTGCTCCTAATATGGATTGCTTTTTTTATGTATCTGTTTCATTCCTCTAGAAAATAAAGTGTACTTACAGCAACACTGTTATAAACCCTTATGAGCAAACTAAACTTATACATGGATTGAAGGATAAAGACTTTGCTGCAATTAACATGAGGATGTTTTAATAAACTTGAAACTGTTGTATTGAACTTGAAATCTTTTTTAGTCTCCTAGCAATTGGTGTTTGATATACCATTATGTTTTTTTTCTGCAAACTCTTATACGTTATTTTTGGTTAGGATGTCATGATCATACAAACTCTTCGCATGATTCACGTTCATGACAAAGACCTCAACAATTTTTCCAGTTAACGCCAATGGTACAATATCATTTATGTGAAGTCTATTCGTTTAATGGGAACTCGGGATACTGCCCAATAGCTTGACTTCTCTGAGGTTAATCCTTTCTCTTTCCTTTTTTCTTGTTTCAAGATGTTTGGTTTTTTGCTTGAAACTCATGATGCCTTGTTTCTAGAATACTTTCTCATGTGTTCTGAAAAAATGATGTCTAGAACTACACTTTTGAAGTAGAATTTCGTGAAAAGATAGATTTGAATAGTTTTACTCTTCTTCTCTATATGAGCTATCTTTTTCTTCCTTCCATTGATGGTTTGTTGTTTTATAATAGGTTGAAATCACGTTTGCAAGTTCTTAAGAATATGTGTGAATACCCTCAAACTGGTGGAGAAAGTAATATCAATAGTCAAAAATAATTTGTTGTAATAATTGTATTGATTGCTGGTAGTATTTCATCCGTTTCTTAAAAATTCATTTTCTAAAACTATTCGGAAGTAGTTGTTGAATTTTGATCAAAGCATTGGTATTATAATGTGTCAGTCACTTGAGAGACCTAAAGGAAATTAAAGACGTTGGGACTTCTACACATCTATTCTACACGTGGTTGTTCCAAGAATAACCATTTGAGCCGAACCCATTGTTATTATTGTGGATTTCAATTTTGTTATAGTAAGTTAGTTGTGTTACCCAATTATTTAAGACGAAAAATAAAGAGACAATGACATAAAGCCAAGACACGTTTTTTCTTCACAAGCCCAACAAAAAAAAAAGCTCACATTTTTTTTGTTTCTTCATCAATCAAACTCTCTTCCCTTAACCTTGGACGATGTACAACACAACAACAATCATTTCTTCTTCTTCTTCTTCTCTCCATGGCGGTTTCTCACCGTCTCTTCAGACTCCACTCGTCAACGACGGTGAAGAACACTTTTTCGTCTTTCTTAATTAGGTCTTTGTCTTCAGGGCCACCTACGCTAGACCCTGCGATCGGTCTCGAAGAAGCTACAGCTCAGCTCGAGAAGTCTTCATCGTCTTTGTCTCCTTCTCCTTCTCCTTCCAAAGGTAGAAATTTCCACTGGGTTTTTCTTGGATGTCCCGGTGTTGGTAAAGGGACTTATGCTTCTCGTCTCTCTTCTCTTCTTGGTGTTCCTCATATTGCCACTGGTGATCTTGTTCGTGATGAGCTTTCTTCTTCTGGTCTCCTCTCTTCTCAGGTTAAGGTTCTTTTATGTTCTTTGTGTAGCTCTGCGATTAGGGTCTTTTGTGTTCTTTGTTTAATGTTGAAATCTTAGTGGATTCTATGATTCTGAGATTTTGATGATCTTGAATAAGCTAGCTGCGTAATCTTGGATTGAGTCTGATCTTGTCCTCAAAGTTTCTTGTATTTGATCTTTCTTATTAAAGGCAATTGCTTTATCTCTTATAAGAAGGATTTGGTTTTTGGTTTAGTTATTGCAATTGTATTTTATATGGAAACTATGTTCAATAAGACATCATCCTTCATTCATCTATATGATTGAATTGGTTTTTGGTTTAGTTATTGCAATTGTATTTTAGAAATTGAATAAGGAGTGCATAGTCAACACATTGAATATCAAGTGTTTTTTAGTGACATTGCAATTTTTGTATTGAGTTCTGCTTGGTTTCTGTGAAACCTCGTTTTATTATCCTCTGGGTGTAAATGCTGAATCACATCTGAGGCCACAAATTTGAAACATGCTTGAAACATGATGTACTAAGGTCAGCTTGTGTCTTTGATGTTTCTTTTGGTATAAGGATTATTGGACAGTAAACGAATTTGAGATTGTGTATATAGCTCTTGGGTTGAATGGTTCAGTTTATATGTTTTCCATTAGTTTTCTTGTGTAAATATTGTTTAAGACAATGTGTTTCAGAACTAGGAGTTCTGTAAGTGCGACTCATAATCTGAAATTAGATGTTGGTTGATAACTGTATATATGCAGAGTTTTTAGATGCTTATTGTTTGTTGTGAAGTGGTTATCTGATATATATACCTGCTGTATTTTTGTAGCTAAAGGAGCTTGTTAACCATGGAAAATTGGTTCCTGATGAATTCATAATAAGTTTGTTATCAAAGCGTCTCCAAGCTGGAAAAGAGAAAGGAGAATCTGGATACATTCTTGATGGTTTTCCAAGAACCGTGACACAAGCGGTGAGCAATTTATTGCTTATGTAGATTGAGGCTAATGGAAGATTCGTTGGTTGAAAAAGCTGTAACATCCTCTGATTCTCTTTGTCTTGTAGGAAATACTGGAGGGAGTAACTAATGTTGATCTGGTGATCAACCTGAAGCTTCGAGAAGAGGCATTACTTGCGAAATGTTTAGGTAGAAGAATTTGCAGTGAATGTGGTGCAAACTATAATGTTGCGTGCATTGATATCAAAGGTGATGATGTTAGTCCCAGAATGTATATGCCTCCGCTTCTTCCTCCGCCAAACTGTGAATCAAAGCTTATATGCCGAGCTGATGACACTGAAGAAGTTGTCAAGGAAAGACTCCGGATTTACAACAAAATGGTAAACATGTTTTCCTTCTTTCTCTACTCTCATCATTCAAACTTTCATAGAATTAACAATGTTTGTATGTTTGTTTTCTTGTCACAGACACAACCAGTGGAGGAGTTCTACAAGAAGCGTGGGAAGTTGTTGGAGTTTGAATTACCAGGTGGAATCCCTGAATCATGGCCAAGGCTCCTTAGAGCGTTACACCTTGAAGACCTTTATGATAAACAATCTGCAATAGCCTAGTCTCTTTGCATTATATGATTGAATCAACAACATTGTGCTACATTCTTTGCTCGAGTAATCCTCCTCGTGCATATGCTTAAGATAGTGAATAATTGAGATACATGACCCATTGTTGTTACTAGCCCTGGGCATAGTAGGTATTCCGTTATTTCGGTTACTTTACAAGTGATGCAAATATTATTATAGGCTTCTTTGTGAACGATTTGATAGTTTAAAAAGATTTTTAAGCAATGCTTATTTTGTCTTTCCATTAAGAACTATGAGCATTAGCTGTTTCCTTGGCTTTGAGATTTGTTCTTTTGAACATTTGAGTCTCTAAGGTTGTAATGTTTTACATGAGCATGTACGTAAAGCCTGGTCATTCTATCTCACGTTCTAATACTCTTTCTTTGTCATACAAACAGAAGTTGATTTAACAATGAATTGTATGCTTAACGAAGAAATTACATAATTCAGTATCACTACTATTTATGTGACATAACTTATGTCTAAGAAACTCTTATCGACAATTCGTATAACTATATACCTTAAGGGAGTGTCTTACTGCTTCATATCATTTTTCTTCTGGTATAAAGTTTTGTGTTTTGTCCCTCTGTTGATTGCTTCTCTTCGTTTACTTGTTCTAGGGACTGATCATGACCGGCAAATCTTGCTTAACTTGCCTAAAGAGTTTCAAAAAACAAATGGTGTCATAATGTATTGGATGGAAACATAAGCGCGTGGGAAAGTCTAGTTTCTAAACCAAGTTCACATGATATATGCCAGAGAAACAGACCGTGGTGAAGGTTGTGCTTTAACTTGGCCAGATTGATACTGCAAAGTCGCCTCCAACATGGACTCTGCCATTACTGCCCTCTCCTCCATCTCAGCGAGCGCAGCAACAGCTTCCTCATATTTATCCTACACCATTATCGTTATCATAATAAAGCAACACATACAGACAAGGAAACAATAGCAAGAAGACATTTCCAGATAGTAAACATGCCACTACGTATCATGCTAAAGAAGAACCAGCAAACTCCAAATTTCTAGGAAGGAATCATAAGTGCAACTACTTCTATACCAAGTATATTTGTTGGTTGGTAAACTAGAGAGTTAGTAGACCACACACACACACACACACAAACAGAGGCTAGTAGTTGGAGCTCTTTAAAACAGATAAGCAACACACTTTAATCATCAGTTGTAGTCAATGCAAACTTTCTAACCTGAAGCACTTCAGCAGCATATCTCTGCGTTGCTGCATCCTTCTCAGAAAGTCTCCGTGCATCCTCTGCTACCTTATGTTCTTGCTCCATCCGCATCAAGATCTTCATAATTCTCAAGTGATCTTAGAATTACCATACACTGAATTGAGCTAGAGAACAGATTAATCTGAAAAGTAAACAAGTTGCAAATGCAAACCTGTATCATAGCACTTTCTTGTTCCTTCTTTTCAGAAACAAGTCTTCGAAGCTCTGTCACCTCTTGCTCTAAATTCTCAATCTACCCAAAATTCATGTTCATAGCATGCGGACAAGTCAGACTATCTCAAATATACGGAGCAAGCATCGTCCTTAACTCTTTATTCATGACAGCATAAATAAATAAACAATGAATGGACACACACATGCTTAATCCCGGAACCGAGTTTCAAATCACGAATGGGAATACCTTAGCTTTCAGTTGACGCCGATTGTCTTGCTTTACCATCTCCATGAGAGCTACCTCCAACTCATCAGCTCTATAATAACATACGAAGTGTTCGAGATAAATTAGGAGATATATAAAAAAAAGTTCACACATAATTTCAATATCCAAAGTCATATACTAAGCTAAGATATTAACCTTAGTAAAGCAGAACTTTTCTCATCAAGCAAATTGTAGAGTTCACCTTTCAACCGGAGAACCTGGAGAAGTTGTTGATACACTTTTTAGAAAAACAACATTATGAAGTGGGAAAATGTTATTAACATATGTCGACATTGCTATTACTGGTACTAACGATCACTTATATTCACACTAGTGAATTGATTGGTCCAGCTAAAGTTAATGTAAGAAATATATACAAGTATCTTGACAAATACCTAATGGTTAATCCCCATCAATGGATGAGAAGATCATGAATCTAACCAGAGCGCAGAAACATAATAATTAACATGACGAATTGAACACAAGACCAATATGAATGCCATGCAGATTTTCGGGCAAACGGTAACATCTGTACAATTACTTATTACTCATGGAGACTAATTTATGACAGTGCTCGAACATGTACCATGGGAGAATGTTCAAATAACTTTCACACAATCTGCTCAGGACTACATATCCCTTAAAGCTAATGCTTAAAAGCAGGTTATGACTGTAGACAGTTTTAAGTGGTTATGTCTACACTGTCGTCATGATATAAATTTAGCATTCAACCCATTTGATAGTAAAAGTTCCCTATCGAGTGACATATTATTTATTAGTTGTGTCTACAGTGTTGCACATTGGCATTATCTTTTAAGTTCCTAGGGGCAGATCATCTCCAACCCAACAGAAAGGATGACACAAATTACCTGTCCTTGAAGATCTTGAAAATAATCTATCTCTCCATCCCCAGTTAGACTAATCAAGACTTCATCTGCGTAACTGGATCCTGATTCAGAACGAGACAAACTCCCATTTGATAATGAGGCTTTGCTAAATTTCACTAGAACGGATTTTGGGTCTTGCTTAGAATTAAAGCCGGTCGCAAGGCATTTCGAATCCCTCCACGCTTGAAGGTCCTTTAATCTTTCCTCAAATGCAGCTATCACAGCTGGCCTGTGCTTGCTTCTTAATTCTTGCAAACTACTTTCATGTACATCTTGGTAACCCATGCAAGCAGTGAAAACGAGCTGGCTGCTATCAAATGTTGAACCAGTCATTGATTGTAGCAACGTAACCGCATCTCCAGCGTCCTTGGTTGTAACTAATACAGGACCTGATATGGCAAGCATAAGAAATTTTGAACAGTTCTATTGATTATTACTGTATGTTCAGAACTTATCACTTAAATCATAAGGACACTTAGGTTCAACCGAATACCATAAAATTCCATCAATGCAAGTGTTGTTCTGAAAAGCATAACACGATTTCCTTCATATAGAAGTACATCCCACACTCTGAGAACTGTTATAGCAAAGAATATCTATTAGAATAATTTAAGTTGGCAACTTGTTTACAAAAGACATAAAAATATATAAGCAATTAGCCTAGAAATGTATTGGCCAGAATAATTTTAAAATTCCAATGTCTAAAACCTGACCACTTTCCCATGGAAGCATATTGATGAAGATGGAAAGAAACCATGGCGCTGTAACACAAGCCACTTGCACTCCAAGATAATCTAGATGATGAACTGCAGAAGTACAGAAATCATCGAGTATTAGCACCAACTGCAAAGATTTGGTAAGATGAAACAACACTCTGAGAAAACTAACCCAATTTAGGAAATCTCTCTCGAACCAACTCTTCCAGAACTCGTTGGTCAACCTGGGATAAGAATCCGAATACAGGAACAATTAAGAAGAAAGAATCTTTTGTGGAAGGAAAAGTAAAATCTTTTATGATGCTATCACTAGCATTGTGCAAAACCAATCAGCTAATATTTTTACCTGGGACTCAATCATCTCTTCTGAATAATAATCATTGAAGTAGTCATCAATGATTCCTACCAGCGACCTCCAAAATCAGAAGTAAAATTTAGTAAACTTAAATATTCAACCTGAAGAAAAGGAAGTCACTGATACACAAACTTCACAGAGAACCAAGGAATTGGCTTTTCGTTTAAAAAACAATATTAGGAGTTGGAGAGTAGTTTACATACCAAAAAGCGTTCTCTTCGGGCATTATAAGTAATAAAAGTGCAGCAAAGAAATTCATGGCCTGCACATTATATATCATACAAGATAGTAAATATCTGCAAATGTTCATTTTTGTGAGCTCGTCACCATACGAAAGCTTTTTATAACTGAATACCTGACAGTATCCAACAGATGGATTATGCCGAGCATAGGCAGTTAGCAATCGCCGCAACGCATTTCTCCCATCATCATCTAAGGCAGGATGACCTGGAAATGTCCGGGGTAAATCCTGTACTTGAAATAAGCAATGATTTGAGAAAAAGACCAAGGTCAACATGAGTTCAGCTCTGCACCACTAGTTAGATAATACAGTTGCTAAATGCTAACCTTTTCTATCTGTCCTTTCCATTTTTCCACAACACTGAGGGGGTCAATAGTTGCACCTTTCTCATCTGCATGTTGCATGTGCTCCTGCTCTATGTCGTTTCCTAGACTATCAGCAGCTAGCAGATTTTGGTAATAATTCTCGACCCGACGCTTCTTAACGCCGGCAAATGCTTGCCACAGCTGAATGTTTGTATATATTATTTCGGATTACTATTGAGTAGGAAATAATAATCAACGAGAACTAAATATGAAGAGCTGGAGATGGCAATAATGCAGAATGATAAGGTTTATTACCTCACCCCTCAGAGCCATAGGTGCACCACCGCGAACAAGTACATCAAGTTCTTCTTTCCAGGGGCACTCAGATACTAGGGAAGCTGCATCAGCAGCAGCAGACATGCTCGATACACTTGTACCATCTGAAGAACCATCCTGAATTGTATCTGATCTCTCCACATCATAGAATTCGTCTTCAGAATCATTCTCATATACTCCATTTGAAGATTTAGCCTCATCAGTTGAAGGTGAAGATTTCAATTTCTGAGCTTCTTGCTCGTCATTTGAAGAATCCTCGTTCTTTTTGACACGGACATTCATCAAGTCCTCAATTGCTCGAAGAGATGGTCTAATTTCAGTCCATATCTGAAATCTACGCACATTCTTCTCTGCATCGGCCTGCTCATCTTGCTCTCTTACATTTCCAGGAGTTAAATCAGAATCTGGCTTATCACTATGCATATCTTTTCCTTCAGCACCAGTGTTTAATCCCTCTTCTTTTTCCTTATCACCTTCAGTTGGATGTACATTAACGCCAGACTCTGCATGATCATCCAAGAACCTTTTCCACCTGTCTGATCTCTCTTCTTCTTCCTCCTGCAGTATATGAGCAAGGAGTAGCGTTAAAGGTTTAAAGTGAAACATCGAGGAAACTAATTTATGACACACGTAGCCTTTCGATATTCAAGCATTTGATCAGGGCCACTTCTGATACCTTTCACACATGGTTTTCCATGTAAGAAAAGCTTCTAAATGTGCACAAACTCATGAAGAATATCCCAAGTAGAAAATAAAAGTTGTCAAGATAGAAAACCTTGTAGATTTCGACATATTCGCGGTATCGCTGCACATGATGAGGCCTCACAGAGAATCCATAAGCATCCCTGTTAAAAAAACCATATTAACTTCTGAGAACATTCAATATCATCCATAAAATCAAACAAAATTGAAATCAGTTCCATACAAAATGTAGCTCTAAAGACATGTTTTCACTAAGCAGTAGTGTTCAAATCAAGATCAATGATCAAGTTTTCCAGCACAAAATTGAAGATCTTAAATGTGGTAAATGAGAATCAAAACACACACAAATAGCAGGGCAATGTAGCGACGGAGAAGCTCGAAGACGATACCTCTTATGGTCAGTGTCGGCGATTATCATTCTTTAGTCGGAAAACGAGAGCGATCCAAGTAAAGAAGATTCGGCGGAAATTTATCAAAAGCGGAAATCATTACTCCTTAAGATCTTGATGATAGTGTATAGTAGACATTTATTAATAATAGTGGTAAATAATTTATTAATTAAAGTGTTGAAAAAAACATCATCTTAGGATTGATGTGATATTAATTATTTAGTTCGCCTAAAATATAAATAATTGTTCTTTTTGAGAATTTAGAAAATATAATATTTTTGTATGGTAATGAGAATAATAAATTTCGTTAATAGTGAATATTTTTGGGAATATGAAAAATATAATATTGTGTATGTAACGTTGTGTTTGTTTATAGGTTGTGTGATTATATTTTGTTTTTCTAATTATGTTTAGTTTTGAAGATTGTGTCATTGTGAAATATTAGGATAGTAAGATTGTAGGAGTTAACAATAAGGATAATTTATTAACTAAAAAATAATTAAGAACTTGATACATCATCAAAAATGTTAACGAATGTTTATCCTTTAATATATAATTTTTTTTCTTTATTTCAATTAAATTAAAAAAACTATTCAACACAAATATAGATCATATTTCAACCATCTAAAACCTTTTACATTTTCTCAATGTTTTTAAAACCGGACCGGCGACCGAACCGGATTTTTTTTGGGTCGTGGGTTAATATGGTCCGACCGGGTCTAACCGGGGTTCAACCGGGTTCAATAATATTTTAAAATATTAGTATATAGAATTTGTTCTTAATATGTATGTGCATAACTATCCAAATATTAAACAAAATATTAAGTTTAGTACAAATATTTAGAAAAAAAAAAAAAATTCAATTGCTATAGCAAAACTAAATAATAAAATGATGATATTTAAATACATAACTAATCTTTTTTGTCTTAAAATTTTAAAAAGATTATAATTATTTGAAAAATGTTTTTTTTTTCACTGAATATGATTATATTAGAGAAAATGTTAAACCTTTATTACTATATCATTATCTATAAACCTTATTTTTTTAATTTTAATTTTGATAAACATATTAATTAAAAAAAATGAAAAAAAAAATATTTTTTTAATTAGAAAACAGTTGAACCCGGTTTGATCCGGGTCAACCGGTTCGCCGGTTCCCGGTTTTTTGCCGGTCCGACCCGGTTCGATGCCGGTTCAACTACACTTTGGGTTTTAATATTGAACCGGACCGGACATGTGACCGGTTCGCGGTTGAACCCGGTTCAACCGCCGGTCCGGTCCGGTTTTAAAAACATTGCATTTTTTAGTAAACATTCATTATCCAATTTTTGTTATGTGCATCCCACTTTTGCATGATGTTTCTTTCTTGCATGAATCGTACTTGTATTGTTTTCTTTTTTCGGATTTATTTGTTCCGTACCATGCAATGCACTATAATCATTTGACACTATAATTATAAATCTTAGTATTTATTTATATATTTAATTTTCTACAAATAAAATTCTTAGTATGTTGTTTAACCGCTTACTTTGCATGATGTTTCTTTCCTACATGAATTGTACTTAGACTAGTTTTTTCTTTTTTGATTCACTTGTTCCGCGACGGACAATTCACTATAACCATTTGACGCATAATTACAAATATTATCATCTATTTATAATTTTATTTTTTTACAAAAAATATTCTTATTATGTTGTATAATCGCTTACTTTGTATGATGTCTCTTCCTTGCGTGAACCGTACTTGTACTGCTTTCTCCTTTATGATTTGTTTGTTTTACACTAGACCTTTTACTATAACCATTTTACGCCATAATTACATATATTAACATCTATTTTATATATATATATGTGTAATTTTCTACAAATAAAATTCTTAATATGTTGTACAACTAAAGCATAATTACATGTTTTTTTATAACATTTTTAAAGTCATACAAATTGTGGTAATATCTATTTTGTATATATAACTAGATTATGACCCACATAATGCGGGTATTAGATATTGAAATTAATAATCTATGTAGTTATGACCCGTATAATATTATCAATTAAAACCTGTAAAATTATATTCTAAATTGAAACCCGTATAATTATCAGATAAATTTTTTCCAATTGCATAAATAATCTTTTCATATTGCATCATTTTACTGCGAACTTATAATTCGCTTGATTAAGAGACATATTAAAATTGGAAACGGTCTTCATATATTATATAAAATTATAGATTTTCGTTTGTTAATTGAAAATATGATATTATACCTTTTTATTTGAGTAACAACAATTTTTATTTGAACATAATGACAATTATATCATTTTTTAGGCTTACTTTTCTTTTTTTAATTGTATTGACTAATTTTTTTAATTGGTATTAAACCTATTTTTTTTAGTTTATTTGACTATGATGACAACTATATTTTTTTGTCAACACTTAATTTCTTTTTTTCAATTGCATTGACTATCTTTTATCAAATTGTTATGTAGTTTTTTTGTTTTATTTTTGTTATGACTATATTTTTCATTACTTTCGTTTCTTTTGACTTTATTTTTTTGTTTTCCTTTTTTATTGACAATTTCTTTTGATTTGTTATTTAAATTATACTACAACTTGATTTGAAAATTAAATAATATAGATTAAGAATTTTTTTATTAACACATGTCACAATCTAAACTAACAATGACACATATCATAATCTCGTGAGTTATAGTTTGGTGCGCAGACTACTTTATATTATAAGATTTCATACAATTTTCTTTTTAAGAACATTAAAAGTACCTATATTGAAATATTCTATAATAATGTTGAAAAGTATGTGTAAAGATTTTTGTATTTTTTGAAAAACCTCTCAAAGAATAGTTTATATAAACCTTTGAAAAGCTTTATATAATAGTTTTTTTTTGCTGATTAGAAATAAAGTTAAAATGAGGCAATGTGCCTTTTTGTTGAAGTATTAACTTTTTTTTCGATTTAACACTTTTTCTATTTTAATAATTTACATTTTGGCATATATAGTTTTTGGTTTGGCTTTAAGAAATATGTTAATTAAACACTAAAAATATATTAATGTAAACAATTTACATTAGAGTTTGATTTGCCTTTTAGAAATATGTTAATGAAATAATAAGAAAATATGTTAATGTGTCTTTATTTTATTGGTTTAACATAATTGTAGTACTTTGACACATGTCATCTTCTCGATCGATATTAGACATATGTCACCATCTAATGAATTACAATTTTGACAAACTCTCCTTTATATAATAAGATAATTTACATTTTGGCATATATAGTTTTTGGTTTGGCTTTAAGAAATATGTTAATTAAACACTAAAAATATATTAATGTGCCTTTTTTTTGTTATTTTAACTTAATGGTATCTATATTTTATTTTATTTAAACAATTTACATTAGAGTTTGATTTGCCTTTTAGAAATATGTTAATGAAATAATAAGAAAATATGTTAATGTGTCTTTATTTTATTGGTTTAATATAATTGTAATACTTTGACACATGTCATCATCTCGATCGATATTAGACACATGTCACCATCTAATGAATTACAATTTTGACAAACTCTCCTTTATATAATAAGATAATTTACATTTTGACATATATAGTTTTTGGTTTGGCTTTAAGAAATATGTTAATTAAACACTAAAAATATATTAATGTGCCTTTTTTTGTTTTTTTAACTTAATGGTATCTATATTTTATTTTATTTAAGCAATTTACATTAAAGTTTGATTTGCCTTTTAGAAATATGTTAATGAAATAATAAGAAAATATGTTAATGTGTCTTTATTTTATTGGTTTAACATAATTGTAATACTTTGACACATGTCATCATCTCGATCGATATTAGACACATGTCACCATCTAATGAATTATAATTTTGACAAACTCTCCTTTATATAATAAGATTTAGATCACAATGCAAAATGACGTTGGAATATTTTAGTTATTCATCATTATTGCAGCCAAAAAAAAAGAACAAGGAGAATCTAGTAGTTAAGTAAATTTGTAAGGAAATGGAATCTATGAGATGTAATTGTAAAATAAAAACAAAAGAAGACTTACATTATAGTTAAAATGAATTTGGAATCTTTCCACTCTATTTGGATGGTATCACCTGCTTTGAGACCTCCTTCTTTTTTTAGTGTTCTCCACCCAGTTCCGAAATAATAATTACCATATTGATCTTTTTTAAGGTTTACCGAATACGAAATATCTTTAACTTGAACTTCCACATCAATACCCTTTTTAAGTACGGGAATATCCATCTTTTGTTCTATCTTTTCCATAACTGGTCTTAATAGAGAAAACTTACTCCCAAATAAAAGATCGCGATCTGTTAAAGTTTTTTCACTTACCAATACCATTTTACAAAACTTTTAAATGTTTTAGAAATTCAACTAAGAAAGATTTTAGAAAATAAAATTATTAAGGAGTTTTGAGATTATAGCTCAACACATATATCTATATATAGTTCTTGGCCAAAATAATGTTCTTTGTCTAAATTAATGTTTTTTTCTCTTCAAATGAATGTTCTTGTCTTCAATGTTTTTAAGTAGTATTCTTTTTAAAAAGAACTTTCTAGATTTATTAAATTATATTGTTATATTTTCTAAGTTAGCATAAGTTATTTTACTAAATTCACAAATTTCTTTTTAATTTAATATATATTCTTAATATGATACATTGTATTTACAACAACTTTATTTTGTAGTCTTTACTTTTTCCCTTTATATCTATGTTTGAAACATTAAGGGGCCCTTATTCATTGATGGATTATGTAAAACTTATGGATTTTAAAAGTTGTGAGATTTTATCAATTCTTATGGATTCTTAAAAATTATTCTCATAGATTACAATTGATTCTCATGGATTCTTGTAAATTATTCTCATGGATTTGTAATAATTTGTTTTCCACATAAGGTAATATATATATTCAGTTTTCTAAAAAGTTCAAGTAGTACTTATTAATATTCTAGACTCTACTTTAGACGTGACACATCACCATAAAAAGACGTGAGCTAATCAACCCACACCATTGCCATCATCATTTTCAAACATTGCCATTAACATTACATATTTGTTTTTCACACCTGAGCTAACTTTTCGATTGTTTCTTTTTGTTTTTTGTAAAACTTTCTTTAGAGCTTGTTTTTGAACTTTGTTTTGAGACTGCTTTATTATTGATAAAATAGATTTGAATTTTGAATTATAATTTTCATAATGTGTTCTATTTCTTGATTTTGTGATGTCTTTATTTCTTGTTAACTTCAACGTTTTTTCCATGTTTGTGACTTGACTTTATTTATAGTTATGTATAATACGTCGTGAAATTTGCTCTTTCTTTTTAAGAATAATGAGTTCTTGCTTTCTTGGTGTTCTTATACTACGTTGGGTTTTTCAGTTGTTATTCTATGATTTGTTTATGTCTCTTTCATAAATTTTGGTTTTTGTTATGATTAGAAAATCAAAATGTTGTTTTGATGGTTGGTTTTTTTTGTTGATGTTGTGTGTGTCTTGACATGCATGATTGGACGATAGTTTTTAAAAAGATTCTTTATTTATATCATTTTATGTGTGTAACAGTGTAAGTGGGAGGCAACTTAATATACATATCTTATTATATAAAGTAGAGTTTGTCAAAATTGTAACTCACGAGATCTTGCCACGTGTCTAATATCGATCGAGATGATTACATGTGTTAAAAGAACAAAAACGGAAAACTAACAAAAAAGACTGTTAAATAATCAAGTAAATAGTAAAAAAAATAAATAGAAAACTAACAAATAAATTGTTAAATGACTAACTAAATAATGAAAAGGAAAATTCTAATAGTTCACATAAATTAGAATTTTTTTTACAATAGTCTAAAATAATTAGGAAATAAAATAAAATTTATAATCCAAACTACATATATGAAAAATTAAGAAAGAAATCGAGAAGATATATAAGTGGCAAAAAAAACTGAAAGTATAAATAATATTAAGTTAGTAAAAACATTAACCTAAAAAGATTATAAAAAATAAATAACAAAAATTATAGAGAAAATAAAAAATCTTATTATATAAAGGAGATAATTATGATTTGAACTAATTTATATTTTCTATCTTGCAGTTAACAAAATTCAATTAATGATAAATAAATTGATAATTATACGGAGTTCAACTTAAAATACGATTATACGGGTTTCAATTTAGAATTTATTTATATGTGTTTTGATGTAGAATATGTTTACAAGAATCATAGCTATATAAATAATCAAATTTAATATCTAATACCCGCATATTTTTTGGTTCTAATCTAGTATATCATATTTGCAAGATTGTGAATATTGTGAAATCGATGATATGAGGTGGGAGGGAAAAACTATAAGTCATTATATTTTTAATTAATGATAAATACATTATATTTAAAATTGATAAATGAACTTATTAATGATAAATATATTATATTCTTTTCATTATTCTAGCTATTGAAATATTGTATTGTATTTTATAACTAATATTATGCTCGCAAGGTAAATAAATACAATAGTTCAAACTTAAAAATAATTTTTTATTACCTATTCATTTGTCAAAAATAAGTATTTTAATAAAACAAATTAAACATGACATTATAATGATAATAATTCACCAATGCACTAGGTGAAAGACCCATATGCGGGTTTAATGTAAAAAACTATTTTGCAAAACCAGTGAAAATCAAACGCGAAAAAAATAAGAAAAATTAAATCACTCATGAAAGTAAACAAAATCAAAAAATTTAAATTGAATCTCATATTTTTAATTTACAAACTAAAATTGCAAATTTAATAAGTTCTATTTCACATAACTGATTCTAAAATTTTGCAAGAATCTAATGATGCAAATCGCTTTGAAAAGTATTTTTATGCGTTAAACTAAAATCAAATTGTAGTTAGATATTATTCAAATAATTAATAAGACATTGACTCTTATTGGTACAAAATCAAAATTACTCTAACTTTTTTATTGAGTAATATCATTTTCATTCCTCTAAGCTCATAGACTTAATAGACTTATATTAGTATTTTTATTGAAATATGTGATTTAGTTTAGCTAAAATAAAATAACATGTGTCAAAAAATAACATGTGTCAAAACCTTATTTAAATAGGATTAAAGTTTTTTTAAAATATGTGATTTAATTGAATTAAAATAAAATAAGACATGTCAAAATCTCAATCAATCGTTTGACATGTGTCGCAATCTTGTTAATTATTATGTTTGACGCATCAAACTTCATATAATAAGATACTATACGATACATGACACGTACTCGATACATACCAATTCTGGAATGTTATTTTTTTGTAATACTGAATGCTACACTTTAATTGTTTATATTTTCACGGTAAATATATAAACTTATTGTATCGTAAAAATATACTAGATTAGAGCCGAATAATATGCGAGTATTATATATTGAAATTAATTGTTTATGTTCGATTTTTATTAGATTCTAAATTAAAACCATGCTTAGTAAGTACATAGAGTGATATTAACCATGAATAGAAAAATAGAAATTGGATCAAATCAATCATTAGTTCAAAACTAATCTTTCGAAATGATGAAAAGAGGTTGAAAAAAAAAAATTGATGAATAAAAGATTCCAAAAGCATATTTGAAATCTTATATAATTTACACCAGTTTTATTCTTTTAGATTGAATATTTTAAATCTTACATAAATTTTATATTTTATATTTTTAAAATTTCCAATTTTAAAGTTAATATTTATCTCACCTTTTTGATTCAATAGTTTTCATTTTAAGAAAACGGAAGTTATTCTTTTTAAACTAAAACAGAATTAATCGTATTCTTTCACTTTTTTTTACAATTTAAATTTTACTTTGATTTTTTATTTCTATTTTTAAAATTTCCAATTTCTAAATTTTTGCTTCCCTAAGATTTAATAGTTTTCATTTTAAAATTAGAAATTATACTTTTTTTAATAATTGACACATATGAAAATCTAATTAATTAGTTGACACGTGTCATGATCAGTGAGTTACGATTGGTATGCATCCAACTTTATATAATAAGATATATTATAGTTTCCGTTTTAAAAAAAAAAAATTATATTTTTCTTACTTTTTTGTTTATTAGTTTCTATTTTATAAACCAATATTTTTTCTTTTTTAATATAGGAAAATTTATATTAATTATATTAATCCTTGTCATGATCTCTTGATTAGCAATAATACGTGGCAAGATCTCTTGATTAGCAATAATACGTGGGAAGATTTCGTGAGTTACAATTTTACAAACTCTTTTATATATGATAAACACATTGATTTATTTTTTGAATATCCCCGCAAGCATAAAAGATTAGAAGAATTAATAATGTATGCAATTTAAAGAATGAAGTTAATACCATATATAAGATCATTTTGGTATTATTCCCGCGCATGACATCCAAATTAATTGGTAGTCTTCACAAAAATAAGAACATATGTTTGTAATACTTTTATATAACTTTATTTAATTAACACGATCGATTTGACTAAATTGTCAAAGGACAATAAATCCTAAATAAACGTCTAAACCCTCATAAATCACAAATGTATGTTAAATATTGAATGATTTAAAACGAATTAATCTCGACTTGCTTCTGATAAAAAAAAACCCAAATTTTTACCAAACAGATTTAGTAAAAGTACATCCAGAATTGTACTTTAATCTTGACTTGATTCTGATAAAACAATTAGATATCTGAACTACCCCTCACTTTTTCTCTCTCGGTTACTCCATGAAAGACTCAAGAAGAAGACTCGTCTCTTTCTTCTCTGTGTATATTCCTCCGAAACGTTGAAGATAAGAGCAGAATCACTCACGTCTGTGTGTCGAGTGATCAATGACAAAGCTCCTTGTCCTTAAGACTTGAAACCCTCTAAATCTACTATTGTCTTCAAAATCTTCCCTTTTCATCTAAGAGCTTCTTTTTCTTCTAGAAGCACCAAACTAAAATAATCACCATCCAACAATCTCCGCCTTGATTCTAGCTTGAAACCTCTTTGTGACTGTTGTCTTTAGAGACTTTGAACCAACTTAAGTTGTCTTTGTTTTGAAACAAAATATAAAATCTTGATAATCCAATGAAAATAAAGTGTGGAAAAAGAAAAAGTTTTGAACAAAATATAAATCCTGATAATCCGATGTAAATAAAGTGGACGAATGATAAAACTCATCCATCCAGATTACCAAAGTTTTGAAACAAAATATAAAATCTGATAATCCAATGTAAATAAAGTGGAAGAATCATTAAACTCATCCTATTACAAAAGTTTTGAAACAATATCTGCTCCTAACACTTCAAATTCTGTTCCTCCCGACCACTTGTCCTAAAAAAACTGTTTCATATCTGCTTTGTGGCTGTGGTGTACTTCAATGTATTTATATATGTGAAGGAGCATGTCTGGATACCTGGCATCGAAGTATTCTAGTATTCCGTCCTCATTATCAATCGACATCAGTTTCTTCACAGCCACATTCCCAAGAGCGTCACGGTAGTGCACTTGTAAGTTTCTAACCATATCCATTAGTTTCCAACGGGTTGACGTATTGAAGTAGTTGAAGCCAAGTTTCTTGATAAAATAATCCTTCACCGGTTTGTCTAGTTCTGCCAGTATCACAAATGCATTCTTCTGCATGTGCTTCCTAAAGTTAGCCATCTCCATCCCATGATTTCTTGTACGTTGTTGTACTTTAGTCAAAAACTCCATTCTCTTTGAGGAAGGCCAGAAGAAAGGGTGTTTAACTGCTTGTCTTGCAGTTAACCTTTTCTGCACGTCGAACTCCATTAATCTATTTATGAGATCTAACAGTTCTACCGCTACATCTGGTGCTTCGTTAACGTACATGTGTGTGTTCTGCTTGATATTGATGTGGAAAGGACGTTTAGGTGTAGCAATATATGGGTGACGACTCTTTACCACATAATAGAGTAGCCCTCCAAGATTGAAACAGTCGGATGCTTGACTCTCTCCGTTTCCCAGTATTTGTTCCGGAGCAAGCCAACGAGAAGCCATGGTTTTCTTGTCGTAGTGGAAGAGTAAAGAGTTTGATGGTGCACGCAGATATTTACTCCGCTCAAAACCAGATATCTTCGCCTTTACATCAGTCGAATCACGAACCAACAACTTAACAGAATCTGGGTCCAAACTCCCGTGAATAATCTTCTTCTTATGTACATCAGCTACTCCATTGACTATGTCATTCAATATGCTCTTGTAGAACGAACTCGTGTCCCATGGTGCATTGAGCACAAACTCCACATCTGAATCCATATGTGTAGGCTGGTAATTTCTATCAGTTCTTTTCTTGCCCACATCCTTCAATGTACACGGCGCGTGCTCCATTACTAGATAGGAGAATTTCTCGTCATACATGTAATCTATCACTCTGAGAACATATGTAGACTCTTTAGAACATTCAAGTTGATTTGAGAACTCTACGAAACTATTACCATCACGTTTGTAAGATCGCTTCACAGCCACCTTACATTTCGAATGGACACCAATGGAAGCGTAGTACTTTTCTCCTTCTTCCTCTACAAAGAGACTCTGTATATCAGTCCCACCATGTGCAAATACCCGGAGTGGATTCATCTTATCGTGTACAAGAGCTTCCTCCAAGACCTCTTCCTTGGATATTGATTTACTACGAGCTCTTACCAAACTATCTCCTGGTTCCACACGTGCTTTCACTCTCAGATTTGTTGGTTTCACACTTACTTTGGCCGCCGCCGCCAGCAGATAGGCATCCACCAATCTACACATCTTTGTAGCTACAGTCTGATCCCGCTCAAATCTATTAATTGAGCTTTTGATGGCTTCTACTTGCTTCAGAACCTCTTTTAGCTCAGTATCCAAAGTATCCTGAATTAATATAATAATATAAATGCAAGTGTTACTTTCTAAACACAAGTCAAAAATCATTCAATATACTCAACGCAAGAATTTAGTTTCAACTGGCTTACCGCAAACATGGTGGTAGAAACATATGGCACTGATGGAACCTTCTGAAGATTTCCAGTGATATCATCTTTAGGAATGGGGACAGGAAGAAACTCAATGATATAAACCTCCAGTGGGTTGTGTCCCAGAATTTGGAGTGCATTTCTTGTTCCATTGGAGATACATTTTAAAATCTCCCTCACCTATAAAAGAATTTGGGTTAGATCATGGCGCAATAACAGACAGACATTTAATAGTTAGGTGAGTGCACATCATGGAAGATGGCTAGGATATTCGGTGAATGTTGTGAAATAATACCCAAAATACCCTTATAAGACATCTTATTATATATCAGACATTCACTAAAATTGTTTGACTCTGAAAAAGGAAATTCATTTGAGAAGTTTCATAAATTATATATATTTAAGCTAATTAACTCTTATACTAGATAAAACAAATAATAGACTTTTAATATAAAACATTAATTATTAAATTTATTACACGTTATAAATTTTGTGCTGAATTCGATATACTTAATCAAGATGCAAAGCTATTATTTTCTATAAAACTAGAAAATTAAGAAATTATATGAATAGATTATAAACAAGTGAGAGGGAAAGAGAAGGTGAAAAGAAAACAATAAAAAAAGGCAAAATTAAGAATATGGATGAAAATTGAAAACATGAGAAGATATAAAAAACCACAAGTCATAAAATATTTAATTTTAACCTCAATAAATCTGTAAATGGCTCACAATAAAAACAATCAAGTAATATAAATTTTAAGTTCTAACTATAAACCAAGTTAAATCTAAAAAGAGATAATCACAATTTACCTCTCAAAAAGAGAGATAATCACAAATTTAGCGGATAAAATGAAATCATAGTTAGACGACGACGTTTTGCTATATCAAAAAGAGAGACGTCGTTTCTGTTGACCCAGCGAAACGACAAAACGACGTCGTTCCACTGGTTCAAAAATAAAATAAAATAAAATATTACCTCTCCTGCAAGCAGGTACCGCGTATGTCTGGTTCCGTAGATATACCCGAATCTTTCCAGGAAATTCCAACAATCGTCTTGCAGACTTGGTGGTTGCACGAGTTCTAAATTTGAATCATCATCCAATGTTGCACGCCTGACTGAGATGTTCAACGGTACCTAACATCATCCAGACACCTCAATAACTATTCTAGCAAGTTTTCAAATTGAAGGACTTAGACAACTAACTAAATCATCAACCAACTTATTTTACATGTATTTGCTCACCTCACAGCAGCAGACAACATCCTTACCAACCTTACCAGAGCTCGACATCTGCAAATCAGAAAAGGTAAAACAGGTCTAACATTTTTTTCATGGTTTATGATAGATTCAAGAATTCAAGTGATAATACCTCATCTTTTATGTTGAGACATTTCAAGCACAATTGATTGAGCATATCCATGAGCATATCCATATTGCGAGTATGGTATACGGCCAGTGGTAGCTGAATATACCCAGAACAACCTGAAAAAAGATACATATAAGAAACAAAATTCCAACGAAAAAGAAAATTATAGCAAAAAATGGGAACAGGTTTTACATACATTTACATTCACTCTTCTCATGGCGCAATGTACACAATTCACCGGGAAAACTCATCAATGGGATCGAGGAGTTACTCATCGAAGCAGTTTGCTACAAGAAGCCAGAGGATATATTTTACAGCAAAACTGAATCATAACGCTTTTGGTCATTCATAATCTAGCTAAGAACTAAGCAAAGCATTACATGATAAACCAACAAATCACATTCACAGAGAGGATAGCTCTTGTTAACTTACAATTTCATGTTGAGTTGCAAGAGCGAATTGGATTCCTTTAATATCTCCTCCTGGTGAAGAGTTTTTCGCCATGACAGAAGCCTAAAACTCAAAACCAGACAACAATTAGCACTTAGACGACAAAATCAAAAGCAGACAACAACCAAACCTTGTAAGCACTTAGCAGAAACATAACAAACATCTAAACAGAGACATTTGAGCTCATTCACTTAAGTAAACGCATAAACTTCTAAAGAAAAGACCAAGCTTTTGAAAGAGTCGGAAGAACAACTTCTAGAAAACTGTAACAGTAACGATCTTTCAGGTCATTTACAAAAAATCAACACCAATCAACACAAAATAAAACCAGAAACCAAAGAAAAAAACCCATCTTTTGAACAAGTTTAAAGGTCAGAAGAACAGGGTCGAGAAAACTGTAAAATCAACAATTTTAAGCTCGTTTCCAAAAAAAACAACACTAGTTAACTCAGAATCAAGCGAAAAAATCATAAATTTCGAGCCTTTGTAAACCTACATTCGAAACCTAGTACGGACAAAAACTACGTTCGACATTTTACTCGGGAGAAAACTTAAACCTGGAGTTGGTTGTAACAAAAGACCTAAGAATCGTTGCAAGACCCGTTTGATTTCAGACGAAACGAAGCGAAGAGACGAAAACAAGGGTTTTGGGAGAGGAAAGCAACAGTGACCAAGTGAGGGACGACTGAGTTCATAGTTAAAACAGTGTATTGAAAAACCGTACCGGACCGGCGGTCGGACCGGGTTGAACTTAAAACCGATAACATGTCATTCGATTTCTTTTTTCTTTTTGAATAGCAGAAAGGAAAAGCAAATGTTGTGGGGCTATAGCCCATTACAAACCCAAATGTTAAGAGCCCAAAGGCAAAGTTTCGGAAAAGTACCCAAACTTGCGAACCAGACATTTGGTCATTCGATTATTGCGATCCAAATTTGGCAGACGAACAGCTTTTTCAACATTATACCGCCTGGAATAACATGTACACAAATATTAATTTTTGAAAAGCTTGATATTTGTTCTGAATAAGACAGAAAAAAATACATAACACGTGGGCTTTTATCAAGATTATTGTCTCTCATCGTCGTACTTGTCCAAATTATAACATATCTTTCTTTTTTTTTTTATCGAGAAACATTTTTTTTTCTCACAATAAAGTAGCATAATTATTAGCCAATACTTTACCTATTATATACTTTTGTTTTATTCTAAACTTTGTCTCTCTGTTCGTTATTTCATTATATAGAAGCTCTAATCACTATTAGTAACGATGCTTGAACCCTGTTAACTTTCTAAGGCCAATCAAATAATTCTTCAAAAATAAAATTGAATAAACCAGTTTTCAAAACTAAACCCAATGTTTTATGAGACGTGCACTTGACCCACCTTATATTGAGTACAAATTGTAAGTGGTGGTCCATCCAAGAAATGAAGAAACTATTGTTTACGAATATGTCTGAATTTATAATATGGTACTCATTAGAACTAAAAACAGAAATAACACTTCTGACAACAACAACAACAACAAAAAACAAACAAACAGAAACAACATCAATTCGTAATTTAATCATATTATGTAAGTAAAAAACGAAAACACAATACGGTCCACACTCCACAATTGTATCCTCTTTACCAATGTTTTTAAAACCGGACCGGACCGGCGGTTGAACCGGGTTCAACCGCGAACCGGTCACATGTCCGGTCCGGTTCAATATTAAAACCCAAATGTAATTGAACCGGCATCGAACCGGGTCGGACCGGCAAAAAACCGGGAACCGGCGAACCGGTTGACCCGGATCAAACCGGGTTCAACTATTTTCTAATTAAAAAAAAAATATTTTTATTTCATTTTTCTTTAATTAATATGTTTATCAAAATTAAAATTAGAAAAATAAGGTTTATAGATAATGAGATAATAATAAAGGTTTAACATTTTCTCTAATATAATCATATTCAGTGAAAAAAAAAACATTTTTCAAATAATTATAATCTTTTTAAAATTTTAAGACAAAAAAGATTAGTTATGTATTTAAGTATCATCGTTTTATTATTTAGTTTTGCTATAGCTATTGAATTTTTTTTGTTTTTCTAAATATTTGTACTAAACTTAATATTTTGTTTGATATTTGGATAGTTATGCACATACATATAAAAAAAAAATTCTATATACTAATATTTTTAAAATATTATTGAACCCGGTTGAACCCCGGTTAGACCCGGTCGGACCATATTAACCCACGACCCAAAAAAAATCCGGTTCGGTCGCCGGTCCGGTTTTAAAAACATTGCTCTTTACCAAATCAAAAACCTAACACTAAACTCTCCCTCTCTTACGTATAACATACTAGAGGCAGGATATGAATTATTGAGCGTATAATATACTATTTTCTCATATACTTTTATATAAATAATAATTTCTATGTCGCTAAATTCGAATTTTCTTTTTCTATACTATTTTACATCGTTTGTATTAGATTTATATGATTGGTGGTTTGTATTTAACTACATGTAAAAATGCAAAAAAAAATTGTATAATTTATGATTTATAATTTTGTTTATCTTAGAATGATTATGATATAATTGGTTTATTTAGTTTTTTTAAAAATTCATTTTTTGTAAAAAATGACACAAGGAAAATAAATGTACTATCCAACTATTGTTTTAGGGTAACCAAAAAAAATGTATCGGAAGTTTAAACTCTTCATATATGATTAAGCATTTTAGATAACAGATGTTGGGTTGATGATTTGGTTGATGATTACAAAATTGATTACTCGATCTCTTATCTTTGTAACCGTCTCAGCCTCATCAAATTCTTTTTTTCCGGCTCCATTTTCTTTAGCTAAACCACAATTTTTGACACCTCCATAGTTGTAAATACCCAAATCCGCTTAAGGTAAGTATGGTCTAGCTCAAGGTTTTAGTTTCCGCCTCAATCACAACTCGGGATAATGAGACAGATTTGCTCCCAAACACAGCCTCACCTTGATGGTTTCTTAGGACCCAGCCAATACCACATTTTGTTTTTGTCTTTTCCCCAAGCTCCATTGCAAGTAAACATTTTTAACACCGATAAGATGGCAGCTTCCATTTTAAAATTACAAAACCTACAAGAAGCTTTGTCACCACTTTATCCTTGCCTTCCTATTTACTCTCCCATTTATTTGCATCTTCCTTGGATTTATGCACCACCTCATGAGTTTCATAGAGATACCATTAAAGATAAGCTCCTTTCTTTTGTTCAAACAAAAAAAGCTCCTTTCTACTCTTTCATATTCTCCACATAATCTAGGGCACTAATTTCTCTACATCAGTTTCTCTCATATGATACGTTATTATACTCATCACTCTATATAAGTTGGTTACAAATAAAAAGTCAAAGAAGTATAAATTGGAAGAGAAAATCCGACATACCTTGTCTCATATAAAAGAGATGTGGTGTCATGTGTCTCCAAAACACCCTTAAACCTTCTCCATCAAGCTCTTTCTAAAGAAAAAGTCATTTAAATTAGCATGTCACAAGAATACAATCATTGTTGTTTTATTTGTGCACCTCTCCATATGCTCCAAAATGTCAACTGAGCCTGTTTGATAATCTTGTATCCGCTCACAGACAAAAAAACCAAACTAACCTCTTAGGAAAAAACCGAAACCATTTGCTCGTGTATATGTTCTGCAACGCGTGCAAAGAGTAGCTCAAGAAGAATTTGCACTTCCATACCAAGATGACATACATCAATTGTTACAAAAGAGAGGTGGAGGCATCATAGTGGCACATTTCAAGCTTTTACACGAATACGACAATCCGGTTACATCATAGTGGCACATTTCAAGCTTTTACACAAGGTCTGACTCGTGCGGTGGAGCTACACATGGGTGATTGGAAGGGACGAATACGACATTCCATTTAGAATAATTTGAGTATCTAATTTGAGATTGCGATTTTATAGTAGTGGTGTATATATCAATATGTTTATCAATTGTTTTTCAATACTTTACTGTGAATTAACAAACTTATCCGTTACCATTAATTTCAATGAGTTTATTAGACTATGATAATAAGTAATTTTCTAAAAGTCCCACTAAGAGAAAGTCATCTAGCTAATTATAGATAAAGTTCTGATTTTCTAGCTAAATTACCCATTCACTAACAGTTTCCTTGGTCAATCTTTTTGAGTCTAATATTTCTTATAATTTTTATCATGTCTAATACTTATTTCACTATTTTCTAAAGAGCTGGTGGAAACAATTTGGAAGGATAATGGCCCATGCTTAAGCCCCTCGTTTAATATTAGAGGACTGCTTTTGATGAATCGTAAGTGGTGACCAATGTTTTAATAGCCGGTAGAATTGCAAAGGCGTTTTTTGTTATTTGTGACCAATGTTTTTAACTTGCATCATGCCAAATTGAATAAAACATTGGGTAGAGGTTGATAACCATATTTGTATTAACATTTGGATGAATGAAAAGTACTTGTTGAGCCCAATTTTTTTTTGATTATTAGAATCATAATAAACACTAATTATCTCAATAAATAGAATAATCAATTGTTTTTTTTATTATAGCCAAATACATTCAGTTCATATTCATATATTAAAATTTATATTTTACTGTTTGTCCTTGTAGCATAACACTTATCATGTGTATTAATTAATTTTGATATTTATTTTACGGTTTCTTTTTTCTTACATACTTATTTCATTATGTATTTGATCTCCACTACATAATTATTAATCAATATCCCACCCATTTAATAGTTTTTTACAAATTAAATTATGTAAACAGGCCAAGAAACAACTAAAATTAAAAAATAAGCCATGTTTTTCTAAATTAAAAAAAGACTCTACGGTAGACATATTTATCCTTGTTTTAAAAAACTAGATATGTAATTATGCAATCACACAACTAATGAGATTTCATCATAAGTTTATGAAGTGAGTTGATTAATCAAAGTTTCCAAACGCTCTGCATCCGTGACACTGGAAATTGATATGAATGACTCAACTGCAGAAGCATAGCTTTGGGCTCCATTATCTAAAATTTTCATTTTATCTTTGTCCTTTACATCCTGGACAGATGAACAACAAACAACATCACATTGGCATAAAAAAAAAAAACATGAAATCGAAACAATATCGCTTCATCCAATGGGTAAACTAGAATGAGTGTGAATCAAAGTAGGAACAAACCATCTCAGGAGACACGTCCAAAGAGGTCAAACGAACAACATTCCCATCCATATCCACTTCATTAATTAACAATAAAGTGCGTGTATCTACACTACACAACACAACACAACAGATCACAAAAATACCAAAGACTTCCATTTTTCACAACAGGTATGTCTTTTGGATCAATTTGTTAACACAGAAGTAAATTTAAGAATCAACTACATCAAGAATCATTCATTAACCAACAATAACACTCTATCAAAGAAATCACCAAGTTCGGAGAAACTAAAGAATCACTAAGCTCTATCAACATTTTCCATTCAATTCTCACAAGCTTAACAAATCTTAATCTCATTATGTGACTATTTGAAACAATACAAGTTGTCTATAAAAGCAATCATAAGAAAAAAATCATGATCTTAAGACCTTAATTTTAGAATTCATGGGAAACCACAAAGTTGGAGATGAAACAAGGAAATACCCATTTAAGATTCAACTACAGTTGATGTCCACTGAAAGCTCGTGTATGGTTTAAGCAGAGAAGACAAACTCGTGTGATAAATTTTTAATTATGAATTTTAGTTTATTTGAAAAAGGATAAATATGTCCACTGTAACCTATTTTATTAATTTAAAAAAACATGGCTTATTTTTTTAATTTTAGTTGTTTTTTTTGGGTATTTTCATAATTTTTTCATTAAATTATTCGTTCATGTATTTCAACATAGTTTACTAAACAAAATGACTATTCTTCCAACCGTTACTAATAAAAGTGCATTTAATTTTATAATTATTTAATGTGTTTCAGCAAACACATTTAATTTATGTTTTTACGTTTTCCATCTTGATTTTAAAATTTAAAAGTAGTTTACATTTAATATATTTCACTATTTTTATTTGAAAGTAATTCTAAAACTACAAAGTAAGTAATCCGCACTTGCCTCTGCAAAAACAAAGCAAAACGACAACACAAAACAACTGATCCAATGTTAATTTCAAATATCATTCGTAACGTACATAACATATAATCGTTGATAAACTGTTGACAAACCAGTATCTCCTACTTAATAAATACAATATTCGCAAGAAAATAAAAGATTATACGTACCTCCCTTGTTCCAATCTGAAAAAATAAGTTTTCTTGTGAAAACAACAAAAAACTAGCAAAAAATTTAAAAGATAATTTCGACAGTTTGAAATCAACCAAAATTTCTAAAACCTAAACAATGAGTTTTTTTGTCCTGCTCATTTACTTTTATTTTAGAAAATTGGTGTAAACATTCTCTTTTCCTCCATTTTGGTCGTCTCCCTTATCGTGGTAGTTGGACGAATATAAGGAGCAAAATACTATTATTCGTGTATTGTTGGATTCTCAAACTTTTTTTCACAAAATATGAAGTGAAAGAGAAATAAAACATAAACTGGAGCAAATGTTTTCGAATTACACCATGTAAGAGGAAAAACACATTAGAAATCAATCAAAGTGAAATGGAGAACCCAAATCCAATTAATCAATAGACTAAAGATGAAGATGGGCCTAAGTAAATCATATACAAAAATGACCGGCTTCCATGTTCAAGAAAAGAGATTTAGAAACGGGGAAGATCAAGTTATTGGTTAGCTCTACGAACAAATGAAGATCAAGTCTCTGGTTTAGTCGTTTGAGCACTTTATCGCCGCTTGGAATCTTCAAAATCTTTGCGACGTTTGATATCGAGGAGGTGTGGATGATGGGCGTTTGATAGTTTTTTGAAAGTAAACTGAAACTAAGTATGGAAGCTACGAAACCGAGAACAATGATTTTAAGTCATGAGTCTGCAGAGAAGCAATAACACAAAAACAAACAGTCTATTTTACAGATTACTTTCAAGAACGTATAGATATGTAACACTAATCAGAATGAAAAATGAAAATATAAGAAGACTATCTTGCAGATCGCAAGGAAAAGACATCACAAAGAAACCTAGAAAGTCAAAATATTGGTAAATAACATAACCATATAGGCTAAGATCAGTGCATTGGATGCCTTCGTAGTGTGGTAGCCAATAGTCACCGAAAAACATCAAGCAAGAAAAAGAAATATATGATTTTTTTGGGTATGAGACAGAAAAATTGGGAGCAAAGCAAGAAAAACCTCACCGACATATCAAAGTCGAGAAATTGCAAAGGCTTCTATTTCAAAACATCAATTTAATAGGTTCGAGAAGACTTCAATTGCAAAGGCTTCTTCTTAGCCGGAACTTGCGAGGTACCTTCAACATTATCGTTCTTATCTTCGCACTTTGAAACTATTTCCATCTCCTAGCTCTTGGCAATTGCAGTTATGTCTCTACATCAATCTCACAGATGATACCAAAATCTGAGAACAACAATATGGATTTCCAAGTTTCAAAAAAGAAAAAAGAAAAAAGAAAAAAAACAATATGGATTTCCAATAACACTCATTAACAAATGCTCTGAAGCTTTTGCTTACTTGAATGATAATCCCTAATATTATAAGCTTCCCTTCTGCAGCAAAACCCACAAAATCAAAACAATGATTATACACTATAGCCTCTTAGGAAGCTACATAGTATTTGGCACTAACCTTATCAATAGCATTACTACTCTTTCTCTTCATGAGCCCAAACTTTCCGGTGACCAGAACCGAGCATACCATAATTTCTGAGTCTTTCTATCTCATCTAGATTATCTCTCAGTGAGAAATGATTAGCGAGAGCATCCATGTCGAGAGAAGAAGCTTTGGCGAGTGTTTTTCCAGTGATGGACCCAGACCACGGATAGGGAGAAATCCGTCAGCACCAGGAACGATAACGTCCGAGGAGAAACGCAAGAGCCTTTGTGTTTAGGAATTTAGGGATTTTGAAGGAGATAGTCAAGGAGAGAGAAGTGTTGTAGTAAAGAAGACAAAGAGAAAATTGTGTTGTGTTGTGTTGTGTATTATTCCATGAGAAGTATAGAGTATATATAGGGATACAATACTTGGAGAGGAATTAGAGTTTAGGGATATTCTAGAACATAGACCTCTAATGGACATCCACTAAATGGGTTTATAACACTCCCCCTTGGATGTCATTAGAGTAAAAATAATCTTAATACGCATAAGATGTTGCCTCATTAAAACCTTACCAGGAAAACCCAATTGGGACAAAACCATGGTTAAGGAAAAAGAGTGCAACGCGCTTTTACTCCCCCTGATGAGTGCATAACTTGAGATTTTCTTGTTGTTGCAAACTTGTTTCTTGAAAATAGTAGTTGGAAGTGTCTTGAAAATAAATCTTGCCAAAGTTTCGCTTGAACAACCTTTAGAACTTGTACACCGCCTTGCAACTCATCGGTCTTCTAGATGATTCATTTGGATCATTCTCTTTGTTTCTCTAGATATCATTCATAGATGACATGCTTATGGGAGATTGATAGACTTTCATATATCATTATAATGATAACATTCCTCTATAAGTGTCTATCATTTGCGTGTTCTTTGATGTCTTGTTAAAAACCTTTCATAGAAAAACCCTATGGGATAAAAACTATGATAAGGGAAAAAGAGTACATCCACACACATCATTATATTTCTCCCCCTCGGAAACATCTTCTTCAAGAGATGAATACCGATCATATATGCTATCTTTTTCGAATTATTATAAGAATAGCCCTAATGAACAAACTCATATGATATCTCATATCATTGGACTTCTGGTCCATAACATCTTTTCTTTATAGAAGACATATTTTGGTATATTTGGACTTTAAGCCAAAATCTCATATATGTACAAGTCTCTAAACATTTCTCTTGTACATAATATTCATGCTCTTCTAAAAGCTATGATATTTGACTTTCCCTTTTGTCAAACACATATTTCAATCATGAAATAAATCACATAATTGCTCTAATCTCATTTTATGTATGGTACTTCAAGACCAAATATATATGAGCATTTTCTGTAATATCCTTCAAGGAACTTTGAACATAACATCTTTTTGCTAAATTAATTTGGGATAATTCTGCCGGAGTTTCGAAGATTTTCAATTAAGAATCACTTTACCAAAAACTTTTGATAAGTCTACATGGGTAAACATGTACATGATTATACCCCATGTTACATCTTTCATTCGATCGACTAAAATTTCCCAGGAATATACCTAATCCTACAGGGATATATCCTTCATGGATTTTCATATAAATTTCATTATCCAATGGGTTGTATAAATAAGATATGGACTATATCAACATAAATCAAGTCATTCTTTTTCTTGCCATATTGATAAAGAACTTGAAACTAGTTGCATCCACCACAAGAGAGTAAATCTCTTCATAATAAGTTCAAGATCTTGTGAAATTTTCACTATTTTTTCACATAAAGACTTGTTTATCTTCCACTGGTTTTACACTTCAGGTGTATGGACTACTGGTACAAAATTCTCTACAAGAGATTATAATTATAAGTCTATTTCTTCCTTTCCATCTTGGCCAATCATTACTTTGTGTACACTTTTAAATAGACTTTCTTTCATGATCCTCTCTTTTTATCAGTAATATCAACTGCTTTCTCAATGCATGCAAAAATATTACGACGTCGATTTTGCTTTTTTGATTCCATTTTATTTATGACATGACATAACTATTTGAGATCTCTTTATTCTCAGGTACCTGAATTTATATCTATGTCATGTTTCTCTTCAGGAGATCATTCGTATATATAAGTGTTTCTTCAATCTAACCATTGTGAATTAAGCTCCTTTTCTTTTTGAGGATTCTTATATTTGGAACCAAATAGGTCTCTCACGCTTCATGCGATCTTTAGACTCATTAGCAGTTTGATATTGTCCTTTTGAGACATCAATTATAATTGGAGCATTACAGCTGGTAAGTGACTTTATCACTCTATATGGGTCATAAAAGCATTTGGCAATCAATGCTATAAGCTCTGAAATGAATTATCCTTTGGACTTCTAATTTACATTTTTTCGTCCGAGGATCAATGATAATTCATTGCAGCTTATTTTATTTTCCAGCTGTTTATTTTCTCCCCCTAATGTTGGAAAGACTGACTTATTACAGTCTACAAATCATGCCTTATTTAAATCCTTCAAGGATGGCTCTAGATTATTAATATCAATGGAGATTTATATCCAACATATATTCCCATCTTTATTTAAGGATCCATCTTAAAAATTATGTGGTGGAGCAACTGGAATGTATATCGTACATCCAAGATCCTAGATGGAAAATAACTGGTTATGACCCAAAACCAATTACAATAGGGGACAATTATTGATTATTTATTGGCATGATGCGAATTATGTATGAACATGTGCTACCAGGTGTTCAACATTTATCCTAATTGATGTTGTAATCATCAAAGGCTCATGAATTCACTAGAGTTATTAAGATGCACGATGGGTGATCAGCCCTGCAACATCTCAACATTCTAGAAAATTCATAGATTCCAATTCTATTAGCCTCATGAAAACCATATATTAATTTATCTTATCAGCAAACATCACATGACAAATCATTACGAAGAATCTTCTAGTTCTTCAGTGATTGTCTACATATATTACTTTTTGCATCACTATTGAATCGTAATGGTTAACCGATTCATGCCAAATACAAATATATTTCATAAACTTCTGATTTACTATATCTTTTCATCTTCATTCTACAAATCTTTGTGTAGTACAAAATACAAGTAGTTTCAAAAAGATACTTTTTCTCTTGGGAAATACTAAGGTATTTACATTTCCTTTACTTGTTGTCTCAAGATGATTTTTTTCTAAAAATCTCATAAATTTATGTTATGAAAGATTCGTATGAACATAGTCTTATGAATCTTCTGGATTCATGTGAACATAATCTTCTGGATGTTTCACTTATTATGGTATGTGGGATTCTTTAACTCTCATCCTCGAGATGATAACACTGATTTTATCAATCTTAAATTGAATCCCTTTTTAGAATCAATAACATATCCTACTCGGGACATGTATTATACCTTAAATCCTTCTAACTTTTGAGACTTATGAGAATCAATGCATAAATATACCAACTACATTCCCATATGCAATAATATCAATGTGCTCTTCTGGAGCATTTATATATATGCTCTGGTTGAGCATTCAATAAGCCATGTACTACCTTGTATTGTACTCTCAATAGATTCGTTCATTTTCAAAATGATTCACATATCTTTGACTTATAACCATCTCAATTTTCTCACTTCTGGTGAAAATATGAGTTCCCGATAGAGACTTTTCGATCTCGATCTTGACCATAACCACATTCATATCCACTTTCACATTATGACCTGTTCCATAGCAATTTCTTCAACAAATACTATTGGTATTGCCATTTTCTTCTTTAGTATATGATATCACATTCGCTTCAGGGAATGGTGCTTAACAACAAATACATCATATGTTTAGTCTCAATGAGATAAGATATAAGTTCTGAAAAACTCCTTAAATCTCTTTTCACAAATTGTTGTCCACACGACAACATTACTTGCATGAAATTAAGTTTAAGTATATCTCTCTAAGAGATATCAAATTGCAAGTAAATCTGAACATATGTGAATTATATTCACTTAAAGACTTCAAGTCTTGTAGGCAATATCAACCAATCATTTTAGACTTTATGAAATATCACATTCTGGTGATCATACATTTCCTTTAAGAATTGCTCTGACTAAATCTCTATGGTCAAGCAGTGAACATAATCTTCTGGATATGTCACTTGAAGTGAACTTTCATAATCATTAAACAGTGATCATAATCTTCAGGATTTGTCACTTATGGTCTATGTGAGATTTTTTAATTCTCTTACTCGAGATCATACTTAGACAGTGATCACAATCTTCGGGATTTGTCACTTATGGTCTATGTGAGATTTTCTAATTCCCTTACTCGAGATCATACTCAGACAGTGATCACAATCTTTTAGATTTGTCACTTATGGTCTATGTGAGATTATCTATTTCTTTCATTCGAATGATGAAACTTCAGGTTCATCCATCTCGAATTAAATCTCACGATGAACAAAGATATTATTATGATCATCTTATTTAGTCAAGACTAAATAGTAGTCTTATTAGCACCATCACAATTGGTGAAATCAATTCTCTGAATGATAAAATATAATTTATTCATTACGAGAATACCAAATCAATGATTTGCAAATAATCAAACCAATGAGAACCAAATATTCAAACCAATGTTTCTCTGAACCAACTCTAACCATTCAAACAAATGAACTTCCAAACAAATTTAAAACCAACAAGGTAGACTAATAAAATTCAATAAAGCATGATCCTCAAGACATAAATAATACTTATCTCGATTGGGAGATGACCTTGACAATTTAAATCGGAGACGACTTAGTCCGAGAAAGCTTTTGTATTTTACGCTCATCGAAACAAAGAACTACATATCAGAGGTAAAAAAAATTGGTTAGAATCAAAAACATCTCAAACTAACGATTAACCAAACCCACATATACTATAAATAAGTAAATCAGATTAAGCAAAAGTCAAACCGTTTAGATCGACAAATTGTCACGAATCGATCAAACATAAAGCATGTGTCAATGTATTCTACTACATCCCTAGGCAGTAAAAATTAATTGTAAAACCAAGAACCAACTATATAATTTATTCATGATGTTAATTATGTAATCATGTCATGAACAAAATAGAATATGACCAACATCACCGTAACACATAAATTAATCATATCAAAATACTACTTATCTGATGTGAGTGACTTTTGGAGATACAGTGGTGGTGATATCGGAGACGTCGGAGAGTAATATGGAAAACAATGGAAACATGAGTTAACGTTCATTAGGGTTTGTTAAGGTGATAAAATTTTGGGTTTAGACGGCTAGGGTTTTATTTAGTGGCTAGGGTTTACTCAGCTAGTTAGAACTCGTGCTGATAACGTGTTGTAGTAAAGAAGACAAAGAGAAAATTGTGTTGTGTTGTGTTGTGTATTATTCCATGAGAAGTATAGAGTATATATAGGGATACAATACTTGGAGAGGAATTAGGGTTTAGGGATATTCTAGAACATAGACCTCTAATGGACATCCACTAAATGGGTTTATAACAAGAAGGAGTTTCTAGTAGTGATTATAGAGATTAATTGTTAGAAAAATACAAAAATTAAATAAAAAATACAGATGTTAAATATACGGAGGACACTTGGAGTCTGTCAAAGACTTTGGCTAATAGAAGTATGGAACCTTAAAATATTATATAAGATATAAAACACAAATCTCTTTAACTCTTAAACTCATATCTCTAATCACTACAACATAAACACACAAAGAAAAAAACACAAAAATGGCATATAATCTAGAGAGATGCGACAGTGTCAGTGATGTAGAAGAAGATTACATAGACATGGAGGTAACTTCTTTCACAAACCTCGTACGTAAAACCCTAAACAACAACAACAACCCTAGAGAGTTCGAGCTCCAAATGTCTCATCTTTGTCCGCTCCAGATAAACAAAACCACTTCTCTTGCAGACGAACTCTTCTATAAAGACGAACTCCTTCCTCTTCACTTACCTCCACGTCTCCACATGGTCCAAAAGCTGGACAGCGGTGGAGATCGCACCTAAAACTGAGTTGTAGAGGAAGCGATCTTGTCCATGTCATGGAGGATAAGTAGGGTTAGGTGCAGCAGCACCGTTGGTGGTGATGATGATCGCTAGTGTGGCGTCGGTGTGCTTGAGGAACCCTGTAGTTCGTGTCCCTCGAGCAGAGCTTGAATTTGCCTACTCCACATAAGATAATTGGAGTTGGTAAGTTTGGTGACAGTGGTCATGTTCACGGCAAAGAGAGAATTTGCCGGATCAGAGGAATCGTAGACTACGGTGCGTGAAGCAGTGGCAGAGGTTGAAGTGGACGAGAGAGTTGATTTTGTAGCCATATTGTTTTTAGTTATTTTTGTCAAGGAGAAGAAAATTTTGGTTAGATCGAAGCTATGATACCATATAGAGATTTGTGTTGTAATGTGTTGATATGTTGATGAATATACAAACGTATTTATAGTAGTACAAAAGATAAGCACAAGAAGATTGTGATGAGATTTGTACATAGCAGTATCATTATAGAGAATTTAGGAGAAGCTTCTAGAACCATCTAGAAGAATATCCCAATACCAGAAGCTTCTAGACGATTACACCTAAGCACTCCTTTAGCCATCAGAACAGATACAACTCCGGTCACAAACAACACTCCGTTCGAGTCTTGCACTGTCTCTCCGCTAGAGTCTTGTCAAGTGAGTCAAGAGCTTAACTCTGAAGACTATTTCCTTGAATATTCAGATTCAATAGAGGACGAAGAAGAGAAAAACTCTTGGAGCAAGAAACTGAGATTGATCAAATTTGGAACGAAGATTAAAGCTTCAAGAGCTGATCTAAGATCATTCTTTGGTAAAACAAGTTGTTCTGATGATTCAAGAGTTGCAAATGAAGGATCGATCTTACAGTATTCGAGAGTGCAAGGACGAATCAAAACAGAAAGACCTAAAAAGCAGAGTAATAGTTATGTTTCCGAAAACCAAAGGAGATCGTTTTCGGTTTCTATGAGGAGACAACAGGTGAAGTGTTCGAATATCAAATCATCGAGTGGTAGTTTAGGGTTTCGTATGTTGCAGTTTTTGAATAGAAGTACTAGTTCGAGTACAGAGATTGAGAATTCTATTCAAGGAGCTATCTTGCATTGCTAGCAAACTCAACAACAGAAATTGTATAGTGTTAGTGAGGTTGGATTTTGTTCATTGTCCGCTTCAAGAATTGCAGTGACGGATGATCAAGAACGGGTTCAGCTTTATCGTGGATAATTATGGAAATTGGATATGAATAAGATTAGAAGCAAATAAGAGTTAGAGTGAAAGTGAGAAAACTAAAGATTAGATTCTTTGTTTTCTTTTGAACTTTTCCTCTTATTTTGCTTCTTCTTTGTTTTTCTATGAGATTTTCATAATTTCTCATTGTTTTGGTGTCCAAAATGATGGATATTATAAATGGTTTTATAGATTCAACTTACTTGTGATTTGAGATTTTTTCAGATTCTGAAATATATGATTGGACTGTAAATTAATGCCAATGTCTAATATAAATGTTGGATAAACTCCCAGAAGCTTCTAGCTCAAGATATCCTCAATCAAGTAGGATTAGGAAAAGTTAAAGATTAGGAAGTTGCTTAATTCTTATAAAAAAATATATATTTAAGAAAAAGTAGTTCTAAATTGTATATATATATATATATGTATATGAGCATTGAGTTGTGATGAATCATGAGAAAGTATTAGAGTTTGTGTTTAGTTTTTGAAAGAGTTCTATAAACATCGAATAAAGAGAAAGATTTTTTTTATCAAATTTATTTTCTTACCAGTTTAATAAAATTATAATCTCGTAGGATAAAGTTACCAAGTAAATATATATATATATATATATATATATATTAAATTAAATCAAAGAAAACAACAGTGTCTTATGAGTTATGATGTTAAAGAATTTCTTTTTGTCATTTGAATTGATAACCTTTAAATTTTAAATTTTGTAATACCCCGTATTTATGATGTTTGTGTAGGGTTTTTTTTCCTTGATATTATTTCATATAGTTTTTCCAAACGATCAAAATGTTTCTATGCTTTGAACAAAATTTGAATAAGAATAACATTACACCACACAACGATCTCTATACAAACTAATACACTTTTTTTTATCCTATTCGTTGATCGAACTGATTTCTTATAGGAAACAATCTCTTTCTTCTATTTGTATTTGTAATCATAATTTTATAATTTACGTTTGTAATACACGAGAATTGCGAGATAACTCTATAACATATTTTTTGAACTAATTATTAAAGATTTGTAGTCGATATCTGAAATTAAATTCACCATATTTTTTGAACAAAGAGTCAATAGTTCAACTATTAAAGATATTAAGCAAAATCTAGAGGTCGCTGGTTCAAATAGCGTTTGGGACGAAACTAATATTACATATTGTGGTTTCGGACTTGAGGGATTACATGATTTCGCCCTAACCTCTTGATAGTTAAAAAACCCCCTAGAATTAGTGGTTATGATTTTGCCACATATGGTATTTTTGGTTAGATTACTAATACTATTATTTTTTTGGTTATTCATGTCAAATTCTTTTCTATTTTTTTTTAATCTACATTAACCCAACTAAATATTGCTAGCTATGTTAAACTCAGTAGAAATAGTAATGAAAAAAGAGAAAAAACATATCTTATTGGAGATTGATTGAGCTGAAATGATGATAGTTTCCTAAACCATAGAAAGGTTCACTTGTTAAAAAAAAAGTTCACTTGTTAAAGTTAAAAAGGATGATATATATCGAGAAACACGGATCCATGCTTTCAGAAAGCTGATCGCTACTTCTCTTTAATCTTTTTTTAAGAAATAATTTATTACCAATGGAGAAATTTATAGTATACACACCTATATGTACAGTAAACAGTATAACAGCATCATTACAAGACATAATGACGTACATAGCAACAGAGAGGTTAGGTCGAGTTCCTATGTATTAATCCCTTTTGAGTTTCTGGTAGTGATTATAGAGATTAATTGTTAGAAAAATACAAAAATTAAATAAAAAATACAGATGTTAAATATAGGGAGGACACTTGGCAGCCTGTCAAAGACTTTGGCTAATAGAAATATGAAACCTTAAAATATTATATAAGATATATAACACAAATCTCTTTAACTCTTAAACTCATATCTTTAATCACTACAACATAAACACACAAAGAAAAAAAACACAAAAAATGGCATATAATCTAGAGAGATGCGACAGTGTCAGTGATGTAGAAGAAGATTACATAGACATGGAAGTAACTTCTTTCACAAACCTCGTACGTAAAACCCTAAACAACAACAACAACCCTAGAGAGTTCGAGCTCCAAATGTCTCATCTTTGTCCGCTCCAGATAAACAAAACCACTTCTCTTGCAGACGAACTCTTCTATAAAGGCAAACTCCTTCCTCTTCACTTACCTCCACGTCTGCACATGGTCCAGAGGCTGGATAGCGGTGGAGATCGCACCTAAAATTGTGTTGTAGAGGAAGCGATCTTGTCGACGCCATGGAAGATAAGTAGGGTTAGGTGCAGCAGCACCGTTGGTGGTGATGATGGTCGCTGGTGTGGCGTCGGTGTGCACGAGGAACCCTGTAGTTCGTGTCCCTCGAGCAGAGCTTGAGTTTGCCTACTCCACATAAGATAATTGGAGTTGGTAAGTTTGGTGACAGTGGTCATGTTCACGGCAAAGAGAGAATTTGCCGGATCAGAGGAATCGTAGACTGCGGTGCGTGAAGCAGTGGCAGAAGTTGAAGTGGACGAGAGAGTTGATTTTGTAGCCATATTGTTTTTGGTTATTTTTGTCGAGGAAAAGAAAATTTTGGTTAGATCGAAACTATGATACCATATAGAGATTTGTGTTGTAATGTGTTGACCTTCAACCGGAGGATGGGGATCTCACTTGACAAGACTCTACCGGAGAGACAGTGCAAGACTGGAACGGAGTGTTGTGACCGGAGTTGTATTTGTTCCGGTGGCTAAAGGAGTGCTGTAGAATTTGTCGTCGAAGGTGTAATCTTCTAGAAGCTTCTGGTATTGGGATATTCTTCTGGTATTGGGATATTCTTCTAGATGGTTCTAGAAGCTTCTCCTAGATTCTCTCTAACGATACTGCTATGTACAAATCTCATCACAATCTTCTTGTGCTTATCTTTTGTACTACTATAAATACGTTTGTATATTCATCAACATATCAACACATTACAACACAAATCTCTATATGGTATCATAGTTTCGATCTAACCAAAATTTTCTTTTCCTCGACAAAAATAACCAAAAACAATATGGCTACAAAATCAACTCTCTCGTCCACTTCAACTTCTGCCACTGCTTCACGCACCGCAGTCTACGATTCCTCTGATCCGGCAAATTCTCTCTTTGCCGTGAACATGACCACTGTCACCAAACTTACCAACTCCAATTATCTTATGTGGAGTAGGCAAACTCAAGCTCTGCTCAAGGGACACGAACTACAGGGTTCCTCGTGCACACCGACGCCACACCAGCGACCATCATCACCACCAACGGTGCTGCTGCACCTAACCCTACTTATCTTCCATGGCGTCGACAAGATCGCTTCCTCTACAACACAATTTTAGGTGCGATCTCCACCGCTATCCAGCCTCTGGACCATGTGCAGACGTGGAGGTAAGTGAAGAGGAAGGAGTTTGCCTTTATAGAAGAGTTCGTCTGCAAGAGAAGTGGTTTTGTTTATCTGGAGCGGACAAAGATGAGACATTTGGAGCTCGAACTCTCTAGGGTTGTTGTTGTTGTTTAGGGTTTTACGTACGAGGTTTGTGAAAGAAGTCACTTCCATGTCTATGTAATCTTCTTCTACATCACTGACACTGTCGCATCTCTCTAGATTATATGCCATTTTTTGTGTTTTTTTTCTTTGTGTGTTTATGTTGTAGTGATCGGCTCTAACCGTCCCTTTGCAGGTGATTTCTATCTCCCCTTGGAAGACAATTCTCCTGAAGTTGAGCGGGGTTCGAACAAGAAAGTCGGTTCGAGCCAAAGAAAGAAGAGTTCGACTCCGTTGAAGAAAAAGATTGTGCATCCTCGATCCAAGAAAGCTTCGATGGTGAAACTGAATCTTGATGTGGTCGATTCGGACGAGGAGTTCGAGCTCCCAAAGGCTGCTCCTCCAACTGTAAGAGAGGGTCTTCGACCCGAGAAAGCACCGATCACCCATGGTCGGGGTAAAGGGCTAATGGGGGGATTGTTAGCGGAGAGTCGAAGGGCGGAAGAGGCTCGACTCGAAAGGGAGCAGCAGAAGGAGGCTGCTAAGCGAAAGTTGAGGGCCGAGGAGAAGAAGAAAGCTGAGGCCGAAGCAAAGAGGAAGAAGAAGCGTGCTGATGAGGAGAAGGAGATGGCGAAATTCATCAGGGAGAAGAAGAGGTCGGCCCATGAGGCTCTGGGATCTGGGGACCAAGCCGAGAAAGTGCCTCGATTCAATACTGTTGGTCTCCCAGTAGAGGTTGACCATCTGTATGCTGGCGCGGTCGTCCGGGTGGGGGACGGTGATGAATCGAGCTCGTCCCCCTATGATTTTGTTTTTGATTTCAGAGGAGGGGGAAAACATATTTCCCAAGTCCCCCTTGCCTGCCTCCAGTTCGTTCGCTGCGTGCGAGGCGGTGCTGATTTCCTTTCTCCACCTGAGGTGGACTCCTCTTCTAGCGACCCGGACACGCGGTTCGCCATGTCAGCTGTCTCTGTAAGTTCTTCTTTTCATCTTTAAGTAAGGTCGATCCGAGTTCGATCGAACCTTTCTCAATTCGTTCGTTCGAACCCTATGCAGATGCTCGCTGGCTACAATTTTCTCTCCGATGCGCGGCATAGCTTGGACCAGAGGAACCGCGAGCTCAATGCCCAGAATAGCGAGCTGGTCTCCGAATCGAGTCGCTTAAAGGAGGCTCGAACAAGGGCTGAGTCGGAAGTTGCGAAGCTCAAGGATCTGCTGAATCATTCTCAAGGGGTGAATGGTGAATTGATTGCTAGCAGGGATGATCTAAGCTCGAAGGTCGATGCTCTGACCTTAGCTCTGACCGAGGCGGAGGAGGCGAAGAAGGAAGTGGAGTCTCGAATCGAGGGGGAGGTTGCGGAGCTTAGGAGTTCCTCGAAGGATGCTGTGGCTCGAGCCGTTGAGGAGGCTAAGAAGAGAGCTAAAGATAAGCTTCGACGCAGCATCGAGATTATGGAGGAGAGAAGCAAGGCCCAAACCGAGGCCGATCGCCTCGCATCGCTAGCTAGTCAGGTGGTTGGAGCCATCAGGAGGATGGAGAAAGCAGTTAAGGATGGGGTTCCTATCGATGCAGCCAAGAAGGAGAAGCTTGAGGCTCGACTCGCTTCATACACTGCTGAGGCGGACTCGATCGTCCTTCCGCCCCTTCCCTCTGATTCTTCCGATGATGACGAAGCCGAGCCGAAGAAGGGCGTAGCACTTGACATCTCTTCTTCAGATAGCTCCGATGAAGAGGGTGAGAAGAGCGAGACGGAGGGCCGATCGTCGGTGGCTGGGAAGACCCCGGCCCTTACCCTTGCTGAGATTGAGGATGAGGCAAACGTCGAGGCGGAGGATGGGGATCAGCTTAGGGTCGAGCTTTTTGGTGATCAAAGCGAGGCGGAAGGCGATGCTGGAGAAGCTGTTATGACTAAAGAGCCTGCTTCGATCGATGTTCCCGCAGTGGATTCCGCTACTGGAGAGCCGCTCGCTCCTCTCTTTGCTGACTCGAACCTCGAAAATCCAGAGACTGCTTCCTAGATCGTTTGTGATCGACGGGATTTCTTCTTTGTACTTGTCTTTCCCTTTTATTTCTGAACTTATTTATTGAGCCGTCACGGCTCGAGTTGTAGTACTTTTTATTGTTATATTTTTGAATGCTCTAATCCCATCGATCTCTTTCGTCGATCTGAATTTTAACCAGAAGCATATGTTTCCAAGTATTTGCTTACAACTTCGAACGTAGCAGCTTTTTATGTGAACTGAGTCGTTGTTTGCTTAGGATCAATGGACATTATCGGACCATTCCCCAAGTCGCACCAAAAAAGGTACGTCATAGTCATCACCGACTATTTCACAAAGTGGGTCGAAGCCGAAGCCTATGCAATGATTCGAGCCAATGACGTTCAGAATTTCGTTTGGAAATTCCTTATATGCCGGCACGGTTTACCATACGAAATCGTCACGGACAACGGTTCGCAATTCATCTCCAACACATTCGAGGCCTTTTGCGCGAGGTGGAAGATCAGACTCAACAAATCAACACCTCGGTACCCCCAGGGAAACGGTCAAGCCGAAGCAACAAACAAAGTAATCATCAGCGAGCTCAAGAAGCGACTCGATGAGAAGAAGAGCCTTTGGGCCGACGAGCTCGATGGTGTCTTGTGGGCATTTCGCACCACCCCGAGACAATCGACAGATCGAACTCCTTTTTCCCTCGCCTACGGGCTCGAGGCTATGGCACCCGCCGAAGTTAACATTAACAGCCTTCGCAGAAGCGCAATGCCTAAGCATCCCGAGGCCAACGAAATCGCGCTCCTCGATAGCCTCGACTTCGTCGAAGAAGAACGCGCCCAGGCGCTGCTTCGAATCCAGAATTACCAACAAAAAGCCGCCCAGTACTACAACCGTAAAGTACAAGGTCGAAGCTTCCGTGAAGGAGACATGGTACTGCGAAAGGTCTACGAAAATACTAAGGAGTATCAAGCCGGTAAACTCGGAGCGAACTGGGAAGGTCCATACCTCGTCTCGAAAGTCGTTCGACCCAGCGTCTACGAGTTAATGACACTCGAGGGCGTCGCAATCCCAAGGTCATGGAATTCGATGTCCCTCAAACGATACCATTACAACTCCCAGCCAGTTCCAGTCGCATCAATTTCAACGCCTCGAGTCTTTTAGAATATAGGCAGCCTTTTTGAACACTCAACTCGAACTACGAATGGCTTGATCCCGCTTCGGGTACGTAGGCAGCCTTCTCGAAGGTCCAGCTGTACATCAAAAAAAAAAAAAAAAAAAAAAAAAAAAAAAAAAAACAAAACAAAACTCGACTCGAACTACGAATGGCTTGATCCCGCTTCGGGTACGTAGGCAGCCTTCTCGAAGGTCCAGCTGTACATCAAAAAAAAAAAAAAAAAAAAAAAAAAAAAAAAAACGATCGAAGCCCTGGCCAGGCCTCGGTCATTACACAAAAGCGCGACACTCTCATAGTCGCTTCGATTCCTATCGAATCGAACTCAGGTCCACGTCGACCTGAGCCAAAAGCCGGGGCCGGACCCGCACGACTCCTAAGAATGCCTAAGTAATTAAGCCGGAAACTACCCGCACACTTAGACGCAAGACGGGTCATACTTGCATAAGCCGAGCCCAGGCTCGCACCGCAGGACCCAACCCCCCATCGCGCATAAAGGTTGGGCCCGAAACTCAGACATTCGATGTCAAGCCTGATCTCGAATCGAAATCCTAAGCAAACAACGACTCAGTTCACATAAAAAGCTGCTACGTTCGAAGTTGTAAGCAAATACTTGGAAACATATGCTTCTGGTTAAAATTCAGATCGACGAAAGAGATCGATGGGATTAGAGCATTCAAAAATATAACAATAAAAAGTACTACAACTCGAGCCGTGACGGCTCAATAAATAAGTTCAGAAATAAAAGGGAAAGACAAGTACAAAGAAGAAATCCCGTCGATCACAAACGATCTAGGAAGCAGTCTCTGGATTTTCGAGGTTCGAGTCAGCAAAGAGAGGAGCGAGCGGCTCTCCAGTAGCGGAATCCACTGCGGGAACATCGATCGAAGCAGGCTCTTTAATCATAACAGCTTCTCCAGCATCGCCTTCCGCCTCGCTTTGATCACCAAAAAGCTCGACCCTAAGCTGATCCCCATCCTCCGCCTCGACGTTTGCCTCATCCTCAATCTCAGCAAGGGTAAGGGCCGGGGTCTTCCCAGCCACCGACGATCGGCCCTCCGTCTCGCTCTTCTCACCCTCTTCATCGGAGCTATCTGAAGAAGAGATGTCAAGTGCTACGCCCTTCTTCGGCTCGGCTTCGTCATCATCGGAAGAATCAGAGGGAAGGGGCGGAAGGACGATCGAGTCCGCCTCAGCAGTGTATGAAGCGAGTCGAGCCTCAAGCTTCTCCTTCTTGGCTGCATCGATAGGAACCCCATCCTTAACTGCTTTCTCCATCCTCCTGATGGCTCCAACCACCTGACTAGCTAGCGATGCGAGGCGATCGGCCTCGGTTTGGGCCTTGCTTCTCTCCTCCATAATCTCGATGCTGCGTCGAAGCTTATCTTTAGCTCTCTTCTTAGCCTCCTCAACGGCTCGAGCCACAGCATCCTTCGAGGAACTCCTAAGCTCCGCAACCTCCCCCTCGATTCGAGACTCCACTTCCTTCTTCGCCTCCTCCGCCTCGGTCAGAGCTAAGGTCAGAGCATCGACCTTCGAGCTTAGATCATCCCTGCTAGCAATCAATTCACCATTCACCCCTTGAGAATGATTCAGCAGATCCTTGAGCTTCGCAACTTCCGACTCAGCCCTTGTTCGAGCCTCCTTTAAGCGACTCGATTCGGAGACCAGCTCGCTATTCTGGGCATTGAGCTCGCGGTTCCTCTGGTCCAAGCTATGCCGCGCATCGGAGAGAAAATTGTAGCCAGCGAGCATCTGCATAGGGTTCGAACGAACGAATTGAGAAAGGTTCGATCGAACTCGGATCGACCTTACTTAAAGATGAAAAGAAGAACTTACAGAGACAGCTGACATGGCGAACCGCGTGTCCGGGTCGCTAGAAGAGGAGTCCACCTCAGGTGGAGAAAGGAAATCAGCACCGCCTCGCACGCAGCGAACGAACTGGAGGCAGGCAAGGGGGACTTGGGAAATATGTTTTCCCCCTCCTCTGAAATCAAAAACAAAATCATAGGGGGACGAGCTCGATTCATCACCGTCCCCCACCCGGACGACCGCGCCAGCATACAGATGGTCAACCTCTACTGGGAGACCAACAGTATTGAATCGAGGCACTTTCTCGGCTTGGTCCCCAGATCCCAGAGCCTCATGGGCCGACCTCTTCTTCTCCCTGATGAATTTCGCCATCTCCTTCTCCTCATCAGCACGCTTCTTCTTCCTCTTCGCTTCGGCCTCAGCTTTCTTCTTCTCCTCGGCCCTCAACTTTCGCTTAGCAGCCTCCTTCTGCTGCTCCCTTTCGAGTCGAGCCTCTTCCGCCCTTCGACTCTCCGCTAACAATCCCCCCATTAGCCCTTTACCCCGACCATGGGTGATCGGTGCTTTCTCGGGTCGAAGACCCTCTCTTACAGTTGGAGGAGCAGCCTTTGGGAGCTCGAACTCCTCGTCCGAATCGACCACATCAAGATTCAGTTTCACCATCGAAGCTTTCTTGGATCGAGGATGCACAATCTTTTTCTTCAACGGAGTCGAACTCTTCTTTCTTTGGCTCGAACCGACTTTCTTGTTCGAACCCCGCTCAACTTCAGGAGAATTGTCTTCCAAGGGGAGATAGAAATCACCTGCAAAGGGACGGTTAGAGCCGATCACTACAACATAAACACACAAAGAAAAAAAACACAAAAAATGGCATATAATCTAGAGAGATGCGACAGTGTCAGTGATGTAGAAGAAGATTACATAGACATGGAAGTGACTTCTTTCACAAACCTCGTACGTAAAACCCTAAACAACAACAACAACCCTAGAGAGTTCGAGCTCCAAATGTCTCATCTTTGTCCGCTCCAGATAAACAAAACCACTTCTCTTGCAGACGAACTCTTCTATAAAGGCAAACTCCTTCCTCTTCACTTACCTCCACGTCTGCACATGGTCCAGAGGCTGGATAGCGGTGGAGATCGCACCTAAAATTGTGTTGTAGAGGAAGCGATCTTGTCGACGCCATGGAAGATAAGTAGGGTTAGGTGCAGCAGCACCGTTGGTGGTGATGATGGTCGCTGGTGTGGCGTCGGTGTGCACGAGGAACCCTGTAGTTCGTGTCCCTTGAGCAGAGCTTGAGTTTGCCTACTCCACATAAGATAATTGGAGTTGGTAAGTTTGGTGACAGTGGTCATGTTCACGGCAAAGAGAGAATTTGCCGGATCAGAGGAATCGTAGACTGCGGTGCGTGAAGCAGTGGCAGAAGTTGAAGTGGACGAGAGAGTTGATTTTGTAGCCATATTGTTTTTGGTTATTTTTGTCGAGGAAAAGAAAATTTTGGTTAGATCGAAACTATGATACCATATAGAGATTTGTGTTGTAATGTGTTGATATGTTGATGAATATACAAACGTATTTATAGTAGTACAAAAGATAAGCACAAGAAGATTGTGATGAGATTTGTACATAGCAGTATCGTTAGAGAGAATCTAGGAGAAGCTTCTAGAACCATCTAGAAGAATATCCCAATACCAGAAGAATATCCCAATACCAGAAGCTTCTAGAAGATTACACCTTCGACGACAAATTCTACAGCACTCCTTTAGCCACCGGAACAAATACAACTCCGGTCACAACACTCCGTTCCAGTCTTGCACTGTCTCTCCGGTAGAGTCTTGTCAAGTGAGTCAAGAGTTTAACTCTGAAGACTATTTCCTTGAATATTCAGATTCAATAGAAAAAGAAGAAGAAGAGAAAACATTTTGGAGCAAGAAACTGAGATTGATCAAATTTGGAACGAAGATTAAAGCTTCAAGAGCTGATCTAAGATCATTCTTTGGTAAAACAAGTTATTCTGATGATTCAAGAGTTGCAAATGAAGGATCGATCTTACAGTATTCGAGAGTGCAAGGACGAATCAAAACATAAAGACCTAAAAAGCAGAGTAATAGTTATGTTTCCGGAAACCAAAGGTGATCGTTTTCAGTTTCTATGAGGAGACAACAGGTGAAGTGTTCGAATATCAAATCATCGAGTGGTAGTTTAGGGTTTCGTCCGTTGCAGTTTTTGAATAGAAGTACTAGTTCGAGTTCAGAGATTGAGAATCCTATTCAAGGAGCTATCTTGCATTGCTAGCAATCTCAACAACAGAAACAGTATAGTGTTAGTGAGGTTGGATTTTGTTCATTGTCCGCTTCAAGAATTGCAGTGACGGATGATCAAGAACGGGCTCAACTTTGACGTGGATAATTATGGAAATTGGATATGAATAAGATTAGAAGCAAATAAGAGTTGAGTGAAAGTGAGAAAACTAAAGATTAGATTCTTTGTTTTCTTTTGAATTTTTCCTCTTATTTTGCTTCTTCTTTGTTTTTCTATGAGATTTTCATAATTTCTCATTGTTTTGGTGTCCAAAACGATGGATAATATAAATGGTTTTATAGATTCAACTTACTTGTGATTTGAGGTTTTTTCAGATTCAGAAATATATGATTGGACTGTAAATTAATGCCAATGTCTAATATAAATGTTGGATAAACTCCCAGAAGCTTCTAGCTCAAGATATCCTCAATCAAGTAGGATTAGGAAGTTGCCTAATTCTTATAAAAAGATATACATTTAAGAAAAAGAAGTTCTAAACTGTATATATATATATATATATATATATACATGTGCATTGAGTTGTGATGAATCATGAGAAAGTATTAGAGTTTGTGTTTAGTTTTTGAAAGAGTTTTATAAACATTGAATAAAGAAAAAGATTTCTTTATCAATTTTATTTTCTTACCAGTTTAATAAAATTATAATCTCGTAGGATAAAGTTACCAAGTAAATATCTATATATTAAATTAAATCAAAGAAAACAACAGTGTCTTATGAGTTATGATGTTAAAGAATTTCTTTTTGTCATTTGAATTGATAACCTTTAAATTTTAAATTTTATAATACCCCGTATTTATGATGTTTGTGTAGGGTTTTTTTTCCTTGATATTATTTCATATAGTTTTTCCAAACGATCAAATGTTTCTATGCTTTGAATAAAATTTAAATAAATGAATAACATTACACCACACAACGATCTCTATACAAACTAATACACTTTTTTATCCTATACGTTGATCGAACTGATTTCTTATACGGCAACAATCTCTTTCTTATATTTGTAATCATAATTTTATAATTTACGTTTGTAATATACGAGAATTGCGAGATAACCAGTGGCGAATCCAGATATATATTTTACTGGGGTCAAAAATGTTATATAATTTTTTATAGTATATGAATATAATAGTATATATGTACCAAGTTTTACCATCACTATTTATGTATGTATAAACACATTTATAATTGTGTTCAAGGGGGTGCTTGGTTTTAAAACTTTTAAAGCTGTAAGTATTTTTACTGTCTCCATAATATTTTATAGTCAAAATCACTTATCTTAAAATCGTGCACATAGATGTACACATTGTCATCGATGTCAGCAAACAAATCAGTTTAACAACAAAATCAGACCAACAATGTTAACAAAGAGTTTCGAATCAAAGAACTAGAAATCGTCAAATCTTAACCAGAATATGTTAACAACAATGTCTTAAAACTAATTATCGAATATGTAAAATCCAAAACCCAGAAACAACGAACAACCAAATCATCTTTACAAATTAAAAGAGACATGCAATGAGAGATGAAAATAATTTACCGAAATTGAAAACATAGAGACAGTGAGGATGAATAAACAAGAAAGCTCTCCGACGGCGAAGAGTAGTAAGCTTCGTTCTACTCGTCTTGAGGTTTCTAGAAGCAGAAGAAGAAGAAAACGGAGACTACGAGGAAATCAGAAAATTATACTCCCTCCGTTCCTAATTAATGAATTTTTTACAAAAAAATTTTGTTCCAAAATAATAGAGTTTTTTCAGTTTTCTATGCACTTTTACAAATTCCAAAACAAATACTGAAATATTATTGGTTAAACTTTATTGAAAACTGTAAATCGTAGAAATCAATGCGTTTTCTTAATAACCATGCATTACCTTAAACATCTATTAATTAGGAACGGAGGGAGTATATACTATATTTAATTAAATCTGTATAAAATTTTATTTCTTTTTTTATTAATTCCATAAAATAATAACTTTCCTTAACCGTTAAAACGTGATTTGTAATTAAAAATTTCCTTATCTTAATTTTAAAATACAAAAACAATACACTTAAACAAAATTAAGGGGTAATTTTGTATTGAAAAACATTGCAATCTTAGTGGAACAAAAATGCTCCTTCATAGATATTATGGGACAAAACACATTTCAATGTGTCTTGATTTTGAATTTTTCCCTTTTTTTTATTTACATGTGTTACTCAAATATTATTCCAACTTTGTACCACTTTTGAATGGAATATTTTTATTTTTATTTTTGCTAAACAAGAATATTTTATTCTTGAACCGTTGACACATGTACTCTTAAGATTGTACCACATACTGAAACTAGTGTTTGGTACAAGTCATTTGAATCCTGATTAGTATTAAATTTGAAATTTCTAGAAACCTAATTCACAAAGTCATCTCCCAATTTTAGCAACAATTGATTATGTCCTTAATATGTCCTTAATCACCTACTCATTAGGTACACATTAAACAAAACAAAATTGCTCAAGACAAATTTGATTTAAAATTGATCATTTATACAAAACAAACATATAAACACATAGGTTAGATTGGTTACCCAGTTTGTAATAATAGTATGGTTGAACCGTTAATCTGTTGTTTGAAACGAGCAGATGAAATAAACAATTACAAATGAGGCTTATATGAGAAAATGAAATGTTTGTATAAACGTACGCGAATGAAATTTTTATACGGGTCTAGTTGAGTTAAATCCAATGTTTTTAAAAGCGGATCGGCGACCGAACTGGAGTTTTTTTGGGTCGTTGGTTAATATGGTCCGACCGGATCTAACTGGTTCAACCGGGTTCAATAATATTTTAAAAATATTTAGCATATAAAATTTGTTCTTTATATATATGTGCATAACTATCCAAATATCAAACAAAATATTAAGTTTAGTACAAATATTTAGAAAAACAAAAAAAAACTTCAATAGCTATAACAAAATTAAATAAAAAATGATGATACTTAAATATATAACTAATCTTTTTTGTTTAAATTTTTTAAAAAATTATAATTATTTGGAAAATATTTTTTTCATTTCACTAAATGTGATTATATTAGAGAGAATGTTAAACCTTTATTACTATTTCATTATCTATATACCTTATTTTTCTAATTTTAATTTTGATAAACATATTAATTAAAGAAATGAAATAAAAATATGTTTTTTTCATTAAAAAACAGTTGAAACCCGGTTTGATTCGGGTCAATCGGTTCGCCGGTTCCTGGTTTTTTACCGGTCCGACCCGGTTTGATAACCGGTTCAACTACATTTGGGTTTTTATATTGACCCAAACAGTGGCGAATCCAAAAATATATTTTACTGGGGTCAAAAATGTTATATAATTTTTTATAGTATGAATATAATAGTAGATATGTACCAAGTTTTACCATCATTATTTATGTATGTATAAACACATTTATAATTGTGTTCAAGGGGTTGCTTGGCTTTAAAACTTTGAAAGCTGTAAGTATTTTTACTGTCTCCATAATATTTTATAGTCAAAATCTCTGTAATAAAAATGTACATTCATCCATTGCCAAACGACTCCTAAAACATTCAATTATCATACTAGAGATCGAGTTTTAATGGAGTTTATAAGAATGCATGTCGATATTTTGCATTCTTACACTAACATTTAAACACGATATACATATATATATATGTGTGATTTAGCTCATTGTTTTTAGAATCAACTATAAAAATATACATATAAACTGGATAATATACAAATAAAATGATAGATAAAGTCAATGCTTTTAACAATAAGATATATATATTAATCTTAGGAAATGATTTTGATCTTTCATTTTTCTTCCCAAAATTTGTTTTTCTAATTTGATTAATTTTATTTTGCTAAGAGTACTATGAAAAAGGATATTCAACTTTTATATGTATAAATAAGTTACTAGTCCACTGAAAACAAATAAATTCTTTCGTATAAAAAAAAAGAAGAGAAATATAAAAAACAATTTTTACATGTACAAATAACATATATACAAGTAGTTCTTTTCGTCAGACGAACATATATGTGGGCTCAAAGGGGTCACCGAACCTCTTATGTGGAATTTATGTGGGTTTATTGCAAGCTAATTGGCTAATTTTAGATACATAACAGTGATAAAACATAAATTTTACGTATAAAAACAAAGAAAAGAAATATAGGAAAAGATTTCTACGTGTACAAATAACATATATACAAGTAATTCTTTTCGTCAGACGAACATACGTGTGGGTTCAAAGGAGTCACCGAACCTCTTATGTGGAATTTATGTGGGTTCATTGCAAGCCAAATGGCTAATTTTAGATACATAACAAGTGATAAGTTATTGCAACTAACGATTGCGATAAATTCCATTCTTAGTCTTAGCAGCTAAATGCTCAACACCCACGTAAGCTTAAAAGTTGATCATGATTAAGTGCTTTCTGGATCGTCGCATACCTTATAAGTTCATCCTTAATTTCAAAAATTAGATCGAGATTTTTCAAATACAAAGGATTTACCAGTGATTTGGAGGAAATCTCTCGAAAAGTATTTAGTTCTCATTTCGGCCAACTCTCTATCATCTTTCTTTGGCTGAGTGGCATGTATTTCCGAATTTTAAAAATCTTATGGTGTCACTTGACCCCATATTGTTAGTCATAGGTTCGCCTCTGGAGATAACTCTATAACATATTTTTTGAACTAATTATTAAAGATTTTTAGTAGATATTTGAAATGAAATTCACCATATTTTTTTAACAAAGAGTCAATAGTTCAACTGTTAAAGATATTAGGCAAAATCTAGATGTCGTTGGTTCAAGTAACGCTTGGGACGAAACTAATATTACATATTGTGGTTTCGAACTTGAGGAATTATATGATTTCGCCTTACCCTCTTGATAGTTAAAAAAGATATAGAATTAGTGGTTATGATTTTGCCACATATGGTATTTTTGGTTAGATTACTGATACTATTATTTTTTTGGTTATTCATGTCAAATTCTTTTCTATTTTTTTTAATCTACATTAACCCAACTAAATATTGCTAGCTATGTTAAACTCAGTAGAAATAGTAATGAAAAAAGAGAAAAAACATATCTTATTGGAGATTGATTGAGCTGAAATGATGATAGTTTCTTCATCGAGTGGTAGTTTAGGGTTTCGTCCGTTGCAGTTTTTGAATAGAAGTACTAGTTCGAGTTCAGAGATTGAGAATCCTATTCAAGGAGCTTTCTTGCATTGCTAGCAATCTCAACAACAGAAACAATATAGTGTTAGTGAGGTTGGATTTTGTTCATTGTCCGCTTCAAGAATTGCAGTGACGGATGATCAAGAACGGGCTCAACTTTGACGTGGATAATTATGGAAATTGGATATGAATAAGATTAGAAGCAAATAAGAGTTGAGTGAAAGTGAGAAAACTAAAGATTAGATTCTTTGTTTTCTTTTGAATTTTTCCTCTTATTTTGCTTCTTCTTTGTTTTTCTATGAGATTTTCATAATTTCTCATTGTTTTGGTGTCCAAAACGATGGATATTATAAATGGTTTTATAGATTCAACTTACTTGTGATTTGAGGTTTTTTCAGATTCAGAAATATATTATTGGACTGTAAATTAATGCCAATGTCTAATATAAATGTTGGATAAACTCCCAGAAGCTTCTAGCTCAAGATATCCTCAATCAAGTAGGATTAGGAAAAGTTAAAGATTAGGAAGTTGCCTAATTCTTATAAAAAATATACATTTAAGAAAAAGTAGTTCTAAACTGTATATATATATACATGAGCATTGAGTTGTGATGAATCATGAGAAAGTATTAGAGTTTGTGTTTAGTTTTTGAAAGAGTTTTATAAGCATCGAATAAAGAAAAAGATTTCTTTATCAAATTTATTTTCTTACCAGTTTAATAAAATTATAATCTTGTAGGATAAAGTTACCAAGTAAATATCTATATATTAAATTAAATCAAAGAAAACAACAGTGTCTTATGAGTTATGATGTTAAAGAATTTCTTTTTGTCATTTGAATTGATAACCTTTAAATTTTAAATTTTATAATACCCCGTATTTATGATGTTTGTTTAGGGGTTTTTTTCCTTGATATTATTTCATATAGATTTTCCAAACGATCAAAATGTTTCTATGCTTTGAACAAAATTTAAATAAATGAATAACATTACACCACACAACGATCTCTATACAAACTAATACACTTTTTTTATCCTATTCGTTGATCGAACTGATTTCTTATAGGGAAACAATCTCTTTCTTCTATTTGTATTTGTAATCATAATTTTATAATTTACGTTTGTAATATACGAGAATTGCGAGATAACTCTATAACATATTTTTTGAACTAATTATTAAAGATTTGTAGTCGATATTTGAAATTAAATTCACCATATTTTTTGAACAAGGAGTCAATAGTTCAACTGTTAAAGATATTAAGCAAAATCTAGAGGTCGTGGTTCAAGTAGCGCTTGGGACGAACCTAATTACATATTGTGGTTTCGGACTTGAGGGATTACATGATTTCGTCCTAACCTCTTGATAATTAAAAAAAACCCTAGAATTAGTGGTTATGATTTTGCCACATATGGTATTTTGGTTAGATTACTAATACTATTATTTTTTTGGTTATTCATGTCAAATTCTTTTCTATTTTTTTTTAATCTACATTAACCCAACTAAATATTGCTAGCTATGTTAAACTCAGTAGAAATAGTAATGAAAAAAGAGAAAAAACATATCTTATTGGAGATTGATTGAGCTGAAATGATGATAGTTTCCTAAACCATAGAAAGGTTCACTTGTTAAAAAAAAAGTTCACTTGTTAAAGTTAAAAAGGATGATATATATCGAGAAACACGGATCCATGCTTTCAGAAAGCTGATCGCTACTTCTCTTTAATCTTTTTTTAAGAAATAATTTATTACCAATGGAGAAATTTATAGTTTACACACCTATATGTACAGTAAACAGTATAACAGCATCATTACAAGACATAATGACGTACATAGCAACAGAGAGGTTAGGTCGAGTTCCTATGTATTAATCCCTTTTGAGTTTCCTTTCTAATATCCTCTTTTATGCTAAGTTCTATTAACTTGTATACATTCTCTTCTTGACGACCCAAAAACAAAAAAATATACATTACATACTCATGAATCTGTTTAATGGTGAAGTATCAATATTTGTGATGAATGGTATAACATTTTATCAGGCTTTTACATTTTGAAAATATGATTCTCCGCTATTTTTTTACCATTCAAAACATTTATCAAGTTTGTAAGTTTTCAAAAAATAATTTCGGTATGTAAATATATATAAACCCAATTTTTTTGTGTTTATAATTATTCTACTAAAGTTGTATATTTTTTTTTCTTAAACACTTTTTTTTAAACACCCTAAAGTTGTATTTAATCTAAAGTATTTCCGGTATTAGATCACTCGACTGTTTTACTATTTCATTATTCAGTTTACATAGTCAAACTTTTAATTTTTGTGAGACCATCTACCTTTTTAATGTAGTACACGAGAAAGAAAACTTAGCCTCCCACTTAATTATGTTTACGGTTAAGATTAAGATTTTAACTGTTCAACCACAATTTTTTGTTTATAATAAAATTTGAAGCACTTTTCGATTTGTGTATGTCATCCTTGCGTAAGGGCCAGATTAATCACGAAATTGTTTTACATGTTAAACATTATGTTCCAGTTTTACTTAAACAATATTTAGTTTGGTGAATGTAACATCATTTTTAATACTTTCACCCACATTTTCTTTTCGTTAGTGTTTTGCATTCACATTTATGTTTACAAAAAAATGTATACGAAAATAGAATACATTTTCGATTCGTTGTTTTATGGAATAACACAGGAGCAAACTGCAAGTAATCAACAAAAGTAGCCTCTCAAGGATTTTAATGGAGAAGAAGCTATATACAACCTCTTCTGCTGAAGCTAAAAAGCAAAAGCATAAATACAATCATTGCTACTTGTTGCTAGTGGAGAATCTGTAATATTCATTGGTCTGCCTCGTGTATGTACAGATCTCACACTGTACACTGTATATCCTGTTTTCATCTAGCAGTTGAAGTAGCCGGTTTAGATGCAGTAGGTTTGAGCCTAGATGAACTTGTTGACCCACTCATAGGCGTACGCTTAGCTGTTGCAGATACCGTGGACCTAGAATTAGTCATAGAAGAACGAGTAGTTGAGGAGATGGTAGCTTGCAAAGTGGGTGTTGATGATCTTCCAGAGGGTATGGCGGGTCTTGATCCAGGTCCTCCAGATGACAAAGGTCTTCGACTTGCTCCACTAGAAGAGCTCAATCCAAGAGAAGAAGTTGGTTGTCTAGATGTTAGATGGTTCCTTGCAGCAGGCTCGGTTGAGGAGTTCGCCAGCTACAACAAAGACAATTCAAAGGTTATCGAATGAAGTAATGATTCCAAGAATAGAAAAAGTTAAGAGATAAGACAATAAAACCTATACATTTGATTCGGGTGTGTAACATACAAGAATCTGACACTAGTTGCACTACTTTTAGCTGCTTATCTATCATCACAACACTAAGCAATAACATTCTTACCTACCCTAGAAGTCAATGTAGCCGGGCCGGGGCAACTCTTTGAACCACCAGTCTGACTCATCGTGGTCCTATGTGATTCCTAAGTTAAAGAGAGAAAATATATTATTCAAGGAAGCAAATGTGAACGTTTGAAAGAGAGAAGAGAAACGGTACAACTCTTTCACAACCTTTTCTTAGCATCATTTGCAAAGAACTGAACACCTTACACAGCGAAGTTTTTCAGATATGCAAAGACTCACAAACCTTGATATTCCAATGCAAAATTCAAGTCTACTGGATTCAACACATGCCTTATATAGACATCTAACAACACCGATATATTACTCAAGAACCCCACAGTTAGGATACAGTAAATCCCTAAGTATACTATCACAAACAAACATGTAAATATCTTAGCTTGAACTAATTGTGGTTAAAAGATTTACCATTCGTTATAGCCTTGAGAATTGAGAAAATGATCAGGAGCAGGTGCTTTCCGAGCTGGAGCACCACCACTTGAGATGTGAAACACTGCTGAAGTTCCAGGCTTTGAACCTAACACACCAAACCCAAAAACCATTAAGCTCCTTTACCAAAATCAGAGCAGAAGCTAGACATATATATATACCTAATAAAAGAGTCTCAAACTCACCAGGCTGTTCTTTCTCACGCCTTGTCATTTCAAGAAACATAGAGAGTTCTTCATCTAATTCAGCCATCACAGAAGCCCTAACTTGTTGCCTTTGTCTCTCTGCTGAGTCGAATAACAGAGACTCTTTTGCGCTAAAACTTGGACTCATTGCTCCAGAAACCCAAACTTACAAATCCAGAGACTTAAAAAAACCTAACTTAGCTTCCAATTTACTCCCTAGACACCTAAGATTTTAAACCTAAATTATTCTTCTTCCTAAAATTGAACAAACCCAACACGAAAAATCGAAACTTTCACCTTAATTTGCAACACCGCTTGAAAGTAACCAGAAAGGTAGGAGAAGAAAGTTAACTTCTTTTAGAACAAAGACAGAAACCGCCATTGTTGAGGAACGGAGCTCAAGACTCTAATCAAATATCGTTCACGGAGAAAAACCTAAAAGCGAAGATTTTTTGGAGATTGAGAAATGGGAGAGAGAACAGATTGGTTAATTTTTTTTTGTTGGTTTTGAATTTTGATGAAGAATTTTACTAATATTTTTCACTGTTGACGGGACTGACCATCTCTGGACTGTTCTCAATCGCTTCTATCGCTTCAATCCGAATATTTTTATTTTATTTTTATTTTTGCTAAACAAGAATATTTTATTCTTGAACCGTTGAAACATGTACTCTGAAGATTGTACCACATACTGAAACTACTGTTTGGTACAAGTCATTTGAATCCTGATTAGTATTAAACTAGGGTTGGACTGGGCGAGTTATGTTTTCTTTTGATGTTTTTATGTTATTTTCTTATGTTTGGAAACTATATCATATATAATGTATACTGTAAAATATTTATGTTAGTATATATCTTTTACATTCATTAACATATTATAATATCATATATCATTCTCCCTATATTTTGTTGTATAATTCATGAATAACGCGACCATTCATTTTTTAACTTTACATATATCAAAACTGAAGATTATTTATTTATTTTAAATTATGGTATTGCAACATTTTTAATTTTTTCTTTTATACTTCCATAAACTCAATTATATTGAATAATTTCTTTTCTTTTTTTCGACAAATCTTATATTCCAAATTTTTACTTTACTTTCTCCTAAATGTTTTTGATATCCTTTAGTGAAATCATATATTCTATTTCTCATTAAACCTTCAACCTCATAGCAATCGGCGGAAGCTCAATTATGATGCCTTAATAATTGAATCATTTAATCTATTTTTACTTGATTATATCTCATGTCGTTTATTTACATTTTTATTCATTGCTCTTATATGTAAACTCATAATGTTTTGATTATTTAATAATGAATTTTATTATAAATGATATATATTCATTATTGTATTTTTAGTTTAGAAAATAAAATACTCAAATAATCCTAAAACATCGTTTGCGTGATACATGAGTTTTATAATTTTATTAACTTAATGACAAAATTTTGATTTTACCATTTACAGTGTATACCTCTTATCTTTCAAATAATGGTATTATAACACTTTAAATTTTGTCTTTCATCCTTGGGGAAATTGCTAAAAATGACCCACAAATTGATTTTAAATGCAAATGTACACCCTTTATGTCATATTTGGCAAAACTAACCCAAGAGGGTAGTGAAATTACAAATACAGTCTTTATGAACAAAAAAAAAAATGGATTACACAATTACTGTTTTAACCCTCGAGAAGTCGTAGACTATTAACGAAGTCTACTATGTACATTTGCAGACCTCTTTTGAAGTCTACAAAATAATTATTTAGAATATTTAAATTTATAAATCAACAAAAAATAATTTGATAAAAAATTAATATCCGTTACCAAACTATAAGCAATTGTAATGTTTAAAAAATAAATTTTCACAAAATTGAAACAAATTAAATCAACAAAGATAAATGGGGTACTAAATGAAATATAAAAATACATACTATAGTAAACCAATACATGAGATAGCAACTAATCTTGTCCATAAGCATGTGTTTAGATATTGATGTGGTCACATATTGGTACTTATTGGTTTTTGATATTTATAAGTTCATGAGCTTATGGTTGTAATGGATTAAGTTTAAGGATTGACATATATGATTTAGGGTTTAGAGTAAACAACTTTGTAGAAATTATAGTTTAGGGTTCGAATTTTAAGTTGTGTTATTTATCAAGTGATGTTAAACTTTGAGTTATGTATGCCATTTTGCATATGTTCCGAGTTACAAATCCGAAATATGGTTAATGGTTTGACATTATAAGTAGAAAACATATTTTTACATTTAGGGTTAGATTTAGGGTTACAATTTTCATATTTAAAATGTGAAATTTGTAGAAAAGTATTAAATTGTGAATATATTAATGTTTTTATGTTTGATACAAATTTTTATTTAGGGTTTTGAATAATCTATTGAGAATAATCGATGTAGGTTTTTGGGAAGTAAGTCTATTCCAATGTGTAGACATTTGGAGAAGTCTACATAACGGTTAGAGTTTAGGGTTTAGGGGGAGTAGACTTCGAATGAAGTCTATTCCAATGTGTAGACTTTTAGCGAAGTCTACTTACCGTTTAGGGTTTCGTATAGAGCTTAGGGTTTCGTAGACTTCAAAAGAAGTCTACTAAACCGAAAATTTTAACCTAACCGGATTGTTTGTATCCCATATATAAACTAAAATTATTAGAGAAACCCTAATTTCGTTAAATAAGTGGGGAATCTATCCCCTTCTCAGCGGCGCTCTCGTCTTCACCGTTCGGCTTCATCTAATTCTCACCATCGAAGATTTCAAGGTGGATAAGATCTATGGCTTGGCTCTTGTTCTAAGTTCCTTTTCTCGAACCGATTCATGGTTTCTCTCCGATTATGTTTACATTTGTCTTGCCATTTAGGTCACGAATCATTTTTCTCAGACTTTCTTGGCGACCCAACAGCGATGAGCTTGTGTGTGTTTTCAGGTGAACACATAAACCCAGCTTCAGATCAAGAGTTGTCAAAGGCTTCCAACCAAATCTGTACCAAACCCTTGGAAGTGGAGACATGCCATTATCACATTCAGCTCTTGGTTCAGCTTTACCGTTTGAGATGCCATGGACTCTGTTTAGCCCCTCAACGATAAGAATGGTTCCATTTCCGACTCGCGAATACACTGATGATGAGTTTCAATCTATTGTCAAAAGCGTAATGGGATTGTTGTATGTATCACCTGCTCTCGTTTTTTTTGTCTTGCCCTTACATGTATGAGTCTTCTTATGGGTTTGATGGTTGTTTAACTGTTGCGCAGGTATCTTCTTGGTTTTCTGTATCCAATCTCACGACTTATCAGCTACTCTGTCTTTGAGAAGGTGGCTTTGGGTTACACACTTTGCTTATACATTAGAACAAAGCTGATATATATTTTGCGTTTCACTGAGAGTTGTTTTCTTCCTTATTTGCTTCATTTAGGCTTTTTTTTTAATTTTTGAGCTTCCAGGAGCAGAAAATAAGAGAAGGACTTTACATGATGGGCTTGAAGGATGAGATATTTCATTTGTCATGGTTTATCACATACGCATTGTAGGCAGGTTTTTTGGCTTGAATTTGATTAATGAACTTTTCTTTGCCTCTTCCCTTAGCTATGGTCAAACCACAAGTTGTTGTTGGAAAAAAACAGACTTTAGTTTCTTTCGATATATGTAATGACTATAGTTTTTGATACTTTTTTTCTTTCCTGCCTTGACTTTGTTCTGCAGTTCGCACTGTGCTCTGGGATTATAACAGCTTGTACGATGGGAAGTCTCTTTAAGTATAGTGATAAGACATTAGTCTTCACATACTTCTTTTTATTTGGGCTCAGCGCAATCACACTCTCATTTCTCATATCAACATTTTCCACTCGAGCAAAGACAGCCGTGGCAGTTGGGACCCTAGCCTTTCTCGGCGCTTTCTTCCCTTACTACACTGTAAACGATGAATCTGTGTCCATGTATGTTTATACTTTCTATTTTTTTCGTGCTTCTGTTTTATGGATAAGCAAAAGTTATGCTTGTCTTTGCAAGAAATATATGATCTAAAATACATTAATGGACTTGTAGGGTATTGAAGATAGTTGCTTCTTTGCTTTCACCTACTGCATTTGCTCTTGGATCAATCAACTTTGCTGATTATGAGCGTGCACATGTTGGTCTTCGTTGGAGCAATACATGGCTGGTATGTTGGATATATGTGACTACAGGCCAATGTTGATTCTCCTTGTGTTCTTAACTTTTGTTCTGTTCAATCTTCATGTAGGCATCGTCTGGAGTAAGCTTTTTTGTCTGCCTCTTAATGATGCTGCTTGACTCTATTCTTTACTGCGCAATTGGTCTTTATCTGGACAAGGTAGAGTTGTTGGTATATCTGATTTTGCTGAGAAGCTTACTGTATTTTAAACAGAAAATAGCTTTGTGATGATCCATTTTCTTACATGCATTTTTGTTCTTCACATTGTTTCTTGTTAAAAAAAAATGTAATTAGGAGGTTTATCTTTCCTCTTCGTCTATTATGTTTTGCATCTTTGGGCCTAATCTAAGAGTTCATCTACTCAGGTCCTCCCCAGGGAAAATGGTGTGCGGTACCCATGGAACTTCATCTTCAGCAAGTGCTTTGGGAGGAAGAAAAACCAATATCACATTCCAGGTGACGAAACTTTCCCAGAAAATATAGACGTTTCTCAGGGAGAGCCTTTTGATCCTGTTATTGAATCAATAAGCCTGGAAATGAGGCAACAAGAGCTTGATGGGAGGTATATTCATATCCCATCTGAAAAAATGATCCTCAGAACAAATGTTTTTCAAAGCTGGAGACTGGATTAACATTTAATGTTTTCTCTGTAGGTGCATACAAGTAAGAAATCTGCATAAGGTCTATGCATCAAGAAGAGGGAATTGTTGTGCAGTTAATTCATTGTGACTTACATTGTACGAGAACCAGATACTTTCACTTTTGGGTATGTCTTTCTTGTTTATTAAACATTCTCGCCTCCTCTAAGCTCATTAATATTTGCTTGCTAGAGTACCATATCCAAATCAAAATGTATTCGGAAATTCGTAGATTGAACTTATTGTTGTGGTTGTTTATCTGTGTCGTATGGTTGAAAATTTCCATCTGAATCTACATTTTACAAACAAAAAATCTAGTTTTGTTCACGAGGTCTTGTGCATACTGTTCAGTGAAGCTGATTTGGTCAATTTCATTATGTGTCCATTGTTAGTAAATTATTTTTCTAGCATGTTGAGAGAGCTTTCTTATAACACATATTACAATTTTGAAATTATGTTCCCTGACTTAATGAACATACCAAGCATGCAATCTCAATCAATGTGCCAGAAAATGTAAAAAATATAAGTTGAAAAACAATACTGCTAACCTTGATATCCTCAATAATCTCGCTTCCTTTGCTTGAAGGCCATAATGGGGCTGGTTAAAGCACAACAATATCAATGCTTGTCGGCCTTCTTCCTCCAACGTCTGGAGATGCCTAGATACTTGGCAACAGTATTGTAACAAACATGGTAAATATTTTCCCTTGTTTTTTACTTGAATCTCTAAATTTTTTACCTAAGCAAAAACTCTGACCTCTAGCACCACTTGAATACCATCTTCTGTTTTTATATGCTATTAATTCCCCCCTATTTCTTGCGATTTTTTATTTGACAATATCAATATCTTTCTGTAGGATGAGATACGAAAAGAACTAGGGGGAGCTCAAACGCAGAGATCTTTGCAGAACTTTGACATTGGTGGTGAAACTAATTGTAATTACCATGGCTTATTTATTTTAATTACCGATGTAGTCTTTTAGTAAGAAACTGATTGGCTTATGTCTCTTGTGTATCGTTGCATGTTGTAAATTCATGTTCTTGTACATTTGATTTGGTGTTTTTTGATAATGAAAAATGTGTCAGTTTAACTAGTGTTAGTTTGAAAATTGAATCTCCGAAACTAATCATCGCAAAAGGAATAAGACATAACAAGAGAAAATGGTAAAATATAGGCCATAAGATTGTCAAGTCTTTTCATTTTTTCGAGAAAATGATATGAATTTTGACTTATTGTACGTGTCTAAGATCAGTCCCAAGACATGTTTATGGAAAGGATATTACATTGAAAGAGAGTTGAAAAAGATTTGAAGACTTCATATGAAGTCTCCATAAATTAGTTAAGTACTAACCATATATAAAAATTGATTAATCCCACAGATACTAGACCTAATCATGTCTAACTCGTCTATAAGTAAAAACAATAACTAATATATGTGTGAACAAACAAATCTGAAAAATTCATTATAGATAGGATTTAAATGTGTATATAATGAATTTCATAATGTAGATTTCATATGATGTCTACACAAATGAGATAGGTACTAACCAAACATAAAAACTGATTAATCCCATAAATATTTATCTTAAACTTGTCCAACTCACAAATAAGTAAAAGCAATAACTAAGACACATGTGAGAACAAAAAATTCTTAAAAAATCATTATAGATAGGATTTAAATGGATTTTCAAAGAATTTCAAAATGTAGACAACTACCGAAGTCAACATCGTAGACGTCCACATAAGTCTAAAAATTCAGGTTACTTTTGCAATTACGGCAAATCACGAAGTAGACTTCACCCGAAGTCTACACTGGTTTGTAGACTTCTCCTTAAGGCTACTCATAAAATATAGGTTACTTTTGCATTTGACCATAAGTTTGACTTTTTAGGTGTAGACTTATGGAGAAGTCTACAAAATATAGAGGGTTAGTTTTGCAATTGACTAAAGTTTGACCTTTTAGAGTAGACTTCTCTTGAAATCTACACAAATACGCGGAAAACCGTCAAAATGTTGTAGACTTCCATAGAAGTCTACACCCTAATGTAGACTTCCAGTGCAGGCTACGCCAAAATGGAGAAGGTTAAATTTGCAATTAACCATAGTTTGACTTTTATGCGTAGACTTCACATGCCGTCTACATTCGGGTGTAGACTTCTTCCGGAGTCTACTCGTAAAAAGAGGGTAATTTTGTGTTTGACCAACATTTCGAATTAAATAATATGTAGACTTCCCCAGAGGTGTACTATTTAATTAAATAAATAGTAGATATATGTGGAAGTCTACAAATTAATGTTTTTTCTGGTCAAATATTTGAGATTTTGGTCAAATGCAAAACTAACTTTTCCGTATATAGTAGACTTCTTTCGCAGTCTACTCTAAAAAGTCAAAATTACAGTCAAATGCAAAACTAAGCTCTTTTTTTACAAAGTAGACTTCATATACGGTTTACGGTCCGTAGACTTCACATGAAGTCTACTTTATAAAGTCAAAGTTATGGTCAATTGCAAAACTAACTTATTTTTCACGAAGACTTCACATGAAGTCTACATGTCATTTTTTTTGTTTTCAAAGGACAAACCGTAGACTTCATCTGAAGTCTACTTCGGATATTTTCAAGAATGGTCAATTGCAAATCTAACCTTTATGTTGACTTGTAGACTTCTGAAGAAGTCTACAATCGCGTAACAGATCTAAGATTTGGGAAAATCTGGTGAAGTTAACTTTTTTTCGTCATCAAACTTGTTTTTTGAGCTCGTGAAGCACCGAAAACTTTGAATTGCATTGATAGCAAAGAAGCCCAACCGTTATATATGTAAGAATCACAAGAAAACAAGAAATGTTGTTGTAAAACAAAAATTAGAGAGTTTTCTGGATGAATTTGTTGAGGAAAATGAAGATAAAGAGGTTATGAGCATAAAGATGGAGTACTTAGAGAGAAAAAACGGGTATAGAAGCATTTAGAGCTCAAATTGTGTTGTTGATGGTGATTTGAAAAATTGAAGAAGATGGCATTATGGTAAATAACTTGATATCTTTGGTTTTTGAGACTTTTAAATAAATCAGAATTCTAAAAAGAAAATAAAAATAAATAGATGATAATGGCATTTTCGTGATTAAGTAATGTGGCTAGGGATATAATTATGAGAAAGTGGCTAAATATAAGGAGGAGGAAAAAGTGGGTTACATTTGCATTTGACCACAAATTGTGGGTTAGTTTTGAAAGATTCCCTTCATCCTTTCATAAAATTCAAATATAATATAATGAAAAAATTGTATATTCCAAATTTTCATCCTATTATCTCATCTTTACTAAGATGGTTCAGTAGCTTCTTAGTGAAATAGTATATACTCTTTTTGTAAATTGACAACTCCTTAACAATTGTTTGACACTGAAATTATTTAGGTTTTTTTTCTTTGATTCTTTGATGTCGTTTATAATTTTATCCATTTGTTTTTATATGTATATTTATTTTACATATTTCCAATTTCTTAAACTGATTATATATATATATAAACTTTTAAGCAAGAAAGTCAACCTGTTGTTTAGAATTTAACATTATATTTATTTTACTTGTTTAACCCATTTTTTACTTACTTGTTTAAACTCTACATATATTTACTGATTTTCATTTTTTTAATTTAATTAAAGTGTAGTAGTTATTAGTAACAATAAATATACATAAACGACATCATCTTTAGTGAGATGGTTCAATATCCTTGTAGTGAAACAATATATATTATTTCTCTTTAGATCAACAACATCTTAACAATCGTTTGACATTCAAATTATTTAGATTTGTTTTATTTGATTCTTTGATGTTGTTTATATTTTTATTCATTTGTTCTAATATGTATATTTAATGTACATATTTCCAATTTTTGAAACTGAATATTGTTATTATAAAATCCATTTATTTTTGAAATTATATTTACAACAATAAAATACTCAAATTAATTTTACATGTACTACTTTTAGCTATTTATTGACTTATTTTCGTATTTTATATTTAATTAGATTTTTTTTACCTATAAGTAAGAATATATATACATAAACATGAATTAAATGACACTTAAATTTAAAATTAATTGTAAAAAATGATTTGCCTATGTGGACACCTTAGATGAAGAGAGGACTCCCTAATTATATATATGATTTGAAATTTATAGAAACCTAATTCACAAAGTCATCTCCCAATTTTAGCAACAATTGATTATGTCCTTAATCACCTACTCATTAGGTACACATTAATCAAAACAAAATTGCTCAAGACAAATTTGATTTAAAATTGATCATTTATACAAAACAAACATATAAACACATTGGTTAGATTGGTTACCCAGTTTGCAATAATAGTATGGTTGTACCGTTAATCTGTTGTTTGAAACGAGCAGATGAAATAAACAATTACAAATGAGGTTTATATGAGAAAATGAAACGTTTGTATAAACGTACGCGAATGAAATTGTTATGCGCGTCTAGTTGAATTAACTTAAATCCAATGAAACATGTATTTTTCTTTTATCTATGTATCTAGACGGTTGACATGTTTTGAGTATTGTAGAATTTAGACAAACACCGGCTTATTGTTTTATTTAGTAAAAAGTTTTCAAATAATAACACTCAGAGCCAACTACTTGAACTTGAAAGCCCAACATATTCTCACAGTTTTGTTGATATTTCTATTTTATGAGGGGTTTCGTATAATATTTTTTTATTTGAACTTTATAATATTTATTATGTGGGATTTCATATAATATTTTTTTTTCAGTTAAGTTCCGCATAAAATATGACAAACTTGAAGGATATAAATCTTTCGAATGCATTAGAATTTTTTTTGCAATCCACAAAAAAAGAAATTCTCAAACTTTGATTAAGAAAATAAGGAAAATAAGAAGAGACACAATTGAAAACTGCTTAAGACGATTTAGGGTTTTAAGACAATTGGATACTCAAGAGATAAAGAATTGCATCAACACTAACCAAATATATGATCAACAATATGATTATGTCGTGACCTGTATGATACATTTTGATAATACAGATAAATTTATAAAATAGAAACGGTCATAAAACCATGCTTGCTTCTTCTTCATTTTTGTTTCAATTTGTAAATTGTTTATCGTAGATCGATGTTTATAATATTTAGTGTCGAAATTGTTGGCAAAGTCACGATCCCACTGAGCTTTACAATATTCCAAACATTTACTAGATTCCCGGGTTTCATTTCTCCACTTTTAAGCTTTATATATGCATATGATAATTGATGGCTTCTAAAATATTTACCCAAAATAGTACAAAAGCTAAACCCTAATCCCCAAATATTAAACTCTAAACCGCAAATACTAAACTCTAATTCCTAAACCCTAACCCATAAATATTAAATCATAAATTCTAAACCCTAAATAATATTAGAATTTAGGATTTAGGAATTAAGGTTTAGTATTTGAGGTTTATGGTTTATTATTTTGATTTAGGTTTCGTATTTGGGATTTAGATTTTTTTGATTTAGTGATTTAGTTTAACTGTTTTAATTGGTTAATATTAATTATTTTAATTTATTTTATTTTAATTAGATATTTAATTATGATTGGCTAATGAGGATGGGGTGAATGAGGTTGGTTCACCCTAGGGATGAGAACTAATTTTAAGGGTAAACAACAGTTTCTATCTAATATTTCGTTTTAAAAAAAAAACAGTTTATTTACGAATTTCTTTGTATCACTCTTATCATATTTTGTTAAAAACTGTCAATGATGCCGGTCACATATGTACATTATCGAACACTTTTGTGAAGAACTTTCACATTCATTCTGCCCAATTCATTGTGGTATAGTGATAGTTAGGCTAGAAAATGTGTTAATTCGCTTTTTTGAATTAGATTTGCATTAAAATCAAATTCACTAACATGTTGAATAATTTGGACTCATGAAGTATCGACCACTATGCTAGCGGATTGTACCTTTGGATGGTTGTGGCTAGCCGTTGTCCCTTCTAGATTGGTTCCCTTTAGTTCTAGTATTCGTTTGTGACCATGATTCTGATTGCCAATGGTTTAGGGTGATTAAGAAAGTTAGGTATTTTTTCGACTCTATGTATGGATTCATTGTCTGCTTTAGGTTTGGTTTTGTGGCGTTGATTTAACTTTTAAAAGAACTAATAAGGTTGATTGATTGTGTTGATGCTTGGTTCCTCTTGCCGACTTCGGGGATATATATTGGTAGAGTTGTACTCATTAAAAATGAGTAATCGTCGCGGAAAACCACCCAGATAACTGTTCCCGCTTGATTTTGTTGGAACTTGTTTTTTGACAATGGCGTTGACCAATATCCCGGTGGCTTTTTCGAACAATTTAGTTGTCAGAATGACCGGAGCTTGGAATCGTTGGATTCATTGTAATGAGCACTATGAGATAGTGTATTCATTTGTCAAAAATGGCGTTCATTTGAATGAGAAATGTTGGTCCAAAGTCAATGACTTGGAAAGCTTATTAAGTATATAAAGTGGAAAACTCATAACAAGATTTAAAATCTTGTGTACACTTTGGTGTATTCTAAAGAAGAGATATTCGGGACGAACTTTGATGATGGGCTTCAGAGTTGTGCAAATGGACCTATGACCCGAAAGACTTAGTCTTTTTTGTCTAGATTCATTTTGACTAAAAATATTGACTAAGTCAATATAAATCTCTTCTAGTTAAATGAATGTTAATGTCATAATTAAGCTAAGGAAAAATCAGATTGATTTTGTCTCTAAGGTAAAAGCTTATTTGGTCAAATGTTATTATATTGAGGACTTAATTCTCTTTGACTCCCTTTATTGCTCCAACCCTAGTAAAAGGTTGAGGTGTTGGCTATATAATCAAGCCATGTTCTTTCTCATGAGATACTAACAAGATTGAAACATATCAAAGTTCTAAAAAAACAATTTCCTCATGATCTCTTCTTTTTCTTGAGTCTGAGAGTACACGCAGAATTTTGGTTCGATAGGTTCTGTTCTTCGGTGATGGAAGACAGAAACAATGTAATTGTATCCTAGGAATCTTATCGCTATGAAACCGTCACACTACGAGGCGTTTAAAGATTTAAGGAAAGAGATTCGTCTCGCCTCTACAATTCCTTTTCATCTTTGTAATTTGGTATTGTAATTCTGAATTTGTTCTTAAATTTATCTTATTATATATCAGTTGCCCAATTGTAGAAATTCGAGTCCTACAATCTTAAATCTTTAAATTTCGTATAGTGTAATAAAAATTAAAAAAAATTTAAATTTTTTTTGTTATTGTTTTATTACACTAACGAAACTGATATATGTGTTAAGATGTTTTCTTAAGCACATGTTCATAAGAATTGATGATTGATGGAGATTGGTGATCATCGTCTTTTTGATAATCAGAATATGCGATTGGATTTTTAGTATGACTAATGAAACCAAATTGTGATTGATGATCAAAATAAAAATGCAACAATCGAGATGTTGTCGGTGAAATCGGGTCAAGTGAGTCGACGCCTCAAATTAAGTTTGAGAGTGATCTACTACTTGTGAACCCGTCAGACTGATGCCAAGAAAGACTTATAGGTCTATGGCGTAAATTTTATGAAATTCGCATTAGCGAAATTTTAAAGGAAGTCTCAAGTGATTTTGACCAAAGAGAATCTATGTGATGTGATCTCTAAAGTCAATATTATTCTGAGATGGGCCTGGCCTTAGTTGTACCAACAATGTAGCCTATTGGGCTTCTTAATCAAAATTCTTGCCGACAGAAAATATATTTGGATTGGTATAAAACAGAATCGGACGGTCCACAAAGAGATGCAAACCCTAATTTTCTACCTTTTTCCATCCAAGCTATTCTCTTCTTCTTCGATCTGAATCTCTTGTTCGTTGATAGGACGAAGTGCCTATGGATCCTATGAAATCGCATAGGGATCGTCCCTGGAAAGATAGTACGCGTACGCTTAGGATGCAAAAACAACATAGGCTGGAGCAAGAACAAAAGCAAAAAGATAGACTTGCGGCAACGGATCTCAAGGTGGATGAAGCTGTGGAAAACATCTATTCTAAATTTCAAAAGCTGCATCTGGATCAGCAGAAGAAAATTGCGGCAGATATCGAATCTGAGACCTCTGAACAGGGATGGACCAAAGTCGAGAACCGGAAGCAAAAGATACAAGAACAACGGCTGGAAGAAAGACGGAAGCACATGGTGTTTCTTGCTGCGGAGACAAAAACGCTGCAAGGGTTTGCCATGGAACAACAACGGGAGATAAGGCGGAAGGTAAAAGAAAAAATGGCCGAAAAGGAGAAGATTGCCACTGTGTCTCTGCCTGAAAGTTCAAAGCCGAAACAAGTGTCTTCGGCCGAATCTGTGGAAAATGAGAAGATTGCGACTGTGTCTTTGCCGCCGAAACAAGTGTCTTTGGCCGAAGCTGCGGAAAAGATCGATGCTTCACATCTTGCCGCTTACCTTGCGGATTCTCCTGTAAGACCATCTCCAACCTATCTTTACTTTTTACCCTAACATTGGAGATGCGTGGAATCAATCTCTATGTCTCATCACTAATGGAATTCTCATCTAAATATTCATTCCTTTTGCTTGTCAATAGTCATGGTATCCCGACATTGGACTCATGAATTTAGTCGATTATTTTGGGAATGCACTCTCCCAAGTATCATCTGAGCAATTTAAATATCCATGGCCCAACATGAACAAGCTGACCGATATGGCCGATGTAAGCTCAGCTATTTCTTTCTTTCTTTTTGTTTGATTATCGTGTCTTTTCTGATTATCTTGTCTCTACTATAAACATGATCAGATTCCGTTTACTCATATTCCTCAAGATGTCTACGAAACAGCAGCCCAATGGATCGAAAGACATGTTGAATATCACACAGTATGTGCCTTTGTATTGTGGTCGTTTGGTTTTACTCACGCTCGTTTCCTAGGAAAACCTACTCCTCCCAAAAAATCTCAAGTACTTTTTCCAAAAACCTTTCTTGCATCTCCTCTTTGTCTAATTTGTTTGACTAATAATGTATTATCTTCTACTTGTAGCTTGCAGTATTTGTTGTATTATCAATCATTTTGCGGAGCAACGGTTCTGTATTGTTTAGTGTATTGCGTCTTCTAAGTAAGCCGCCTTATCAAACAGAGGACGCCCATGACATGGTTCCGCTTTCAGTTTGGTTGATGGCTCAGATGGGAGATGATATAGGTGCAGGCTTGTATGTATGGTCGCGTAACTTGTTACCGCTAGTCATTGATAAGAATAAATGCAAGCCTGAGTCAACGGATCTCGTCTTGCAGTTTATTGAGAAGTGAGTCCAAATTTTCCTTGTCCTTTGCCATCATACAACAATCTAATCATCTCATCTTGTCTGTGCAATTTTCTTACCAGAATTGTGTGGTATCCAAATTCTCGGGACATAATTTTAAGTAATGCTGTTAAGGATGAGGTAGTGCGGCTGATTCCAATGTCTTCATTTGAGATGTTGCTGCGTCTTACATTCCCTGATACATCCGACAGAGTAAGTATAGTAATATTGAAATTTTATAATACAAAACCTTTATGCTTCTTCTGATCACAATCAACCCTGGTCTATGCACAGTATACAGAGAGGTTTAAGGCAGTTTATCCCTTGTTGAAGGATGTCGCTCTTGCCGATGCGCCAGGAAAGGAGGAAGTGAGACTAGTCACTGAACCAATATTCGAGTTTTCTATCAAATTTGCTGCGGAAGGTATTATTATAGTAACCCTTAGTTTTCTTCTTCCCTCCCTCCCTCCCTCCGAATAGAGTTGTAATGTGTTACTGTTGTTACAGGAAATCCTGACTTAGCCGAGGAAGCTACAACAATTGCTATTTGGTGTGTGACCAAGAACATCGATTGCTGCCGTTGCTGGTTCACTAATTACCATGAGGAGTATCCAAAAGCTAGTGTTGCTCTTCTTAA